>JAOQGH010000001.1:126847905-126892080 GCA_025769975.1 Gallinago jamesoni | reverse complement strand
TCAAGAGACGAGTTGACATGGTGCTCGGGGATATGGATTAGTGTTGGGTGGTGTTTTGTGTGGTGTGGATGTGGTTTTTTTTTTTTGTTTGGGTTTTTTTTTTTGGTTGGACTAGATGACCTTAAAAGGTCCCTTCCAACCTAGGTGATTCTGTGATACACACACGTACCCCAGAGTGTCCAGTGACTTGGACTCTTCAATATCCAGATTCTCCCAAATATTTTTTTCTGCACTTAGACTTTTTTGATTTTTTTTTTAAAGTTGTTTACATTTTATCTAAAATCCTGCTGCCTTTTTGTTATGCTTTTTAATAGTAACAATAGGAGTGGCTTCCTGGGGCAAACAGATTTATTTATTTTTTTGTAAAATAAGATGAGCTAGAAAGTTGTCACAAAAATGACAGTCATGATATACTGTTGACAAAGTAGGCTAATTCCTGTTACGAAATTTCCTCTGCTATTAGAGGAAAATACAGTATGTCTTTGCTCTGAATTGTATTGCCCTGCAACTCCCAATGTAAGAATTGAGAGAACTGATTACTCTTCAAATAGAGTAAGAAGTTCCTAGTAAATGGTAATGTATTCTCAGAATATCAAATCACAACACTAGTAGTATAACTTGTTTTAATAAGTAGTATCATGTAATATATGTTTTGTGGGAAAACTGTTAATTAACATATTTTGCAGTTCCTTCTTGATGATTGACCTTGTCTTGCAGGGCATGAAAATTTTCTGTCATGGAACGTTAATGCCCTTCACTTGTTCAAATGTAATGTTTTTCCCTATTAAATGAATTCTTTGTCAATATTCTCTTTCCATAATTGATCACTAGGCAGATTTCATAGGTTGTGAATGTGAATTTTGATTTCTGGAATCAATCATGTTTATTTTGTCTCAGCCTTGGTTGTTAGCTTTGGCTAGCTAAGGTGGAAAGGTAGGTCTTTTTGAAGTTTAATTTCACTGACCATGTGCTGAATTTCCTGTATATTAAAGTCCACAGATGTTTGAGGGTTCTTTTAGTGTGGAAGCAAAAATGAGATCATGATGAACTGTGATGTCTTCCAACATTTTATTAACCATAGACTATATTTTTCTTTAGAATATATTACTGTTCTATAAACATAGAACTTTCATATATAATTTGAGTGGTATGTTTTCAGACAAGTTCTGTATGCTTCTCAAATGGAAATTGTAGGATAGTATAAAAAGATTTATCTTCTACTATTTTAATTTTCCCTTGTACCTCAATGTTTTTGTATTTGTATACAGCTGTTCAATGTTCCTGCCTCTTTTCCAACAGCTTTCTCTTTACATGGATAAGTTTGAAGAATTCCAGACCACCATGGCAAAAAGTAATGAACTCTTTACAACCTTCAGGCAAGAAATGGAGAAGGTAGTTATAGGATTACTTAGTTTCATAAAAAGTCATATAAAAACATATGCTCTTAGTGGGATACATTTTAGATTTTATAACAGTGTTTGCCTTCTGAAAATATATGGAGTATTTTGACATTTATGCCTCACCTTATGATCCAAATCAAGAACTTGTTATACTATGGAAGAGAAATACAATTTTTTCTTGTTTTAGACATACTTGCCTAATGTCTGAATCCCAATGTCAGTGTTTTATCAGAGGCATATAATACTTCTTGGTCTTTCTGGCTGCGCTTATGTTTTTAAACTTATTTTCCTGCACCTTGTTATTAGTTGTACTTGAAGGTTGCTAGTCTGTTTCTTTTAACAATCAATCTTGCTTTCTTTGAATGCAGAATCTGCATTTGTGAGCTTGATTTTGTGTAGAAAGACTTTTCTCTAACTTGTTCAAACTGGACTTGGAAAGTTACAATACTTTCCAAGTGTTGCAACACAAATTTAAGTCTTCTATTTATCTTTTATAGATGACGAAGAAGATTAAGAAACTGGAAAAGGAAACCATAGTGTGGCGTACAAAATGGGAGAACAACAACAAGGCTCTTCTGCAAATGGCTGAAGAGGTAATTATCTGTTAAATAGCCATATGGCTAAACTAGAGTCTGCATCCTAGAGAACATCATACAGTTTTTTTGTTTTGGAAAATTGGAAATAATACACAGTAACCTCTTGGATTATCCGTTTTCTGTTTTTGTATATATGGTACTGTTCTCCTCAGACATGGAAAATAAAAAGCTGCTATATAAATCTAAAGTCATGACGCACAAAAAGCTTAGCCTCATCTTTACCTGCTTACTGTTAAATTGGTGCAATAATGTGTATGAAATCATATGAGCTGAATGAATTGAACATATTTTAATATCCTGAGCAAAGTTCAATCAGTGCTGCAATAGAAATCTATTTTAAATATACCAGACTGACATGAAGGAAATGCCCTGTGCGGAAGGCATCAATTACTTTCCTGCAGTGCTGCTGCTTTGAGGGCATGAGGTGTCATTACTTAATTGTAGTCCACCAGGAGAAAAGCTAAACCAGTTTTCACACAAGCCACTCATTTCTGCCTCCACTGTCTAATGTATAGTTAAAGTATATTAGGTGTGATTTTGCTAAACCATGTGCTAGGTTATATAGGTTCTGCTGTAGCACTGCTTATCTTTCCTAATTCCTTATAAGAACAGAGTGAGCCATGAGTATGGTACCTTCTGACCTGGATTCTGATGCTGGATTTTAAATTTCCTGCTTTTATGCCCTTCTGCTTCCTGTAGTTGCCATTACTTGGGTTGTAATTGACTGCTTTATGGGACTTTATATCAGGATCCTCACTGGCACTCGGCCCTCAATTACAATTAGCATTATAAAGTTCTCATTGCTTGTTTCTAAAGGTGCCTGTTGCTTTTCCAGCTTAGACCACCTGAAGTGTAGTGGTCAAATATGCTGAGCAAATTTGCTCTAGTGCAGCTGGAATTTGACCTACTAGATTTAATTAAGATTTACTATTCAGGATTAAATAGTGGTGATTCTTTAAGGAAAAAAAAAAATCAGTTGGATCACAATTTTATTTTCTTTTGTCCTTCAGAAAACAGTAAGAGATAAAGAATACAAGGGCTTTCAAATAAAACTGGAGCGTTTGGAGAAGCTATGCAGGGCTCTTCAGACAGAAAGGAACGAGCTGAATGAGAAGGTGGAAGTCCTTAAGGAGCAGGTTTCTCTCAGAGAAGCAGATGTGGATCTAGCTGTGCAGGTGTTGCAGTCCTGCACACTCAATTTCCATGACGAGCTGGGAACTCCCACTGACACAGAACCAGGAATTCAACCCAATGTGGAATCATGTGCAGCAGATAATTCCGAAAAGACTGTCTCAACAAGTCCTGTTCATGGCACTGAATCTGTAGACTAAAATGAAGTGTAAACACTGTATTGAGAGATATATTTTGTGTATAACTTTCTCTGTTGGTGGTAACTATTTGGTTTTGTGGTGAAAATTTTCTTACTTTTTCTACCATATCTGTATTTTCTTAGAACTACTGGACTTATGTGGTACAGGAAGCTGCATAGCAGCTTTAAATAGCTTAAACTATAAATTTTCCACAACTGTGTTGCACATCTGCCTCATTTTTTAAAAGAAAATATTTTTCCATAAAAGGATGCATGTGCGTTTCCTCCCGACACAAATCACTGTCATGGAAGACCGTGTACAGATACAACATTGTTCCAGAGAAAGTAGTGACAGCGTGTCACTTAATTGGTTTTAAGAACAGCATTTGGGTTTTCTTCATTGATTTGACTCTCAGTATATTAAGGAATACCAATTTCTCCAATTAATCTACATAAGGATGTCTAATGGCCAGTAAAAGTCAGCTTTCCCCTCTAGTATGTTTTCATGTCTATGAATGCAGAAGTAAAGGTCCAGAATATAGTAAAAGATGTTAAAAGGGTTTTATGTACTTTGTGGTATGAAAAAACAGCTTTGAAATACATTAATTTGCAGCTGGTGAAACAGGGTGTACAACTTCTTGCAGACTTCTCAGGGTTGTGTTGTAAAGGTTAGTTTGGACTGTTTGCCCTACCTGTGAACATGTTAAATATAAATTTGTGAGAAAATGTACAGCAATGTTACCAAGTAGAATTTTGCAGTTGTGTAGCCTATTGCACAAATGTTGGTCACGTTCTTCTCTCTTGGCTGCAGTGTGTCCCTCACGTGGTTATCCTGACTAGAGAAATCCATCACTGTCTAGACAAATCTCTGGATTATCTGAAGGGCTGGAAAATTAGACATTTACTGCTGTATGTATGGAAGATGGTGAGCGTGTGGCACATAGGCTTTCTCTAATAGCCTGGTATGCAATATATTTAAGCGTTAGTTAAGCATTTACTGGTTATAATCGAACATGGAGATTCAAATACTTTTCCTGAAGTACAATGTGGAATTTCTTGCACGTTCAGCCTCAAAGCTGTACCAGTTGGCAGAGTGCTTTCCCAGTTAGGTGATCTGGTAAAGATGGTACTTCAAATGCTTACAGTAGCATACCACAAGCAAAAGCTCCCTTGTTAACTGTAAACCATAGAGTCTTTTCCTAGAAAATTTGATACCCGCTCTTTGACGACTTAGAAACCAAGACCAACACTGATATTTTAGCAAGACAATGTGTGAAATGATGACAAGCTACCCTTGAGTTCCCATGTACTTACTTTTCTAGTTTTGGTTGCTGTCATTTTAAGAAATACAAATCTGTAGTCTTTTCTGGTACTTAATGTTTTTTGCACTTATTTGGGAGGGGATTTCTGAATGGCACACATCTCTCAATAAGCTTCCCACCCTCGTTGCCCTTGACAGTTTAGTGGCTAAATTACTTGAATGTTCAGGCTGCACTGAGCTCCTGATCCTTTTCCTGTAGTAATGTACATTGAAATAATGTAGCTGTCTCTGAAAGAGAAGTAAGGCTCTGTAAGGCCTGATAAATGTGTTTTAGCTCATACCACTGAGAGGAACCGTGCAAAACTGACACTTCTGAAATGGTGGAGCAGAGGGGGAAGCTGGCCATTGTTCTCCTGGATTTGTGCGGGTTTTGTGTTTGTTGCACAATGCAGGAATGGAAAGAAGGTAGCATTGAGCAGTCAGTCAAGCTGGACTCGGAGCTTTGAAGTGTTAATCATGCTAATCATATGGCATAAAAAAACACTGGAAAGAAGTATTTCAGACTTGCTTTTCAAATGACTTGCTTTATAGAATCAAAACCGTTAAAAAAAAAAAAAATGTTGTTGCAAGAACTGGTTTTCAGCTAACACTAAGCATGAAGTAATTTTCCTGAGGAAAAGTGAAAAAACTTTGTATCTGATGCATCATACCCTTGGCAAGGTAGGACATGCAGTTTTCTATTTTTACAATTTATTTGTATCTTTAACAATCCTCTCTGTAGTGCTTGTTCTATATGGAGGCAAGAGTGACTTTTTGGACCCTGCTGCAAGAATATTTTAAAGGGCTATTAGAGACGTGACAGGTGTATAGAACAGCAATACAAATATATTTGCTACTGACTTATTCTGTAAATGAAGCAGAACACCCCAAGTGAAAGGGTTTTAAATTGGGGATATCTTTTATTCTTCCCTACCCTTAACATTACCCGTATCATATCAATTTATCTGGCCAAGGTGAGCGCTACTTGGCTTCCTGAAACCAGTCAATACAGATTCATGCATTGCTTTGAGAGTGTTGGTTTTTTTAAATAAAAAAAAAAAAAGTTGAAAAAAATACACAGGTTTCTATAAGGGATAAGCTCAGCACTCTAACAAATCTGCCATACAGCAGGCTCTTGCACTGCCAGTCTGCAGCCAAATTGGCTCCATGAGGGTTTTTAAGTAAACTTGTATTAATGCCTTTTTCCCACTACCATAAACCGTTTAACCTAGGATGTAAAAGGATGTAGCCTGAAATCAGTATGTCTAATTGTCAGAACTCTGGGGCCCGATTGACAGTTTCACCACGATTAAGCTGCAAAAAGCTAAATGGTATGTGATGCAAGACCCAAATACGTGTCTACGTACACAAGTAAGTTAGGGCTGTATCTCTAACATTTTATCCTTCCTTTCATTACACCTGGTTACGTTACAGTTCAATTCTCAGGTGTTGCAGAAAATCTACCTCTTTGGACTGTAGATGGAAATAACTGTGAAAAAAGTGATGCAGAAATCTAGTTTGTGCTAAACACACTGCTTTATTTTTACAACCCATGTCTGCTTTCATGACAAAAAAATTATAAATGAACAGGCAGTTTTTGTTTTGCTTTTCAAAAACATTTTGTAGAGATTTTTCACTAATGTGAATCTGAAATTTTATCTACTCGATTCTGTATAGATTAAGTAAATAAGTATGCTGAATATATTGGACTCTGAGTTTTTCTTTAACATCATGTTCATGTCTTCTAACTGGATCTACAGAGCTCATTGTATTTGTTTGAACGCTCAAGAATGAAAATGAAAAGATGTGAAATGGGAATTTGAGTGTATTGTTCGAGTGAAATGAAGAGTGATGGTCACATCAATGGTTTGTGTGTTACTGGTGGTGGCCAGTACAAGCCACAGAGGCAGTGTATGGCGAGAGAAGTGCCATAGCTGCTGTGCTTACCCCACAGGTTGCGATTTGGGGGCATGGTAAGGTGGGGGGCATTTTGGGCCCCAGAGAGCAGGGGTTCTGGGTGAAGCTGTGGCTGCCTGCTTTGAATTCTGCTTGTGCCGTCCATCTCCAAAAATGAATCTGCCATAGTTCAGTTGAGTGCAGTGTGGAAAAAAATGTAGGGTTTTCTCTTAAAAATCAGGTTGTCTAGTAACTTCATTAAGGTGTTCCCTGTTGTGTCATACAATGTGGGGTCACTTGTTACTGATGTACAAGTCTCTCCTAGTTTCCTAATAATGCTTTACGTGTTTTGTTTGCCTTTTTGGTGTATTCCCTAACATTTGGCAGCTTCCCTGAATTTGAGAACTGGTTTTTGAGTTCAGTTTTCCTTCATGTATACTTTTTTCTTCTAGGTAATACATGGAATTTTTTACAGCAACATACTGTGGTGTGCTGACTATTTGAAGATGGTATTAATTTATTTAAAAAAAAAAATACATAAATTGTTCACTTGTTTGAAGATACCCATCTCACAACAGCAGAGCAATGTGAGATTTTCTAGAGCTGAGCCTTTTCTAGAGCTGTGCCAACTATTTTGGAAATCAGTACTTTTTTGCCTGTGGAGACTTGTCTCCACAAAAGGCTCTGCCTCTGCCCCTATATAGGTATCTCTATTATTTCTGTCCTTTCCTACTGTGCGTGCTCCAGGGACCTCCTAGACTGTTCCCTCTCAGCTGAATTGTATTTCCAGCCAACATCTCATAAGTTGGTACAGGAGTCAAATCTACTGATAGTAGTTTGGTGGATCTCCCCCGACTTCCCAAATTCCTTATAAAAAAACTGCTAGAGAGAAATTTGGTTATGCGTCACATTAATAGCTGAGGAAGTTTGCTAGTCCTCCTGTTTAATGTAAACGCACATGTGTATTTAACTCTTTTCTTGGGCAGAGTACCTCTGATGTGAGAACCTCTTTCACCAGCTGCATTCCCAGCCCTCCAGCCCATTGCTGCTAGGGCTTCATCTCCCTGGCCGGTGGGCAAGTGTGTTTGATGTACTTGGAAAAGATACTTGCTTTTAGGCCTTTTGTGAGTTATTCTTCACAGGTACCTTTTTTGCTCCTTTCAAAATATATATATATTTACTTTTAAATTTCCTATTAGCCACCTATTTCCTCTTGTTTAGACACATCTTCTTGAACTGGCTTTTATTGATCTTGCTGACTCCGGCACCCATCTAGCCTAAACCTCCAAGTAATTTAAGAATATTGTAATACTTGCAAAGACTTTTAAGTTTTTTTGAAACTTTTTGTTATCTTCCAGCTTTGAGGTTGCATGGGTTTTTGGATATCCTGCTCAAACAAGGATCTGGGGTTTGCCTACCTTATTTATGGACTCCGACAGCTGAGTCTTGAAGCAGGCATAATTGAGCATAACTCAAGATTATGCCAAGAACACGGCTCATAAAGCTCTACTTCAAGAAAGTAATCGCATCCAGCATCTAAAACTTTAAATAACTGTTACATCTTGTGATATTTGCTCAATATGAGGAACTGAATTCAAGTCCTGCATTTTTTAACCTTATTCTAGCCACAGCCATGTAATATAGTCCATACTGATGTAGTTCCCTGTCACTTCCACCAACTTTGTCCTGGTGGTGAGAGTCAAAACAACAAATCTCCAAGATGTATTACTGGTATTTAATCCATGTAATTTGTTGGGCTTGGGGTGGTCTGGTTGGTTCATTTTTTTTCCCCACCAGCATCCAGGTAAAGCTATTTGATCTTGGTCATAGTGCTTATTTTGTGCCTCCTGCTCCTCAAAAGCTTTTGCGGGCTTTGACTGCCCTTCTGCTTCCTGCCAGAAGGTTACTGAGTCTGCTCCTAGCCGTGTTCTCCAGCATGTGGTTCTTATGTAGGCTTGATGGTTAAAGCAGAAAATGATTGCCTTCTGATGGGGAACAGTAGTTACACAACTCCCAAACACATTTTGATGCTTCAGTTGTCAAGGTTACTATTTGTTTTGCAGGTTTGGCCATGCCAGGACTGGGGGAACCTTTGGGTTTGCACATCATGTATCTGAAGTACCAGCTCAAGTACAGAAGCAGACTTTGAAAGAATTAAGAGAACCAACCACATTGCGCTTTCCAGTGGCTGGAAAGCAAAAGGTGAAAGTGGGTGTCGACCAAGTACTTCTCATTTTCTGTGGGGAGTTTACACAGCTAACAAACAAGTCCGCTTTGTTCAGCTTATTGCAGTGCTGAAGTGAAAATGTACAGCCCACGCACCAATAACAGAGTGTTTCAGTTAAAGGGACCTCCAGTGACCATCTAGTGCAACTGCTTTACTATAATAAGGTAGGGTATGGATAAGGGCATAAAACAAATGACAAAAATCACCTGGCATCCAACACGTGATACCCTTAAGGGCCTCACATGCACCACTAAAAGCAGCGCAAGTAAAGCACACACACAGTAAAGGAAAAACCCCTGATACTGCTTTTTGTCTCATTGAGGCAAAATGCGGGAATGTGACACACTCTCCAAATTTTGCTGTGGTATAGGTATGTCTTCTAAAATACTTCAGTATTAATTAGCCATAACCTCTTCCACCTCCTCACAGAGGTATTTCTGTAGGTCCAGTTTACATTCAGAGGAGCTGGTGATGCAAACCATCACATGCTTAGAGAGGAAAGCAGCAGGGACAACAATCTGTGATGTACACACAGTAATGTGCCTTGGCCTTAGTAGTAATGAATTTTTGGCAGGGGTGTTGGACCAGATCACGTCCAGAGGTCCCTTCCAACCCCATATCATTCTGTGATTCTGTGAACCAGTAGTAGAACATGGGGCTGAAAGCGTGCAAGAGCGCTGCTCTCCAGCTACTGCTCCTCTGAAGAGCTCAAGTGGCTGAAGGTTTTGTCATTCAGCATCTGGAAACACAGGTTCGTTGGAATAAAATAGCAGCTTTTCAATGTAGTTTGTAATCCCACTACCATTCATGTTTTATTTCAGTGCAAAGATGAAAGAATTTAGATTTCCTTGGTGCAGGCTGAAAACCTTAGTGAGAAAAAATACTGTTTATACTAAAAAATTGCACCAAATACGTAGGTGTTGAGAACAAATGAGGAAGTCGCCCTAAACTAGCAAGTTTTCACTTGAAATTACCTTCTGTAGTTTTTGTTGTGCCTGTACTTCTCAAAATAACTAATACAAGAAAGGTGGGTCTCAAAACTCTGTACATAGTTCCCTCTGAGATAGAGGCCAGTGGATGGAAAGCTTGCTGTTTTTTTACTCTCCCCAGCACTTACCAACCTGCAGGAATTCCTTATCGAATTAAGTATGCTCTGTAAGTACACCTAAAGTAACTATTGTTTAATGCAATAAGTTAAAAAAATAAATACCTTGCTGTAGCCACTGTTCAGGCTGACTATTTTACTACTTTTTTTTTAAAACTTCAAATTCCATTATTTTTACTACTAACTGCAGCAAATAAGCAGTATCTACTTACTGCAGAGGTCACCAGTTTATAAAAATCAAAATATTAAGGCAGATGGACAAGGAGGCTTAAAAATTACAACATTCCAATGTTTCACAAACATTCTCCTCAGGCAGTAAGAAAGTGTATAGGACTTGCAAATTAAAAAACACAATGGTCCCATAGTAGCTCATTCCTAGTCAGTTACCAAAAGGTTTAAATAAGCAAGACGTAGGTTAACTGTTAAATTAAATGCTGGCCCTGTGATCTGGCTGTGGGACTGAGTTGTCCTAGAGCTACCAAAGTAAGTCTGGTGCAAGGTTGCCCCTGGTGAAGTAAGGTATATGTGCACATATATATTGTGAAAGACAATTCAGATTTGGGGAAATCAGTACAGGGATTGTATTTACTAAAGCCCATTGAACTGCAAGTATATTACACAAAATGAAATTATGCTCTCTTGTTGTTCCGTAATGAATTAGCTCATCCTGCTGCCTTTCAGTTGTATGACAGTAGGTACTGTGTGCATCCCTCAGCCCCAGCTAGCTGCCTCTTCCACGCTCCACAGGGAAGCAGCAGGGGGTTGAGGGATGTCGAAGACACCCATCAGTGACCTATGAGAACTTCCAGCTTGGAGCTCTTGGTATTTCAGTAAAGGAAACGAAGAACACTGACAGACACTTATTTTAATTTTAAAAGACAGACGTGTCTGTACAATAGCATTGTATCAGTGCTAAAATGCCTCTTGACAGCATGCTGCTAATCAACCAGACAGGGGACAGAAACTGCTAGCCCAGCAGCTTACATTGGCTGTCTTCAGGCCTTCGGCAGCCAGTTAGTGAAACCAAAACCACACTCAGAGAATGCACTCATCTCCTTTTCCTGGATACTGCATTTTAGTACTTTTACACCCCTGAACACCATCTAGACCAAAGCATGGTTAATTGGGTAGTGGTCTAGCTGTCCTTCAGCAGCTTTCACCCTCTTTAGCACCTCATCTCCAGCTGCCACCCACCTGCTAAACGCTGACAGCATCTCTGCCTTCCAAGGGAATATTCAAGTGCTTTTTCACCTACCTGCATCGCTTTTCAAGGAACCAGTCTGGAAAAAGGTGTGGAAGAAGACACATGTATGCATGATGACCCAGTGCCAACACGGGGTGTCCTGGTAACAGCAGACAGGGAATTAAAAACAAACAGCATTAGGAAGAGCAACGAGAGGGGAGCTGCAATTAGTAGTTCATCCCTCCTTCCCCCCTGCTTTATCATCTAGTTAGTGAGGCAGTAAGAAAAATTAACAACCCAACCGTAACATTCACACCCACCTGAAATCACCCATTGTAGGAGTGAACTGCACCATAGGTGCTGGTGCAAAGCAGGTAGTAGGTCTCCTCAAAGTAAGCCCTGAGGAGCAGCAGCAGGAGGGCTTTTCTAATAGCCTCCAGACATATCTGTTCCAGACACAGCCACTACCTGCTCTCTGGGAAGCACTTCTGGTTTTCCAGTGCCAATCACTCGGTCTGGCCACTGACCTCTTCATTTCCTACTGTTCAAGAGCTGCGAATGTCAGAATGAATGTCAAAAGGAAGTAGAACCTGACCAAAACTCATCCCCGAGTTCAGTGTGTTTAATGCTTATCATTTGCTGCCCCTTGCAAATTAAATCAGCATCCAGAGCAGGCGGAGGTCCCCTGAGATACCTCTGTGGGGATCTTCCATCGAGGCAAGGGAAACTGCTGGCCTGCTTATGGCAACCAAGACTTTGGCAACAGGTGTTGACTCTTTAAGCTGAATGACCATTAGCCAAACAGGAAAATTGGCAATACCTTTGCTCTCCAGCGTCACTGCCATTCCCTCACAGCACCGGCACAGGGATTATCTGCTGTAGACGATGACCGGAGGGTGCATGCTGGAAGGAAGTTGGTTCTCTCAGTGACACCCAGGTGAGCACCTTCCTGAGGAACAGAACCCTGAACCACAGACATCTAGTGTCAAGTTCCAGCTGTCAACTGCCATGTCTGTCCTGGGAAAGGCTGGCTGTCGCTGAAGTTAGTCAATACTAGATACTCTCATGAAAGTTAATTACCTCCCTTGTCAAAATCATCTTTTGTTCATTCCCAATCCATTCCCAAGTATCAATGATTCTAAGAATGGGATGCAGCGCTACATCGGTTTACTAGTATCATAGAACAGTTTGGGTTGGAAGGGACTTTTAAAGGTCATCTAGTCCAACCCTCCTCCAGTGAGCAGATGCATCATCAACTAGATCAGGTTGCTCAGAGCCCCATCCACCCTGACCTTGAATGTTTCCAAGGATGGGGTACCTACCCCCAATCTGCCTATGGGTCTGGGCAACCCATGCCAATGTTTCACCACACTCAGCATAAAAAAAATTATTCCTTATTTCTAGTCTAAATCTAACCTCTTTGAGTTTAGAACTGTTATCCCTTGTCCTATCACTACATTCCCTGATAACGAGTCCCTCCCCATCTCTCCTGTAGGCTCCCTTAAATTACTGAAAGGCCACAGTAAGGTCTCCCCGGAGCCTTCTCTTCTCCAGGCTGAACAACCTCAACTCTCTCAGCCTGTCCTCACAGCAGAGGTGCTCCAACCCTCTAACCATTTCTGTGGCCCTCTGTTCCAACAGGTCCACGTCCTTCCTGTGCTGAGGGCTCCAGAGCTGGATGCAGTACTCCAAGTAGGGTCTCACCAGAGTGCAGTAGAGGGGAAGAATTACCTCCCTCAGCCTGCTAGCCACGCTTCTTTTGATGCAGCCCAGGATACTAGGTCTTAAGGAATGTCCAGCCTAACAACTTCCCACATGGAACATGAAATAAATCAAAACTCCTATTCATTCAACTCTCACTCCTAAAAAACATGAGCATTTCCCTCAAATGGCAGCTTTACATTTGTGAGTGGTAGAGCAGTAGGTTGACCATGGCCAGCAGCTAAGCACTCACACAGCTCCTCACTCACACCCCATCCCCACGGGCCAGGAGAGAGAATAGCAACAAAAAAAGTCTTATAGGTAGAGATGAAACGCAGTTTTATAGGCGGGTGAAGCATTAAAAAAGAAAAAAATAATAAAATCACTTGCCACCTCCCCGCAAGTAGATCCATGCCCTGCCAGCCTCTAAGCAACAGCCACCATGGAAGACCCCCTTCTTCCTCGATCCCCTTTTTTATTGCTGAGCATGACATGGCCAATTTGGGTCACGTCCTGGCTCCGTCCCCTCCACAACTCTTGCTCACTCCCAGCTGAGATGCTGAGCAAGCCAACAGCCAAAACACAAGGGTGTTATCAACACCCTTCTAGCCATAAATCCAAATTATGGCACCATATCTGCTTCTTGGATGGAAGCGAACTCCATCCCAGCTGGGCCCAGCACAGGTATTTTAAGACGCACAGGTATTTTAAGACACACAGCTTGAGCCCAGTAACCTACTAACTTGTTGAAGTCAGGTACAGACAAGAGCAAGTTACACATCCAAGGAAGTATTTTCAACATCAAAAAACCCACACTGTCACTACCAATCACCAAATTCCTTTTTTTTTCTTTCAGTTGAGCAGGAAGGACAGCCAACAATTCATTTGAGGCCTGTCTTAATAACTAAAAGCTTTCATTTAAACTCAAGTTAGACACTAACTTAGATTTGTCTAACTCACATCTCCCAAGGTGATACATGACTTGCCTGTAGAACTACGATAAATATGGAGGTATTTTACCTCTACATGGTCTGAATTCTCCAGCTTCTCAGGCAGCCACAGGTTTAGAAGCAAACTGGATCTTTGTCTTGCATTTGTTTAGATAATTAATGCATTTTAGACACTTGCTGATTGCCTCACATCAGTTTAATCAAAAAAGCTACAGGAGGGCTCTAACTAAACACAGGTGAAACCAATTCACCAAGACACTGAATGTCCACATTGCAATCTTGGCACCTGAGACAATAAAAGGTTAAAGGACAGTGATTCCAGCACCACACCCAAAAAAACCAAAAAGCCCAAAACCCAAATTCAAAGTTACTTAAGATTTATACTGGAACTTTACAGGAGTGTGACTGCTCATCCTCCTGTATTTCCCAAACCTCTCTCTACACCCATTCTGTTTGTGAACAATCCAAGTTCTCTATTCCAAGTTTTTCCGCATCAAGACAACTTGCACCTCCCCAGACCTTTAATTGTGGGTAAACTAAAAATTACACATCGTCATTACCATGCAGAAATTAAATTATATTCAGGCAAGAAGGCATTCACCTTATGTCAATGGACAACAATTAAACACACCAAAAATTTTATTTAATAAATTTTATTTATGCAAAGCCAATCCAAAAGTGCGTAAAAGTGAAAAGCTCTTTCTACATATTAATAAAAACCCTGGGGTTTTGTGGTTTGGGGGATTTTTTGTTTTGTTTTTTGCATATATTCAGTGTGGGAAGAGTGAGGATTTGATTCTTATTTACAGGAATCCACTAAGTTTGTTTAAAAATATAGACATAAGTATTAAGTCATTCTTATTTTCCCTAAAAGCTAATATTACTGTACAGTATACAATAGCTCAAAGTGCCTAAATAACCTAGGGTATCCCATCATAACTTGACTATACAAGCTTTTTGTGCCCAATTAAGAATATTCTCATTTTGATGTAATGCTTTTGTCCAGTGCTTGGGGGTTTTTTGTTGCGGTTTTTTTTTCCAAAAATTGGGGGTATGGGGGAGCCTTTTTTTTTTTTTTTTTTAAATGTATACAGTAGTCAAATTACATTACTATGTTACACCCAGTATTTCCTTAAGGAAGAAAAGTTACGTTCCTTGACCCTCCAGTTCAGCTGCTGCTATATCTGGTTCTTCATCATTGTAAATGTTCTCTGCCTAAAGACACAAAATATTACAAGTGGTAGACACAATTGTTTTTAAATGATCTTTTACACTTTATATAAAAAAACCCCATGATAATACCAAAAAGGCACAGACATCATCCCCTTCTCAAGGAGACCCTCTCCTTGCCTTTTCTTAAAGGGCAGCCAAATTTAAGAATGTGCATACAGTGGCTAGACTTCAAGCAGTTGTCTTCTTGTGTTGTTTGATTTCAGCAGGAAATTAAATTAGCCATTTAATTCCTTAGCATGAACATTTAGTTGTTTGGACTTGTTTCAACCTCAGTCTGAACACATAACAACTTAAAGAAGAGGTATTAAAAACTGAAAGCCTGCCTTGTGATGCACATTTAAGTCTGCTACAATTTTTAACTTGTCATTCCCAAGTGATTTTATTGCACATTTATAAGATAATTGATCAAATTTCTGTAACATAAAATATGAACTGGAGAGTTAAAAGGCATCTTGCTTCACAGTCAGCATGCAAAGGGAAAAAAAAATTAAAGAAGAGTAAGTCTTGGCTAGTATTGGATATAAGTTTGCAACTGCCAGATTTATTCTTACTATCGACTAGTATCTAAGACTTGGAGCAAGAAAAAGCTAGCAGTTGCATCTATTCAGGTTGGTTTAGTCTTTGTTTTCTTTTGAAAGCCTTACTCTCAAATTTAACAGTGTAAGAAGGCACAAGCTGCCCTAAGAAGAATAAGCTATTTCAGTTTCATTTATACAAGCTTCAGAGCAACTCCAGAGCTGTTGTGACACTCACCATTTGCCATATCTGCATGATGTTGTCCTCCGATACAGAACAGATTACCCAAGGCTCATTAGGATTCCAACTGAAGTCTGAAATTTTGGCAGTGTGTCCTCCATGAATAAACTGTTAAAAAACCCACAAGCTCCAGTAAGCTATTTCATCTCTAGAGCAAAATCTGTTAAATGCCAAGGTTCAGAAGTTAAATTCATCATGCTGATGACAACACACAGAAGAAAAGCTTGCTACTGGAGTCACAATACAGACATAAAGAAGGCATGTGTGAAACGGTGCATTCCATTCATTGCTTATGGACAAGGATGCAATTGCTAAGATGGCATTTAAGTCAACAGTTCATCTTACTATAAGAACTGACATCTCCAGAAAGGTGCTACTTAACGTAAGGTTGGCCTGTGAAATCCAGCCATGTTTTATATCCATTACCTCATATAATTACATGAACATTTACACAGGAAATGAGGAAACAAAACAGGAAGTATTTCTAATTGATTGTTTCCTAAGGAAGCAAAACAAAACATAAACCTTTGTATTTTTACATCAGTAAGGTGTTATATGGGACCTAACTGACCCAATGAAAGGTAAATAATTTGAGGCTTTGATTTTATACACCTTTAGTTATAAGAAGAGTACAGACAATCACATGGCCAAACTGTAAATTCGTTCAACAATAAAGATGCGTAATTCATGCCCCAACAGCTTTGAAAAAAATAAATAAATCACTGCCTTCAGAACTGAACAGAGGAAGCCTACCCCCAAGTGAGAGCAATGGACTGAAAACTGGAGAGGAGAAAAGATTTAAGAACTGCTGTAGTTTTAGCAACACAGTCATAAGGCATTGTGCTGCCACACAGCACGTCAGCAGACTGAAATCCGAACAAAAGCATACCAGTAGCTCAGGAGGCCCATCTTCTGCATCCTCTGCAGACTGCTCTTCTCCAATTTTACTGTAAGAAAGTAGTTTATACCTTTTATTAATAATTCAAATTGCATCCTGTATCAGCTTAACAGTTCCCAGCCTTTGTTTCCAATATTTGCTTTTGCTACTGTTTTTTCTCACTGTCAAATAACTGTAAGCTTCAGGTATAAAACATCAACTGTTTGGCGTTATCACTCCTGAAATAAAATCTAACTTATGAAGAACATGGAGGCAGAAATCACTTATTACTAAAGACAACAGAAAACAATTCTATCAGCAAGAAATCCTTGCAGAGAAGTAACATGAGAAGTACTGCATTGCTTCTACTGTATACCCAGAAGACCAGGTCCAGGTTAAGCAAGCAAGGAATGCTACAGAACAGCACAAATGTAGTCTGCAGCTCTGCAGCCTTAAGTGTATCTGTTCATACACACTAGCAGGAAATGTTCTTTACCTCAGATCCCACACATTAAGCCTACGATCAGTACCGCTTGAAGCAAGAATCGTTTCATTATGAGGAGACCAGTGAACCTATTGAAAGAAAACAACTTAACCAGAGCAAACTTACTGAATTCTAAAAGCATATCCTAGAAAACTGTCATCAGCACTTGGACAATAAATTTCAACAACTACACTCAATACAGCAGTTTCTTCCAGCAGAAAGGATATCCTATAGCTCAAAAAGAGTGCATTAAAGTCTTAAGATTTCTCAAGTTGAACAGCCCATATTATTTCACTGTTACTGATATGCCATATCATGAAATTTAATTGTCCAAAATTTACTGTTACTTGCACTTACTAAATAAGCAGAGTTCACAATATTAAATTTGAACCCAAGTCCTCTCTACAGCAGGACATTTTAGAGAAACCTTCTACCTGAACTGAAGATACTTGCAAGCTCCCAGTATCCTTTTAGCAATAAGCTGACTACTTGCTTCAGAGTCAAGTGGGGAAAGAAACTACACATAGTACTACCTGTATTTGTTGAACCAAAATTCGCTATCTAAATGTTGAACCGAGTTATTTATTGTGATTGGTCACTGTATGGAGATCTACACGTTCCTGTCCAAATCAGTAGTCTTCAATTTTTTTTTTCTACAGCTTGTGGGAAAAGTTTACCCACCTGAAAAATTTCATCTTTATGTGACTCAAAAGAATGAAGTTTCAATTTTAAGTTCCGAAGATCCCATAAAGCCACTGTCTGGAAGAAGTAACAATAAATTGTTTTTACTATAATGCCTATAGAATTATTATCTAGAATACTTATGAATGTAAAGTATACACAAATAAAAACCTTGTCAGCAGAACCAGTTGCTAGAATGAACTCGCTGTAAGGATTGAAGGATAGACAGTTGACCTCAGCTGTATGAGCATCTACAGAATGACTTGGTTTGGATGTGGTATTAGATCTTGTGTCCCAACTGTTGCAGTGAAGGGTTTGGGGAAGGGCGATGGGCAGGGAAGAAAAAGAGTGAACAAACATTAATTTTCACAAGAGGTTCTTTTTCACTACACTACTGTCCTGGTTTGACAACAACTACACATTCGTTTAAGAGACTGCATTATTACTAAATTTAAAGTCTAAAGCTACAGCTTTTAATCCACAACCTTTCAGTATTTTGTGTCTGTTGTACATAAGCGGTCTGCCCCAGGAAGCTGACATACATATTAATTTCACCTTGTTTTCAAATGACATGAACACATTAAAACTACTTAACTCCAACTTACATCATAAGCTTCTGATCATCTGCCACGGATCCAAACAGAGATTCATGGAGCAGATGCCATGCCACATCTTCTACTACTGCAGAGTGTCCAGTAAAAATTGCTTTCGCATCAACAATTTTGCCTTCTTTTGGTCCAGCACTTACATCCCATAAACACACAGTCTGTAAGTAAAAGCCATATTCTATTGTTACGCTGCCTGACTGTATCATCTTTCAAATAACATAATAATCACATTCTACATATAAGCAGAGAGATGACCCTCATGAAACAGGTCTTTGTTTTTGAAAATGAACACTTAATATGTCATGAGAACTGAGCTAAGTTACCAATCAGTTTTCTGCAAATTCCAGACCCAAGGATTATGGTCACAAAAGCAATTCACACTTTTAAGCTCACAAAGAAATTTATAAGCTATTAGTTCAATTGACCTTTGAGGTCTTACTAATTTATGGTCTCAGAATCAAGCCAGTTTTAAGGGTTGTTATGCAACAATTTCTTCCAGCATACAACTATAAAAACAATCTGTTCTTAATCAAGAACGTTACAATGAAGTGATTGTTGATTACAGCCTAAAGTTAACTGACAGCCTTTAGAAATATAATTACAGTATGCAAGAGCTTCCTCACATAACAATATGCAGCTACACTAACCCAGTTTTTCTCTAATTAACCATTACAGCATAAATTAGGAATGGCTGTTTCTTTTTTTTTTTTTTTAAATAGGGGAAAAGATACTTTTTTTACATGATCATCTGATGCACTGAGAAGATGTCCACTCAAATTTGAGTTCCATGATAAGCCATAGCCTTCCTTCTGATGCCCTCTCAATCTAAGGTCAGGGTTACACTCTCCACTTGGGTCTGAAAGAGAGGAAATTCCTTCCATTTAACTTCAGGTTGCACATCAATCCATAAGAGCATCATTATCCCCTAAGAATTTTATGTTCATTGCAATAATCGTATTTTATACATCGGCCTCTTAGTAAAGTGCTTCTTTGATCAAGATTCTCTTGATACTGAGAATAACGAGGCAATTAAAGTCACTAAAGATAGGGACCTTCTTATTTGGATTCCAAAGCCCATCACCTCTCCTCCAAACTACAGTTAAATACAACTTTGCCGTCAATGACAAGCAGCATTTTGCTTAAATTCAAGGAGTTTGACCCACCTGGTTTGGAAGGGTGTTTAGTGTAATCAAATACCAACACATCAGCAGATGGTGTTTTTGTAGCAATGATGCAGGGATTCTGTGGCATGTAACGAGCACGGTTTACTTCACCTTCATGGTTAATTTTGATCTCTGTTTCAATTTTGCCAGTCACAGATCCAAAGCCACCAAACTCTACATTTGTCAGAAAAGAGCCAGTTTAGCACATCAACTATTTTAAACAAGTGAAACAGCTTTTCATGTCATCTCCCCCACTTCAAGAAACAGTGGTAAGCATCTCATCATGAAGTCCATGAACTAATAGCATCACCTGACACAACTGCATTAACACTTCAGGTATTTTGCATCCGCTATGATATAGGCTAAAGTTCTGAAAGAGTTTCTATTTGAGGTAGATTGTGTATCAGTTCTTACCACAACTGACAGAGCTGGCAGAAATGCTACAGGATTGTACATCCTAATGTTACCTACATTCTTCTAAGTTTCCTCTTCTTAGTCACAATTAATGATCCAGAATTAGTGTAAATTGATAAGTATAGGTCAGCTTTAGTATTTAACAGAAAATCAGAATACCATTAGACAGAACACTTATTAATGCTACTTCTAAAACATAATCTAAGAATGCATGCACTGCCCACCTCCTTTGTCGCTGTCATATTGCGAAGTATCAAACTGATCATCGTTGGGAATCTGGACTCTTGCAACAACCAGGTGGTTCTGTTCATCAGACGTGTGTGTTCCCAAAACAAGCCAGTGCAGAGCATAATCCTTTCCTTCTGGCCTGTTTAGAATAATAAATGCATAAAATAAAATTATGTGCTCAGTTCCAGAAGTTCAATAGCTAGTATCAACAACACTCAAGATTCAAACTTCTTCAGGAAGCTAGAAAAGAGAGACTCACATAAATGACCCTTTCTTTGTCACAAGAGACTTGTGCAGTCTATAGTGAACTAGATTCTGACATAAGCAAGTCAAAGATGCAACCAGCAAGGCTAGAGTGACAATACAAATCAGTACACACTGCCACTATGGCTTGAAAGGGACAATTACAATTTGCACAGTAGTTACAAGTGACACTAATACCTACTTCTGTCTTTAATTCCCCTGTCAGTCGCATAGTATTGAATTATAAAATAATCAATGCTACTTTCTATAAAACACAAATACTGAGGACAAGTGGCAACCTATTTTAGTTAATTCTCTTAAAAGCTCTTACCAGCTATTATTTTATTTCAGAAGCTCGTTTTTAAACGCTGCACAAAGCCTAGCTAACTAGACTCAACTTTTTCTTCTGGTGGTGAAATGTAACATTTAGTAGTAAGTGAAAGGCTGGATGGACATTCCCATTTATCTCTGAAAGGAAAAATTTAAACAGTCAAAGCCAAGCAACTTATGCATTCTCGAAAACAACAAACTAATTATGCTGTCTGAATCCAAGCAAACAGAAATCATTTGGGCAATCGTAAACCACCACAGGTATTACTACACAAGTTTCCAAGCCATCATACATTTTGAGGGGGAAAGAAAAGTACAAAACAAAATTAAAAAAAAACAAAACACACAATGCACACACACTTACTTGTATTAGGAACAGGTGTCTCATCATGCCAGGTGCCACACAAAGAGACAGTCCTTGCCTTAAATGGCTTAAATATTTTGACACCGGATAATTGGAAATACCAGGTTTTAAATTGAATATTAAGTCAATCTGCAAAATACGAGGCAAGCAGAAGTGTTCCTCACAAGGGCTCCACACCCTCACATCCCCACTTCATTTTCTCCATGCCGTAAGGAGTCCGCTCACATATCTCAACATCTTCCCCAAACATTCTGGTACAAAAAATTAAGTGTTCATCTAACCACCAAGTATAACATCACATATGTAAGGTGGAATTTTAAGAAGAGATCATCCTCTAATTATTGCACGAACTTTACATAGAAGATATTTTAAAACCCAGCTGTATCCAGTTTACAACATGAGGGACCTGGTTCTTGTCCGATACCTCAATGGAGCCCTGCGTGGTTGCTGCAACAATTTAAGTTCTATAGTACCTGGCACATGAACAGAATCCATCTTTAAAATTCTTTAAGAAATCAACCAGCAAACCCACAATTTTCAGAGGGACGTGGAAGAATGGGAAGTTAAAATATGCGAAATCAACAGCGAGCCAGGAACAGAACCAGGATTTGGAGCACTAGTTTTAGGATGATACTCTCTTAAATAAGTTCAGGCTTAAAACAAAAATCAGAAACAGATACTATAGCTTCTATAGAATAGTAATCTGTAGTGCACAGGAGTAAAAACAGTCTTCAAGATAAAGCTAATTTGGTACTTAGATTTCTCTGATCAGTATTAACTGAGTGTTACAGAAGAGTGTTAGATAGCTTATGTATCAGTAAATTGAGAAAGATTTTTCTCCTTACACCTCATGACATCTTTTGCTAGGCTAAGCTAGAGTTTTGTAAAGTATCAACCTGTGACTTTTTTCCTCAAAACTTCTGCATACTCATAGGGTTTTTGAAGTCCTAAGCAAAATAAAGCGGTGTAAGCTCACGAAGAGCAGCCTAATGCAAATTATTCTCATCTTGCATGGGTTTTATCCTCACGGTACCTGACAGACATGGGTAGCAGAGGCAGAAAGAGTAGTGGAGCAAGCAATTGCACATAGCCTCAGCTCCTGCTTTGCAAACTAAGCAAATCGGTAGCCGAGCCCCGTGCCTTCCAGGCCTCTCCTCTCTTCTCTCACCTGGTCACATCAGGCAACCACTGCACGGTAAGACTGGGCCACTCCAACGCATGTGTCATCACCAGGTCGTACAAGAAGGGGGTGTTTTTCTTCCAGATCTTGTACTCCTCGCTGATGACGCGCTCCTCCACCGTGTCCTCCAGCACTGCAGGAAGAGAGGGAGGTGAACCAGGGGCTCCCGCCACAAGCCAGGGCTATAGCAGGGAGCGAGTGGAGTAGGAGAGGAGGGTCCCCAGGGGCCCTCAGAGGCGGCTGCGGGGGAACAACTGCAGCCGCCCCATCCCCGCCACCATCCCGTCAGAAGCTCCTTGGAGAGGTGGCCCAGAAGGGCCTTAGTCTCTCACACACACTCACTTTCCCCCCCACCCAGGACACACGCCTCCTCGCCCCACTGGAGAGAGGGGGAGCGGGTGGATGTCTCCTACCTTCCTTGCTCGCCATTTTGGGTGGGTGTGTCCGCGCACAGGCGGGACGCGGCGCGGCAGGCAACAGTTAACGGCGGGGAAGGGGAAGGAAGGAGCGAGACCGGCCGATGCGGATGGGAGCCACCAGTGAGGACCCCAACGGCAACGGCACCACCGCCCCGCCACGCGAGGCCCCCGCCGACTTCCAACCCGCGCCGCGCGCCACCGCGCAAGCGCCGCCTGCGGGCCCCTCCCCGCCCACCGCGGCAGCCAATGGGGCGGGCGGAGAGGGGCGCGCGCCAAGCAGGAGGAGCCAACGCCAGCGGGGCGCTCCAATCAGGCGCTGGCGCGCGCGGAGTCCACGCGGCACGGGGCGGGGGCCGCCCTAACTGCTGGGAGCAGCAGCGGCGGTGGCGGCTCCCAGGAACCGCCCCAGGAGCCCTCGGCTTTGGTCCCATGAAGGGGCTGACGGGGTGCCCGGAGACGTCTGTGCGGCGGCCCCAGGAATCGCGGTGTGGGGCGGAGCGGAGGGGACGAGGAGGAGCCAAACGGCCGCAGAGGCGGGCGAGGGGGAAGGCGGGCGGGCCTGGGCGCCTTCGTGCCGCGAGGTGGGGCTGTAGGTAAAGCGGCTCGGCCGAGGATAGGGGAGCAGCGAGCGAGCGGGCTGTGGGCGGCTTCACCCGGGGAGCAACCTGCCAGCCCCACTCGAGAAGCCGCCTCATGGCAGCCGGAACGAGCTCAGCTCGTACCGCGGAGGCCCAGGTGTGGCATGTGCTTTGGGCGTCCGGGTTTGATGAGCGTGATAAGGCCGAGAGGCGGCTACAGGAGCTGTACGGAGCCGTGCGTACCGCAGAAGCGTTAATAACGGGTTTCTCTGCTTGGACGGTGCCCCCAAGGCGCAGCCACGTTCACCGCAGAGAGTACAATTCCCCCCACCCCACCCCCAGTAATTAATTACACGAACGGTGGTGCTACGACGGTGGTGGCGCCACAAGCCAAACTGGGAAGCTCTCCCGTCAGTAGTGCTGGGAAAGATGAGAGTACCAAAGTGCTACCCGCGAGTGTCACTTCCTTGCAAGGAGATAAAATAAAAATTAAAAATTCAAGAGGTGTTAAATAAAAGCACTCAAGAGTGGATGAAGAGCAAAAAACGTTCTTCTTGCCCTCCTCTTCAAAATACACAACTTGTTATTGCTGCTCTAGGGCAGATTTACCAAACAGGGCATCAGTCATTGCACATTGGAAGTAGAAATTGGGAAACAGGAGTAGTTGTACTTAAATCAACCATTACTTTTTCATTCCCAGAACCCGAGGTACATTCAGAAAGGAGGGACAGCGCAGTCAAGGAGAGGGAAATGAGAACAAACGACTTTTTCTACAGAATCGTCCAAAATACAAAATGCAAGATACCAATCAGAAATTACAATAATTTGCCCATTAAAAGAGAAAAGAACAGACCACATCTTTACCATTGGTTAAAACCCGAGCCCGGCATGAATGAAGACTAGAGCTGGGCCTTGTGGAGGCAAGCAGAGGCAGTTATACCCGGGAGGCTTGGGTTAAACCCGGGGGAGGGTTGGGGCGCGGGGCAGTGTGCGGTGCCAGGCTGCGGGGCAAGCTGCGCGGTGCAGGGCTGTACTTGGCCCGTGGTGCTGGGGCTGCGCAGGCTCTCACCGCCGCAGCGTGGCTCCCTAAACCGTGCTCCCCGTTACACAGAGGTTTGGGGCTTTGGTGGTAAAATAGAAATTTCTTGGAGATACCTAGCAGCTACCAGGCAGCCCTATCTGCATTTGATATAAATTTAAGTTTAGCAGCAAAGAACAGCAGTCAGCCTGTATTTAGTATGTCTTAACCTTAAATTATATGTATAATCCTTAAATTATATTAAAAACTTAGCTATTAATCCCACTTTACAACTAGAAATTATAGAATCATAGAATGGTTTGGGTTGAAAGGGACCTTAAAGAACATCTAGTTCCAACCCCCCTGCCATGGGCAGGGACACCTCCCACTAAGTTGTCCAAAGCCCCATCCAACCTGGCCTTGAACACTTCCAGGGATGGGGCATCCACAACTTCTCTGGGCAGCCTGTTCCAGAGGCTCACCGCCCTCACAGGAAAGAAATCTGTGAGTAAAAATGGTTACAGAGGCAACAGCTGAATAGTTACTATTTTCTGGCTATAGTGCTGAAGATAACAGAATGTTGCCTAATTTTCTAGAAGAAATGCGTGTTTGAAATATTTGTAAATTGCAATTAGGGCATGGAAGATACTGAACTGTATCACTGAATCCTTAGTCACATAGTATCAGTCAGTCTTACCAGAGTTTTAAATCCTGTTGTTGTCTAATAGGGTCAGAGGTATTGTCTGACTACTGTGGGCGAGTGAGACAGCTTCTTTTAAACAAATTTGATACGCAAATAAAATGCATGGCTTTGCCACCATACACGCCCAGCCTTTCTGTTCTTCTCCGTTTCAGCTATCAACTAACCAAAAGGCCATTTAATTTAACTGCTTTTTATTCAGCTTGAATGAACAGTGCTTCCCACAGGCAACAGCCTTAACCAGGTGTCGCAGTTTCAGCTAAAAATCACCACAACCGGACCAACAGATGGCCCTCCCCCCCCAAAAAAAAAGAGGACAGGAAGAGATAAGGAGATTCAGAAGTTTAGAATTAATTAGACTAATTTAATGAAGGATTAATATTAAAATAAAAAAGAAGAAAATAATAAAATAGATCCAATATATACAAAACCTTCTTCATGGGCTGAGCCTTCTACATCTGGACTTCAGTTTTTCAAACAAAGAATCCAGTTATGGAAAATGTTTATGTCAAGGAGTGGCTGGAGAGTCAGAGTAGTAGGAGCAGCTGAAGGCTGCAGCATGGGAACCAGGGAAGAAGGCTGAGGTAGGCAGCCAGCTCCTCAAGCAGGCAGCCTTCCCTAATCAACCTTTGCTTTTTTGGCCAATCTTCCTCTCAAACCTGCACAAATTGGAATTAAAGTTATGCAAGGCTTACTTAATCAAAATGGGAATCTTGTCAAATTAGTTGAAAGCTGCAAAATAATCCCCTTCAGAGGAGCGCACAAGTGAGTGTGTTAACAGACACAGAGCCTTGATCATACAAGATGTGTTACCAGCTTGCCTTTGGCAACGCTTACTAGTTGTTTTGGTATTTGCTGCCAAGTATGTGTCTACTCCTGCAAAGTGCTGAGGCCTTCCTAAAACTTGGAGAGTGAAGACTGAACCTTTCAGAGTCTGTATGTTGTTGCAGAGTGTTGATCACTTAAACGTCAGATACTGGACAAAAGAAATCTCTGTCAGGCTTCCTGGCTTTAAGTGACCTCTGTTAGCTCCCACTGAAAGGTGATTACATGACCCTTTGAAGGATCAAGCCTGTATGAACATTTGGGTGGGATGCTGTTTGTGGTTTTTGCTATAAACAGCAGTATTTTTTGCCACAGCTTACCTGGAATACGATGGGGAAAATATGAATTAATTTTGGGAAATGATAAACAAAATTGTCCTTCAATGATGTCATGTAGGGCTTGGCTAAACTATAAATGAAGAGAGGAATTGCTCCCCGATCCTCCACAAAGTTTTGCAAACTTGGGTTAGGATCTGCAAATTGGTTGGATTCCAACAGGCTGCCAGCACTAGTGCTAGCTTTGGTAAACAAAACCTGTCACACCTTTATATCAAAATAGTTGGTATGTGACCAGCGCAGTTCTCTTCTCCTTGCTAGCAGTTATACTTGGACACAGCCAAATTTTGTTTTAATTTAAATCCACACAACAAAAATCCCAGTGTTGAGTACTTTTCTCCTGTTGAGATTGTAATGCAAAAGACAATTTATAAACAATACAGCTATTAAAGAAGGCACATCATCGACTCTTAGGTTGGTTATTTGCAATTCATCAGCATGGTCGTGTCTGTGACCACACATCTAAAACACATCCTTTGATTCCCACACTTTGTAAGGAAAGAAATTATCCAAGGCTATTGTTCGTCACTTGCAGTATTTGTAAAATGTATGATAAATTAGTTTTGAAGTAAAAGAATGACTTGAATCATAAGCTTTATTTTATTAAGCTATAGATCCTTCAAACCTAAGCATAAAGTATTGCATTTTCATTTCAGTAAAAAAAAAAATCTGTCTCCTGCATCCTCAATTGCAGGTGCTGCATCATGCCTCAAATCGCTTGATACACTCAGGAAGAATTATATGCACTTATTAATTTTCAGCTTGAAGACACATATGCTGATTTATTACCCTGCAAAGAATTAGCTGGCTTTCTGAAGCTAATGTATTTTATACATTATGCAGAGCTGATGGATGTTCATAGCACAACTCAGCAAGTAGGTGTAGGTGTTACCGTCAATGACCATCTCGATCAAAAAATTGTTTAAAGAAAATCAAGTTTGCACATGTCACAGTTTAACCCTGGCTGGCAACTAGGACCACACACAGACACTTGCTCACTTCTCCCCCTCCCCAGTGGGGTGAGGAGAAGAATCGGAAAAATAAGGAAAACTCATGGTTTGAGATAAACACAGTTTAATAAGTAAGGCAAAAGCCACATGTGCAAGCAAAGCAAAACAAGGAATTCATTCACTGCTTCCCATCAGCAGGCAGGTGTTCAGCCATATCCAGGAAAGCAGGGCTGCGTGATACATAATGGTTACTTGGGAGGACAAACACCATCACTCCGAACTTCCCTCTTCCTTCTTCTTCCCCCAGCTTTATATGCTGAACATGTCGTCACCTGGCATGGAATATCCCTTTGGTCAGCTGGGATCAGCTGTCCCAGCCGTGTCTCCTCACAACCTCTTGTGCAGACCCAGCCTATTCACTGGTGGGGTGGGGTGAGGAGCAGAAAGGGCCTTGACTGCTTAGCAGCAGCTAGAAACACCAGTGTACTTATCAAAAGTATTTCTTATCCCAAATCCAGAACACAGCACTATACCAGCTGCTAGCAAGAAAGTCAAGTCCATCCCAGCTAAAACCATGACAGCACAAAAACTCAAAATTGCCCATTGGAAAAGTGAAGTAGCAGCCTCAGCATTTATCATTCTCTAATATATTTGCCATCATTACGTAGCTTCAATACCCTGTTTGGAATAAAGCATAATTTTCATCAAACGTGCAGATAAGAAAAGCACGCCTCAGTTTAACTGGTGCAACCGTCCATTCAGAATTTCTTAAACTGTGACTGTGTTTATTTTCCCCACTGCTCATCTGCTATTTTTTTGTATTTACCTCGTGATTATTATCTCCCCAGTATAAATCACACCTAACCAATAGCCTGCTGTCACAGCAAATCTTGAGCTGTAGCATTGTAGCGGTGTCTTGGACTTTCTTGTTGGGATTTGTCTAATGACAGACAGCATGTCTCTGGCAGTTCCCTTCTAAATAGGCTTGGCTGTGTTTTGTCCTGATATGCAAGGTATATCCGCCTGGACATGTTCCTGTGCAACCTGCTCTAGGTGGACCTACTTTGGCAGAGGGGTTGGGCTAGGTGGTCTCCAGAGGTCCCTTCCTACCCTGTATCATTCTATAATCCTGTATGTATGCTGCATAGCCACGTGCAATTGATAGCTTTCACTCTGCAGTGAATAAAGTACATTTGTAGGAACATCAGCACTTAGGGGAAGGTGTAACTCACTCCGATTACATCCAGCATTGTAGGCAAATACTCCTCTTGCACTTTCTAGGTGGGATTGTTCCCACAATTGAGATGCTGTAGTGAGAACTCATCCGCATGTTTTGGATAACTAGCATCATTTATCACACTTCCATTTAACCATCGTAGATTCTATTGAACTTCATGCTGCAAATGAAAAGGAATCCAGCGGCAGCCTTGGTGCATTCCATTAGTATTCAGGAATATACAGTGCTTTACCTTTGATGTAGAATATGTTTATGTTGGAACATAAAAACTAAGCTTGTTCTCATATAACAAGCCTTCCCCTTCTCCTCCCAAAATAACATTAACACTGTGCTAAGCCCAGTCTAATAAATCCCTCCCTGCTGAGCACTTTTTTGTTACTTGCCATGGACATGGCAGTGTTCCGTCAACACCTAGGCTTGGTGGGCTATTTCTGTACTCTGCAGCATTTGCTTAGTATTTTCTATGCATTTTTTAAATAATTCCATATAGAATGGCAGGTAAATTATTTGAGAGGTAGGTATCAACATTCACATAACTGGCTTGGTACCCTTTTACTGATTTTGCACAGAGTAGTGAAACTGGTGGAACTACTGAGGAGCAGGGCGTGTATATGAGTAGCTTTTAACAGGACATCTTATGAATCAGTGCTGCAATATATGCTGCTTTGCATGCTATACATTTCCTAGAGGACGTCAGATGTGCTTTCATTGTATAGTCTGCTGTAGTTCTGCAGCCTACTGGCCTGGACAGATGATTGCCCACATGTGGAGTTTACAGACCTGTAAGATATTAAAAGAAATGGCAGAGGATATTTTGCTCAGCAGAAAATACCTTGGCTTTCTGACAGAAGTAACAGACATGCAAATCTGTTCAACAAATAATCTGTTCTCCTAAAGGTACAAATGCTTAAATAAGTGCCAATGCGGGGAATTTTCAATAAAATTTTCTGCATTTGGCTCAGTGGAGTTCCTCTTTGCCTGTTGCCCTGGCTTCCCTGCTTGTGATCTCAGAGGAACTTGGGGAGCAGGAATGGGGTAGTTCTAAGCCTGTGTATGGGTCACAGGAACCAGAAGCTGCTGTTTTCAGTTATATGGAAAGGAGTTGAGGCAAACTGCTGCTCTCAACCATGTGCTGAAGTATTGTGAAGCACAGGAAAGTCTAAGTCTTCCATGCCAAAGAAGGTGAAAGGGAGATGGTTATTATAATCCATTTCCTCTTCATCTTCTACTCTAGGGCTTAAAACCCTGTACAAGGATTCCGTGAAGGAACGTGATTTCTGCCTTCTAATCTTCGGAATGTCTCTCCCCACCTCAGCTGCCTGGCTGCCTTTATTCAGAGACTTCTCTGAGGTCACCATATGGTTTCTCTCTTTGTTCTTCACTCTTATTCTTTTGAGACTTGAAGCAATTAATAACAGCATTATCTTCAAGGTTCTGGATCTCTCAGAGGTGAATCTACTGAGACAGGACCTGTGCCGAGCAGTTTTAGCTCAGGGATCAGCTTCTGTAGTAATGAAGATTTTTGTTTGTTCTGTTTGATTTGCTCAGTCGTTATGGCAGAACACCATCAGGTGCAGTCCTCAGAAGCTCTAGAGATCTTGAATTTTATATGCTCTCTTAATTCCAAGTGTTTTGAATACTGAGAACCATAGTACTGCCCTGAGTATGTAGTAATGGATAGGTGTTACACCAGACAGCTGTACAGCTTTTTACTTTGAGAGACAAAGGCTGGGGCCAGATTTTAACTATGGAGTCACAGTGTGTTAGGGACATCATAGAAGAAGGAAAAAGGCAGAAAGAAGGTTTGCTGAGACCCAGGTTGGTGCCTGTTTGCGTTTCTGCAGTCAGTTTCAAAACTGGTGGGTACCCAAGCATCCTAGGACAACTCAGCAAATAAACTTTGCTGCAGTTTATGCTAGTTACTCCCAGTGGTGTCTGCAGCTAAAGCAGCACAGCCACATGTTCAGAAATGGAAGAAAAGAAAGAGAGCAGCACTGCCCTGTCCGATCAGAACTGTAGTTGAACAGGTTCTGCAATCAGCAGTCTGCCTTATATTCCCTGTGGGCCAGTTCAAAGTTCATCACGCTGTTAATGCCATTTTGCAATACATTTCAGAGTATGTTTTTACGAACAGCTTAATCCAGTCTACAACCATAATAATGCTAAAAGGAGTAGACCTGGTCTCCCCTCTCCCTAAGACGCTCTTCTGCCCCTGCTCTTGTGTCAGCACTGCCATTCGCGTGGTCAGTGGGGAGCTGAGTCAGGTCTCCAGTCCAGCCAATTTTTTTTTTTTTAGCAGAGTTGGTTTTCAGCCAGATGATCAAGCTGAGCATACTCACTGCGTGTCTTCCTGGTCTTAAACCTGGCATGGTGGGGAGCACATGGCCACGGGCAAGAGCAGGGATGGCTCCATTCAGGCTCTGCTGGTTTCAGATTAGTTCGCACCAGTTGTGAGATTGCACCAGAGGCCATGCAAGTCAATAGTGTCAGCACTTTACTGCTAGGTCATTGCCGTGTCTGGAGCATTCAGTTCCCTGAACAACCAGCTGGTAGCATTGTCTCTTGGCCGCTTCTCTGTCTTCTGCAGATGAGGAAACCGAGAAAGAAGGTGAAAAGTCTTGAAGAGTCTTGAAAAGCTTTCATTTACTGGCATGGGAAGACAGCTTTAAAACTGCCACTTAGTTACTGGTATAAATGGGATATATAGCTAGGACTTCACTGGGTGACAACTCAGCTAAATATGAGTACAGAGACTCGCAGTGTCACGGGACACCGTTGAGACCTTATTTGACGTGCATTTAAAATATTCTTCAAAGAGGTTTTTTAAAGGAAAAAGATTTTAACAAAATTGCTGCTTTGCTGAGAAGCAGCACAACTGGATCAAATTAAATAAAACCTGAATTTAAAAAGCATCTTGTGATTTGAAATACTGCAGGGAGCCTCTTGAAAAGGTGTTTGAGACTAAGCATCCATCAGCTGAGGAAATCCCTAACACTAGGGGCTTTAGAAAAAAAAATCAATGCTTTCATACTTGAACTATTTCTCCATATGGCTAGAAATGTAATGTAAACAGGGCCTAAGCAACTTGGCCAAAGTATTTTAGGGAAACAGAACTGCTGACTACTCAAGTTCCTAGCCACATGCCCGGAATGATAAAGTTTGGGTTTATTGTTTTGTATTTTTCCTTTAGCCTCTGCTGTGAGGTACATTGAGGGAACAGTAGAGCAGTGAAGACTGTTAGCACCTCTGCCCTCTCTCTTAAGACAGGGATGGTTTTTGCTGAAGCTTAGGGAGGCAAGTACAGACTACTTGATAACATACTTCTGTGTGAGAAGTCATTTTTGGCTCTCTCACTTTGAAAAACATTGCACATGGGAGGTTAAGGAGGGTGTGAATAACCTGGTTTCTTTTTCAGAAGAGTGACACAGACGCAGTACGTTGGATGTCAGGACAGCTTTGCTATGAGTTACGCGTTATCATTACAACTGCACACCAGAGTCACAGGTCAGTACCTGATTCTGTCAGCACTCTACAGACACCGTAGGAAGATTTCAGTTGTTGACCAGAAGATGTGTCTTCCTCTTAGATTTTGAGAGTAAGTCAGTTGGATACAGGAAGATGGGACTCTGCAAGGTGACAATTACTGGTGAGAGAAATAAGCAGTTCTCATGGTTGCAACCTCCCTGGTAGCAGAGATAATATAGAAAGAGAATTTGACAGAGAGACAAAGTTATTATATTTAGCCTGGAGTCGAGGTCCTCAAAACCAATTGCTTTACTCTACAAATCCACTCCTATTGGATGGTACTACTTACTAGTGTAGACATAAATTATCTTGTTTCCTTTAAATTTTTTTGTTGAAATGAATACAGCTTTTCGATAGACTTGATAGATTTCTTAAGTGTGCTGATATCGTATCATCTGTAATGACTCAGTGGCATTTGTTCGGGTGCCGTTATATGCTTTGCTAAGTAGTTGCAGTGAAATTGCACCTATTTCAGACAAAGTTTCTATATTCACAGTAAGCATCTTTAAGCTAAAATGACATATTGAAGGTAAATCTCAAATGCCTACTCAGCATTTTGGCAGTGGCACATACGGAAACACAGTTAAAGGTCAGAAATTCTGTCTCAGGGGATTTTGACCTGAAATTTGAGAAATTTTAAAAATATGTTAGAGGTTTTAACAGAACATTTGGAAACACTTTTCCCTCTTTCCCATGTGTGGCCATAGAGTAATTCATCAGTCTCTCTTCCCCACTTACTTGGCTCCACAATTGAAATATCTAGGGGCAGTATACTGTTGATCTTATATGTATTTTATTAAGGCCTATTACATTTTCGGATCCTACAGAAGAGTTCAGAAGAGAAATATTCTGGTAACATGTAGAACACAAAGAGATGAAGTAGCAGGCAGAAATGTGAAAACATTCCCGTCTCCATACACTAAAGGAAAAGGAGAGGAAGAATTTACCACAAGTTGTTAAGGCGTAATGTAACACCCTCTCACAATCAACCACAAGGAAAAGGAGGGCCCCAGAGAGGTGAAACCTGGTCCTTCCCTCAGACTTCACGTGGGCTGGTACTCACAGCCGCTCCTGTGGTGTTACGTCTTAGGGCTTATATATGTATGAGGTGGTGGTCACAGAAGAATCCCAGTTTCATTGGGACTGAACTCCTACAAAAATTAAGGACAATAAATTTCACTACCTGTCATCACAAATCCCAGGCACATTTATTCATCAAAGCCTTTGTAATACAATACAAGTAAGTAGCAACATATGCACTTAGTAGCAAGAAAAAAACAACAGTCATGCTAAAATTAAAAGCACAGAACCCTTCTCCTAAGAAGGGATAAGAGAATACTAAACTGCGTGTTACAAGTGTCAGGTCACACCTGTAATTCACTCTAAAAAGGACTTCAAAAATGTACTATGAAGGCAATAAAACTATTTTTATAGAATAGAATCCTCAAAGTAAAATATATTTGAGTAATATTTTTCCAAGCAACTGATAATGGCATTAACTGTGTTTTTCACATACCAATTCAAAGTAAGTCTCTGTAAAGACCCGTTCCAATATGCCAATAATGCCTTTTTTTTTTTTTTTTGTCAGACAACAGCTTGCCCCTTTTTTTCTGGGGTAACAGCAGCTTGCAGAAAGCCTGAACAACTGCCATAGTAGCTACTGTCTCAGAGGAAAGCAAGCGATCAGCTGCTCCCACTGAAATCTTGCAAGTGCTGGGCAGCAAGCTGGTTTGGGAGTCGTTGCTGTACAGGAAGGCTATTCCTGTCCATTCTATTCAACACTATTCAAGATTCTCATTTCTTTGTGTTCAGGATGCAGCAGGACCTAGATGATGCCTACTAGGTGATCGTTCTGCACAAGGCACTGACTTCCAATGGGTCTTGGACCAGACCCCCGCTAACAGGGTCCTGTTTGATCACTTCAGAAATTCTAACCAGTAAAAAGAACTTGGTTTAAAAGTAAAGAGAAAACACCAAACCCCCTTTTGGCACAGTTGTTGCTGCTGTGCTAAGAGAAAAGGAAAAGAAGAAGAGAGTCCTTACAGATGTTAGTGAATATGCTGCACAGCAACTAACATTGGGTTTACTGCATAGAGTAATGCTGAAATCCACCTAGGGGTTGCAGCATGCTGCAAGCTAATTTTCTCATGGGAAAGCACTCAGAGTATACCTGTGCCTGCAGCTGAGTGAAGATATGCCTGACCACGCTTTACAACAGCAAGTGCTGTGGAATTCTGTGGAAGTGGGCAATTGCTATATTTCTAGATTATTTTTTAAGATATGAAATATCTGCCTTTGTATGTGTGTGTGCATCACTTTCCACCAAAATTGTCCATTTCTCCCCCAAAATAACCAGATGTGGAAAGAACAGATAAAGGGATGTGAAAGAAACACAGCTCCCATAACTAAAAATGCTGTCTCTTGTGGTGTCCCAAGTTACAGTTTGGTTGCTGAAGGGGGAACTGTGAGAGAATTTCTGTGTCATTTTGTTCATGACACGGACAAACCCATTAAATAAGTCTATAACACAATATTGCACAGTGAAAGACAGCGATGCTTCCTACCACCATTTAGATTAGCAAGCAGAGGGAGGAAAGCAGTGTAGCAGAAAGATAAGACAGGAGATTGATGTAATCACTGTGTTTTTCCCAGGCTTCTTGTTTGGTAGCTTTCAGGCCAGCAAGGGTTATCCTCTTTATGACTGATCCTGCAACAGGGACTAACAGTACTGGAGTCTGATGTTAAAGCAAATGATATCCACTGCAGATGCTGTCTGTCAGGTTGTCAACTATTGATACAGTTAGCTCATTTGCTCTTGGTCTTCTGCTCTTGTTCTTCTCTAGATAGCTTTCAGTAAGGACTTTTCCCTCTCTGGTTCTGGCAGGGGCTTTCAGCTACATGCAGGGACTCTCTATCCTTCATCACCCTTAATTAAGAGGTGTTCCTTTACTCAGGGACTCACAGATGAAGCTTCTCCTTGTTTTGACAATACAAAGAGAAATTACATTAAGAATTAGGTTAAAAATGTGAAGTTTATACTTCCCATGAGCTAAATCAGGTGCAATCTTTTAATCTTAAATATAGACTTCAATGGCTTTCATCAGTAACAACATCACTAGAATCAGTACTGTGACAGTGTCATCTCTGTCCTATCTGGACCACTGAGTGACACAAAGTGGCTGTGTCCACTCTAACCAAACTCTCTTTTACACTCTGTAATGGCAAACAAGTTTTCTCACCATTCACTGTAAAGAAACTCACAGTACATCTCAGCTTACTAGAGTACTGAGAATCTGGGAGTATTGCCCCAGAAATCTTGGTGCTGCCTGCAAGTGTTGCTTGCCAAGTGCATTACCTCAAGGGACATCATGTGAGCGTAAATACTTACCACTCTGCAATGAAGTCAACTGAAGGTCATTTCACATGCCTGGACACTTGCCTTTGACCCAAGACAAGATTCCTGCTTTCCAACCAATATTCCTCCTTCTATCAAAAGGAATTTGGGGGAATGCCTCACAGCTTATGTGAAGATACAAAGCTTATATGAAGAAGAAATACTTCTATAAGAAGTAGTGTAACAGGGAAAAAAAAGACAAGCATTCAAGCTCAAAGTTCTTTCAGCAGGTGGCTCAGGGTACGAAGCCACTTTAATGATGATTGACATAAGTCTTGCAAATAATTAGTATTCCAAGATTTTGCTCCTTGCCGCATATATTCAAGGATGCAGATGAACTATGTCAGGTCACAGAATCACAGAATGAATCACAGAATGATATGGGGTTGGAAGGGACCTCTGGAGATCATCTAGTCCAACCCCTCTGCCAAAGGAGGTCCACCTAGAGCAGGCTGTACAGGGACATGTCCATGCAGGTTTTGAATGTCCCCAAAGATGGAGACTCCACCACCTCTCTTGGCAGCTTGTTCCAGTGCTCTGCCACCCTCAAAGTACAGAAGTTCCTCCTCATGTTTAGATGGAACTTCCTATGTTCAAGTTCGTGCCATTACCTCTTGCCACTGGGCACCACTGAAAAAAAAAATGGCCCCATCCTCTTGACACCCATCCTTGAAGTATTTATAGGCATTGATCAGACCCAGTCTTCTCTTCTCCAGACTAAAAAGACTAAAAGGACTCGAGTCCCTCAGACTTTCCTCATAAGAGAGATGTTCTAGGCCCCTAATCATCTTTGTAGCCCCTTTATTTGCAGGTCAGCTGCAGAATAAAATGAAAACTTTCATACCAGTTGTCCAATTTTAGTGCGTGTGAAGAAATGTTGATAATGAGCTTCTAAAACCTATCTTTTATTATTTTCTCCTAACATTAAGCACACTAGGTATTGGCATTTTTTCAGTTATTACAGGTTATTGACAAGCTCAAACCAACACTCTGAAAATAAAGAGTATTCAGTTCAAATTCCAATAAACTGTAGTCACAATACTGGAATCACCAATATGGAAGAGAAAGATAATAATATATATATATATATATATAAATTTATTTGCCTGATGAAAAATATTTTGTCATCTGGAATATGGAATTTGTCATCCAGGCTTGAATCAGTCTAGTAGAGCTCTGTCTTCAGCAAATGCATCTAGCCAAGTAATGGAGGACCGTGGAGCCAAAGAGAACAGTTTTTTCTTTTATGACTTTTATGAATTAATGGTTTATTTTTTATTAGGTTTATTAGAGTGCCTTGCAACCAGTTAGTAGTCACCACAATCACATAGCACTCAAAAAAATGTTGGTGCAGTAACTAACTTGGTGATCAGCTGCAGAGTTTAACTCTGGATTTATTCCCTTTGGCATTGCAAAATTGTAGTTTAAGTCTTAGATACCCATTAAGTAAAGAAATAACTGCAACAATATAAATTGCTATTGACCAGCTCTTTGTTGTTTTCTTTCTGCCAAAGGTGAACACAATCACATTTTCCACATCCTCCACTCTTGAATCAGAAAAGTAAAATCGTCCTTCAGCCAGTTTCGTATGAAATCTCATAGCCTAGTAACTGAACTCAAATTACTATGAGAAGCAGTTGATGCTGAGCTTCCAGATTTTGTATGATATTGGCTTAAGCATCAGTTGCAAGAGGTTTGGAAAAGATAACTGGGGCTGGGCAAGGAGAGAAGTAAGGATTGACAACATTTTAAATCACTGCAACTGTTTCTTCAACAAAAAAAGCACACCAGCCTCGGAATTCAAGTCTGCTATCACAGTAATTACCATGGCTTTTTTTTCCCCATCCTTTACAAACCCCTTGGAAGTGCTACTAAGAATGTTCAGAATAGATCAGATGCTCACTTACATTCGTTCTGAAAGTATGGCCATTAGTCACTCAGGAGACAGTTGAAGAAAAAGTTTGGCTTTTCCATTGTATCAAAAAGGAGATTTTTTGACTTGAAAAGCACCTTTCAAAATGTTGAGTGTGGAAATCTGTGTGAAGAATGCAAGGCTAGAAGTTCACTGATTCCAAAATTTAACAGGTGCTATTTTTTTTCTCCCCCAAATTGTCAGTTGTTCTCAGTGAGAGGTAGAACGTGCAAAGGCCTCCTTAGGATTTAATAAATTGTAATTGACAGCATCCTAAGGCCATGAGACACCTTCACAGAAACACAGCTAGGAGCAAAAACATTCACCAACAAACAGGCATCAGACCAAAAGAAATTTTGAGCTTGAGTGAAAAAAGAACTGCTATACTTCCCATTCAGCACTATACCTGCACAGCATAAAATCCACAGAAAACTGAGAAAACTGTCCTGAAAAAAATAGCAGTCATCTTCCACTGTATTTTTAGCGTGGGAACATCGCCAGGCAGCATCACTCAGCAGTCTCCTATAGCGTTCTTTGCTTCAGCTAGATGATCTGGAAATCCAAGGAATGACTTTGCACTCATGCTTGTACCAAAGAAGCTGCAGGAAGTTTTCCATCCTCGCTTAGCGCAGTCAGTGGTACTAAGGAGTGTATTTGTCAACAGTTTTGCATCGCTCTCGGTATCATGCCAGTTACCCTTGCTCCTGGGGTTTCTGCTGGCAGCACTGTCCGTGCTATAACTGCTAACAAAAGTGCAGCTGAATCACTGTGAGCAAAATTCTTTACAGTGCACCAAGCTCGAGAGGCCTCAAAATAGCAGTGATGCCCTGTCATCAAAAGTGTCCGCAAGTAGAAGAGATATCATTAAGGCTGGCCAAAAGCTGCCCAGTGTGAACAGCTGTGCTTCTTATATCTAGCCGGGGTACATGTTAGAGTTCTCTTGTCAATACAGTAGCTTTGTCTAGCAGGCTGCAGTTGTTTGGAATACAGACAAGTACACACCATCAAGGGTGGAAATGGGAAAAAAATATGCAGTGGGAGATTTTTAGTGGTGCTGTAATCACAGTATTCACCTTTCCTTCACCAGCTTTGGGAGTAGAGTCAGTGACATAGCTCATGGCATCTCTACCCTGAAGGCAAAGACATAAATATAACTTAAGTAGATATACTGAAGATAGCTGGAGGCTAGCTAGAGATATTGTAGAAGGTGTTGCCACATAGGTCAGTAAAAGGCTGCAAAGCCTATTTAAGTATCCAGGTAAAAGTTTGCATAGTTGGCCAGACCAAACTGCTTTCTCCAAATCATCTGCCCAGAAATGAGCTTCAGACTGTCCCTGCGAGCTGCAGGCACATGGTGATTGCAGTATGGGCACATACTCTGTTTTACTCAGCACTTCTAGTGGTCAAGCTCTCTATGAGCTGATCAGAGTTGACTGGCAATCAGAAACTATTTGTTCATGAGGATTTTATATCCTCTCTCCAGGGGACCCTACTGACACAGGATTATTCTGAAATTATATGTGGAGTAAGAGTGCCTTTTTCTGCATTAGTTAATTCAACTTTGCTGGTGAGCAAGGCATTTATAATTCTGTAGTAGTTGTTGTCCACACATGAAGTTTCTCTGAAGAAATAGCCTGCAGTTTCTCCCCGTTTTACTCCAGACTTGTTTGCAGGTTCCCTGGTTGGAAGGAGGCAGCTCACTGTTACTTCTCAACCAGCTCCTCAGAACTTTTTCATTTCTTCATAAATACTTTGATATGGCTTTCCCCATATAGCTCCCTCTTGGCAGACCCCAGCTGAAGGGCTGTGCCTCTTCTGCTGGCAATTCAGGACCATTCTTTGCTGCAGGCCCTGTCCCAGCTTTTCTTTCTGTGCAATTTATTAAATACATCATTTGCTACCCAATTAAGACATTTGCCTGCTCCCTTACACCTGCCAGCAGTTACATTTCTGTGCTGTACGAGCTTTAGGGGTTTGCTTGAGAGCTGAAATCTGTTTCTGGGTCCAGGCAGGCAGGTATTTTGGAGAAGAGCAGCAGGTTCTTGTCTCACTTCAGATCCCCACAGCCTTCTTCCACCTCCAGAGGATGACCCCGTGCCTTCCATCCTCCTCCTGTGCTAGCCAGAGCCAGACTGGCACTCCTGCTCTGTGGTCATTAACCGAAGTGGCATCTCTGGTGATGCTGCCAGCATTATGAGACAGCAACAAGGACAATAAATGCCTGCAGTTTATGCTCTGCCTCTGGGGAAGGAACAAGAATGCCAAGGATCTGTCTGTATCCTAACAAAGCCCTGCTCAGGGCAGGTGATGGCAACTCACAGCTCGGGACCTGCACCCTCCCAGGGCACTGGCCCAGCTCTGGGGGAGCCCAGGCCACTGGCAGGGGAGGGGGGGGCACGTCCAGCACCACCTCTTACTAAAAAATGGATAAAACACCTCACAGGCTGCAGTATGGGATTGTAGCCATCTGTATCAACACACGTAATCTGTTCTTTTTCACTGGCTGAAAGCATTTGTAATCCAAATACCTGATGGAATTTTTTTTCCTTTGCATTACTTGCCAGAGTATTGAACCCAAGTGATTTTTATATTTAAATAATCTAAAGGGTGACAATAAACAAAAAGTTGCCAAATGATACAGACATTAATTTCCACCTTGCCACCAACTGTCACTGTCTTTCATCTCAAGTGAAAACAACTTTCCCTTCCTCCCCTAACCCTCTCCCTGGCCTTGACAGGAGGCAATTTTATTTAATGAAGACAGCCATACTTCAGTATAAAGGTGTCAAGTGAATTATTCATGAGCTCCTTTATCTCCAAAGCATTCCAGCTGCTTTATGTCATTGTAAAATTGTAAAAGTAAATTAAAGTTTTCCATTGCAGTGCAGCTGTTGCTTTGAAAAGCATCTGCTTACCAACCAATGCTGGGAGACAGTAACAGCTTTTACTTCTGCTGTCAAGCTGCAGAAGTAAAAGACCAGCAGAACTGGGCAAACAGATACACTGGAGAGAACCGAGCATCAGTGATAACATCAGCACTGTGAGGAAATCTATATTCAGATATTTTTAGGTGCCTCATTTTCTGCAATTAATGTCTTGAGCAGTACTGAAAAAAAAATGGAGCAGATGAGCTGTTTTGCCTTCTATATTCCCCTTTCTTTTAACACGTGACTGTTCTTTACTGTGAAGTACTTCATTGCAGAGCAGCTCTGTCATTAGCGCAGTGTGTTGGTGCGTATCGTTACTCAGGAGGAAACAACTACGGTCAGCGTGGCTACACATGAGCACAAGTCTCTCCATTTCATCTAATGCACACTGGCTGATTCGATTACAGAGCAGAAATCACTGCGGCAACTGCGGGCCTCACTTTTCCTCACTAGCTACATAGTCATTTAGATTGTCACAGATTTGCAAAAGAAAAGATTATTTTTTTCTCTTGCTGGCATTTTAGTTTTGTGGAAGTACAAGTAAGCTCTGTTTAGAAATACAGTTAAAAAATCCCCATACCCATAGAAGTCAGACCAGGCTAGGTATAAGCAGGTTGCTGAACTTATTATAGCACTCCAGAGGTTTGTGAGAGCAGGCGCGCTGCAAGCTTTTGCCCTTTATTTCACCAGCTGCATCCTTCGACCTTCTGGAGAGAGTTCTGTTTTAAAAGACAAGTTACCATGATTTATACTTTCACCTCTTGTTCTTTACAGTCTCACTGCTAAGTATTTTCTCATAATTATTTAATCATAAAGAAAGTGCACCTCTGTGCCTATGCATATTTTTACAGAATAAGATCACATCTGTCAAATAGCAGATAATCTGCTACATCCCGTTGCTATTTAGCAAATATAGCTGAATATTAAAGAATTCATTTTAACATTTCATTTATCAGCCTTTGTGCCCATAAGAGGACAGAAATAACATTGTGTTGGCTATCTTACTGGTGATATTTCCTAATTTCGGGGCACTTTATCTTTCAATCTCAATATTTATTTTTGTGTAGGATGTTTTATCTAGAACAGTCGTAATACAATGGTGTCTATCCTCAGATACCATCTTCTGTTATCAAACCAAAGTAACATTTAAAAATGTGATCATAATCTTAAAGGCTCAAACATAAAGATAAGAAAATACATAATCATAAGAAAGTTTACTCTCTTCAGTGGAGAAGTAGATTGCAATTACTCCTAATTAATTCTGGTGCTGCTGAGATTGGTATCTGGTTTAATATAGCTGCCTTGCCAACGGGTTGCTAATTTCTTCCTCCTGAGCATGGAGTTTTTTTCTCAGTTTTAATTTAACTAATACCATATGATTTGGCTAAAAGTGGTAAGGCAGCTATAGTGCTTTTTCTTCTCACTATATATGATGCTAAATTTCACAGATGATCAGGAGAAGCTACAAGCAAGTGCTTCTTGAATTTGGGCAATACACATCTGCCCAGGCTGTAGGACAGAACGTGAAGAAAGGAAAGAGGGATCAACAGGATGATTCTTTTCCATCAGCCATCATCTGGACTGCAGAAAGCTGGAGAAAACTGATGGATCTACCAAGGAAGAAAAAAATGTTTCCATAATGGCGTTATGAGGTTGCTGTGCAATGGCTTGAGTAACTGCAGCAAGTAAGAGGTAATGCCAATCAAGTCTTCAGAAGAGAAGAACCTTTTTGATTCAGCTTTCTGCCAGTGTTGTGAAGGTAGAGACAAACCAAAATAGTGCTCTCAATGGAGTCAGTCTGTGGTGTTCCTTTAACCACCTTGTGGGCACCCAAGTATCCAGACAAGAGAGAACTGTGAGAAAACCACACTTCAGAAAACCTGCTTCTCTCAATTTTTTACTTTTTTTTTTTTTTTTTAAATTAGGAATGCTGATAACTAAATTAATTTCCATCTGCATGTTTCTTCTGAGTTTTCTCAGAGTAAGTTATTAGGGTTTTTCCAAATCTATAGAAACATCAAAGATTACTAGAGCTGACATAAAAAAAAATCTACAAAAGACAATCTGTCCTTCTTGCGAACATCAGCAGCTATAACATTTCTCATACGGTTTTGATTTGTAAGCAGCAGATTGCCTCTGAACATCTGTTCACTGAATGTCCCGGAGAGACTAGTTTTGTACTGCAAATTTTAAGCATCTCTTATATCACGGTGCCATACCAGCATCTTTGCTCCCCTTGCTGAAATGCTATTAATGTGGATAATTTAGAAGAAATATATTTGTCTGAAAGCTGATAAATTCCTACATATATGTTTTAATCTTGAAGGATTTTGCAAAACTCATACCCAGTCATCCTGCTTAGCTATTCTTTTTCACTTTCTCTTTTCTTCGTATTTAATTTTCTTTCCATGGCATTTCTTATAACTGGAAAAGCTGTTTGACTTTTTAGATGATGACTTTCCATTTAGATCTTTGCTCAGGATGCACTCTTCCATTAAAGCTTCAATGACAATTCACTAAAATAGAAAATTATATTTTAACGTTTGAGATCAGGCCTCATCTGGCACGGTCGTTTATTGCAAATCTTTGCAGTGCTATCTATCTTGCAGTAAGTTTTTAGGCCATTATCCTGCACACACTTAACTTTGGAACTGTGTGTAGCCCTGTGTAAATTCAGTCTTCTTTCACAGGTTTTAAAATTAAGCACGTACAAAGAGATCTAGCCCTCAGGGTATGGAATTATCTGACTGTTTATTGTAGCACAAGGAAGACTCAATTATGCTACAAAGCATAGTAAAATTATGCCCAAACCCCAGTATAGTCTTACTCTGGTTTTGACTGTAGATCTTCATACTATATGAAGTTTTTTTCATATTATTTTATCACAATATTGCAAGTTAATAAATACGACACTGATAGCATAAGCTTTTTTGGAAATGAATACACTCCTCTGTAACTATATTAGAATACAGACTTCATAAAAAAAATCTTGTTTACCCTCAATGAACAAAAGAAAAATAAATTAGCAACCAAAAAAAGAAGAAAAAAACAAAGGAGGGCCTCTCTGAGCAATTCTTACTCCTTCAAATCAATTACACTTTGAATAAGTGCTCTCATTAAGTAGTAAGAGACACACAGGAGATGTTCCTCCTTTAAGCTATCCATAGTTTTAAAGAAGGCAAGACTTGCCAAATGTATATTATTTAAGCTATGTGGAAAGTACAACAGTGTTCAGAAGTGCACCTATTCAAAAGTGCTTGTCCGCTTGCTAAAAAAAGGAGAGGGTACATATTCACTAGGAACCTAGGGGTTCCAGCAGCGAGGGCTTTGCTTTTGAACAGTCCCCGTTCAAAGTCGTTCTTCTGTGGCTTCATCAGATCTCCTTACTGCCTCCCCGAGGCGACCAGACACGGACACCGTTTAATTGGTTCACATGTTAAAGTGAAACCACCAGACGTCCCCAGGAGTTTCAATCCAGAATGGCAATATTCTGTAAAACCTTTTATCCCTAGCTGGGCTTTTTTTTAGGACAGATTGAGCCCGGGTTTCACTGCCATGTTTGTGCGCCTGAGCGGCGGGGATTGAAATGTCTGTCACGAGCAGAACTGGAGCGTTGTTGTGGGGTGTTGTGTGGTTGTAAAAGGCCTCACCGGCCTAGTCGCAAGAGAGTAGCTACACATCCTGTGGCCCGGCTCCGATTGTTTTTCTAATATCAGGGTGAGGAGCGGCTGATGTACCGCACCCAGAGGAGTAAACAGGAAAGGCCGCATCCATGGCTTTGTTCTGCGGCAGGGCATGTCGAGGGGAGACACCGGACACATCCAGGCGGATCCGTGCAGGCGGACATGAGTGCTGTGGGGCTGTGCTCAGAGCTGGCCCAGGCTCTGGGGCAGGAGGAGGGTTGCACCATTATTCCTATGCAGCTCCCAGCTACCCAGGGGTAGGGCAGAGACCCTGAACTCTGCCTGCACCTCTCTATAGAGATGTCCTTTCAGACAGATCTCTGCGGTTCGTTCGTTCGTTCTTTCTTTCTTTCTCTCTCTCTCTTTCTCTTTCTTTCTCTTTCTTTCTTTCTTTCTTTCTTTCTTTCTTTCTTTCTTTCTTTCTTTCTTTCTTTCTCTCTTTCT
>JAOQGH010000001.1:126831204-126847790 GCA_025769975.1 Gallinago jamesoni | reverse complement strand
CCCTCCCTCCCTCCCTCCCTCCCTTCCTTCCTTCCTTCCTTCCTTCCTTCCTTCCTTCCTTCCTTCCTTCCTTCCTTTTTTTGTTTCTCTCTCTTTTGTTCTCTCTTTCTTCCTTTTTTTTTTTTCTTTTTTCTCTTTCTCCCTTTTTCTCTCTCTCTTTCCTTCTCTCCTTCCTTCCCTGCCCTGGCTGATCTCCAGCATTACAAATTTGCTGCAATTTAGAGCTGAATATTCAAAAATCACATCAGCCACAGATTCCAAATGATGCACTCGGGCACAGAAGCAGGATTTTCTAGTTGAAGGGGCTGTATGCTCTGACAGAACTGGAGTGAGGAGAGTCCTCTAGCACTTGCAAAGAGAGGGAAGAGGAGGAGGGATACCTTGCTGGGGGAGGTCCAGCAAGGGAAGATAGGGAACACAGTGGTAAATCATTGGCAGAGAGGACGAGAGAGGGATCATACGTGTCCTGAGTCACCCACAACCAGGGGCAGGGAAAAGTGAGATCACTCAAAGAGGGGGTTGAAATAGGGCAGGGGCAGCTTGGGAGACGCTCTTTACTATTATTTTAAGATGCTTTAAATCCTGTATTTTACCAACTTAGTTCCTGTTAGTCACTCTCTTCACACCCCAAGTCGTATCAAAGTCAATGCTGATTGCTAGTCCTTCATTGATGTTATTTGCTCATCCTTTCAGAGTATCTGAATGTCCTACAAACGTTGCCTGTATCTCTCAAGACTGCTGTACAATTAGAAAATTATTTCCTTTGTACTACTAACAAAGTCTGTCTGCAGGGTTGCGTGGTGAATGTAGCAAAGGTAGGAGCAGTACTGGATTTTTCTGAGTCTCATGAAGATACGCTCCTCAGTCACAAGACTGACAAGGCTGTAATTTATCTTCTGTACACGCACCTTCCCTCTCCACCATGATGAGATTTAATATCTAATCTCTATACTGAATAATAATATCTCAGCTGTCAAAAGCCTGGAATTCTTACAGTGGGGGAAAAAATAAAGAATGTGTATAAATGGCAAACAAATAGTATTCTAACAATATTTAGTCTTTGCCAGTCAATATTGGCAATATGATAAGTAAAAGTGTAAAATTTTATATAATAATCAACATGATGTTGGTTTAATAACATAAAGTGTATGTGCATAAGCACAGACTTGCCTTTGTTTGAGGCCCGATCCTGTTCTGATTTTAAATCCTGGTTTCAGATACCTCAACAGCAAATCTATAAAGGACTTTAAGCGCATTGAGTTGCAAAGAATACAAACCGGTTCTTTTCTCATGCTGCTGTAAATGAAGAATAACTTCAGTGAAGCTGCTGTGGCATCAGCTAAGGCCAACAGGTGAGGAAGCAGGGTGGCAGTGCTCTGTGAGGAAGGGGTCAGCCAGCCCTGTTCTTTCCTGAAGTTTGCAAGCAAGGAACAAAGCATGAAGAGGGGTCTGGGAAGAGTATCTTCTATGTTGCAAGAGGCTCCCAGAGGAAAACAGTTCATGGGGACATGCCATAAACCCTCTTGTGCTCTGTCTTTATTGAGGCACAGGTCAAGCTCTCTAATTCTTGTAGGCTCTCTTATGTTCAGCTCTGCAGTTCTGCCTTCTACATGAAATAGGGGCAATAAATGTCCTTTGTGGTACCTTTCCCTGCTTGCCTCCCCTGACCATGAACAGACTGGTGATGATGTTTGGGCTATCAGTGACTTAATTAAGAGTCCAGCTGTGGATTGTGGATTCCTGTGCAGTCTCCTTTTTGTGGCTTCAGAGTCTTTGCTGGTCTGAGGCTATCCCTGCTATTAGGAGGGCTTTGCCGGAAAATGCGAAGACCTTCTCTTGTGCTGCTGAGAAACAATGTCTGATCCAATCTAACACCACTTGGGTCTCTCAGGTTTCTTTTCTTTGAAAGCAATATCCCAAGTACCTGTTGTGAGATTGGAGGCGTGGGAGAAGAGAAAGGAGGTTCCCAGACAGTAAATAGCTCCTTTTCAAACTGGCAACCTGTCACATGTGGGGTCCCTCAGTGATCAATACTGGACACAACACTGTTTAATACCTTCATAAATGATCTGGCTGATGGGATCAAATGTGCCCTGACGAAGTTCATACCAAACTGCGTGGGGAAGTAGACACTTCAGAAGGGAGAGCCACCCTGCAGGAAGATCTGGCCAGGCTGGAAGAGTGGACTAATATGAACCTTATGAAGTCCAACAAGGACAAGTGTAAGGTCTTATACCTGGGGAAACATAATCCAGGAGTGCAGCACAGACTGGGATCTACACAGCTGGGAAGCAGCCCTGTGGAAAGGGATGCGGGGTCCTGGTGTACAACAAGCTCAATAGGAGTGAACAGTGGTGCTGCTGCAGCAAAGCAAGACAACAGGATGCTGGGTTGCATCAACAGGGGCATCACCAGCAGAGATAAAGCAGTCATTACCCCACTCTACTCAGCACTTGCTGGGGCACACCTGGAATGCTATGTTCAGTTTTGGTCGTCACTATACAAAAAAGATGTGTACAGGCTGGAGAGGGACCAGAGAAGGGCCACCAAGATGATCAAAGGACTGGGAAGCCTGCCATATGAGGAAAGCTGAGAGAACTGGGTTTGTTCAGCCTTGAGCAAAGAAGGTTTAGAGGAGATCATCGTTGTGTTCCAGTACTTAAAAGGTGCCTTCAAAGAATATGGAGACTCCCTTTTTACAAAGAGTCATGTGGAAAAGGAGAGGGGTAATGGGTACAAGTTAATCCTGGGGAGATTCCAATTAGACACAAGAGGAAAATTTTTCACGATGAGAAAAATCAGCCATTGGAATAACCTCCCCAAGGAAGTGATGGATTCCCCAACATTGGCCACTTTTAAGATTCAGCTGGACAGAGTACTGGGCCATCTTGTCTAGACAGTGCTTTTGCCAAGAAAGGTTGGACCAGATGATGCTGGAGGTCCCTCCCAACCTGGTGTTCTGTGACTCTATGATAGTGTAGTGGCCGTGCAACTGGCACATCCCCAAGTTGTGCCACCCAGCCTGTCCCCGGCTGCCTGAGCGCTTGGTCCACCACCCTGTGCCAGGCACTGCTGCCCAGCTCCGGGCAAGCCCTGCCTTGAGAGAGAGGTTGCGAAGAGGCCGTGAGGCCATGGCCATCTGGTGCTGTGGGTGAGGCAGAGGACAGCTCTGGGCGCTGAGGCAGAAGAACCCAGTGTCTTCTTGGCTTCAAGTTGCAGCGGGGGAGGTTCAGGTTAGATACTAGGAAATATTTCTTTACTGAAAGGGTTGTCAGGCATTGGAATGGGCTGCCCAGGGAGGTGGTTGACGCACCATCCCTAGAGGTATGCAAGAGACGAGTTGACATGGTGCTCGGGGATATGGATTACTAGTGGACTGGTGTTGTTTTGGGTGTGGTGTGGGGTTTGTGGGGGTTTCTTTCTTTCTTTGTTCGTTTATGGATTTTGTTGGGTTTTTGGTGGGTTTTTTTTTTTTTCATCAGTTGGTCTAGATGATCTTAAAAGGTCCCTTCCGACCTAGGTGATTCTGTGATTCTGTGACCTAGAGCTGTGTGTTCCTCAGCTATGGCTATGGTGAGATGTGAGGCTGCTGTCACGTTGCAGCCAGGGCTTCGGTGACAGGGGCTTTTGCATGGCGAGCCCTGCAGCGCCCCAGTACAGCCCCACTCGCACTGACCCTGAACCAAAAGCTTCTGCCACGGGCAGGTTACAGGCTTCACGTTCCTGCAGAAAACGCCCACAACTATACTTTCTTTCAGCGACGGAGATGACCTTGTTGTAGCTGTCTTTGGTCTGGGCGAATCAGTCGTAAACACAATTTATTCTTGCTGCATGTCCACTGTCTGTGCCAGCAGCAGAAGCCATAGCCTATTGCAGCTAGTTTGTTTGTGTTTTATATTGAGTCTGGGAATTAACTAGAGGACAAGGTAGACCATTTGTGTTAAAATGTAACTAGGAAAATGGCATAAGGGCATTGTATTTGACTCAAAGGGAATTCATTTAGGTAAAAACGGCATAGGGAGCATGAGACTGTGGTTAGCGGCATTGAAAGCCCTTTTTTGGTCAGTAGGTTATCTCATAACTGAACACTTCTTAGAACTGTTTTCCACGTCTAAAGGCAAAATTTTTGAGAGGCAAATAAGCTGAGGAGTGAACATGCAGTGTTTTTTATTTAATTGCTATTTCTTCAAATGGAAAATATGCATTTTGCTTTGCCTTAATGGCTCCATTGTAATGATTAATGTCTCTGTGCCTTTCTGTGATTATATTTCACTTAAGCCTGTGGTTACCAGTCACAGTTTGTTAAAAGAAACAAGCGATGGAACATTAGCCACTTCACCAAGCACTAAGAAATTTTCTTTAACTATAATTTCTGCTCCTGTTACAGTCTCTTCTGCGTAACATGCATTTCCCTCCTTGCCCATGAGAATACAGTCAACTTTCAGGGTATAATGCAAGATCTATCTTTTAACTTGTGTCTGTGGGAGAAGGCAATCACAGGCCCCTCCTTTTATTTCATTTAGTTAGTTAGTTAAATTTTTTTTTTTTTTTGTCTTTCTGCATGTGACTTCCAGGATCATATAGATCACCCCCTGGCAGCGTTTCGTTGTTCAGGCTTTCAAGTGTGCTGGTGATATGACCTTTAGGAACCATTGCCCTGTGATACGGTAAGGTTGGGTCTATTCCGGTTGAAACCAGGTGTTTGGCTAGTTGCTGAAGGCTTTGCGAAATTCCTAAGTTAAAGCACAAATGATAGAGGAACCAATTTTTCTAATGCTTGGTTTGTTGAGTAAACCTTAGCATCTACAGAATATAAAAGTGGATAATCTTTCAAAACTAAAACTAAAAAATAACAAATGTGCACCTAAATTTTTTTTTTTTTTAATTTTACATGAAGCTATTATTTTAAAAGAAGTAAACTGCCAGGGGCTTTGATGGAAGTTAATGGAAATGACTCTGTACTTTCCTGGAAAGTCACCTAAAAAGCAGTATACTATTTTGGCCTTGCTCTTAAAAAGATGTGTGCATGGGCTTAGCCTTATGCCACTAAAGCTCCCGCTATACTACCTTTGTAAAATGACTTAGTAAAAAGACTGTTCAAAACACAACTAGCTGTGATATCATTATGAGTTACAAAACTTTCCTATAACTAAGAAACTGTACATACCATTAAATCAAAACAATTCAAGTATTTTTTGTTTGCTAGAAAAATAATGTCAGTTATGTAAACTGGATTGAAATTTGACTTATGAAATTATGTTTTAGATCTGTGTGTGGTCCTCCTTCCCTTCCCACACAAATTATAAATGTGTAGAGATTTGTCAAATGTTTCATGACGCTGTTATTTTCTATTATGTACGCAGTTACTTACAGAAAAAATGACATCTACTGCATCTTTCACAATCTGCTCCGAGAAGGCAGTTTTCACCTACGATGCCATCTAATTTCTGAAAACAACAAATAGGTCAGAAGAAAGAAACAGTTACTATTTCTTAGGGTTTTTTTTCATGCATCAGAGGTATTAACAAGCTGGAAGACAGGAAATAAAATTTTACCATTCACTAACAATTTATCTTATTTTTTTTAGAGATGGAGCCTCTTCATACAAGCAATGGTGGAAAGAATAATAAGAGTATTTGCACGCTGAATCGATACATGAAACTACAAGGTTGTCACTTATATTCCAATTACATGCCTGGTGCCATGGCTGGGAAACCTGCCCCACCAGTCACTTGTCATCAAAGTTTTCTTTCATTTTGCAAAAAGAGTAAATGAGTTGTTACTAGGAAAGACAGAGGAGATTCACTTGAACCGATTCGGGAAAAGCTAAACTACGGTTTTCCAGCCAACCATTTGCCTGTGTTTCCGCAGCTTCACACAGTGACGTGTGGGATGTTTTCACTGTCAACGGGAAGCAGCTGCCAAGCCAGGTCTCTTGCCTTTTGGGTCAGGCCACATTTGGCATGCTCTAAACCCAAGATAAGTGAAGTAACATACGAATTAGAGTAACTGGTCCTTGGCTGTCCTGCTCAAATAAAAATAGTTTGCAGAATCCCCTAAATACTAAAATTCTGTGATCATACATATTACTACTATTCCTGCTGGCATGTCTTTGGAAGTACTATTTATTAATTTTTTTTTTTTTTTACTACAACTTCAGTCTCCCTCCCACACGTGATCACAATTGTTGGCAAGACTGCTGCTGGCTGCGTTTGGAGTAAATCACTGTGTTATTATTTGGGTGGGGAGGGAAGGGGGAGAGGGGGACCACACACAGAGCTAAACTATACTTTGATAAGTCAGATTTCAATCCATTTTACGTTACTGACTTTATTTATTTCCAGCAAACAATAAATACTTGAATTGTTTTGTTTTACTGATATGTAGCACTTCTTAGTTATAAGGGAGCTTTGTAACCTGTAATGACATCTCAACTTCCCTGTAAACAGGAAGTTTGAAACTCTCTTCCTACGATACTGGTGTGGCTTCTGTTATCATTAAGTGCCTCCTTGCCTGAACTAATGTACCCTCACAAGAACTTTAAAGCACACAAGGGCCACCGATGCCCTTGCAGAAGGCACGCTGCACTCTATAGAAAGTGGCTCAGGAACCCAGGGTGGGTTAAAGCTTCCTGTAAGTATTGGGTTCACCAGAGTACGTTGGCGTGGTTGGCACTGCCAGGTGCCCAAGGATGCCTGAGCAGTCCCTGTGTTCCCCAAAGGTGCGCTCGTGCCCGTGGGGTGCTCAGGTCACACCTGTTGCACCTGTAAGCTCACACTTATTTTGCAGAAATGAGAGGCATGGATTTCCCTGCCTCCTGCCTCAGCTTATGGGGGTTCACTTTGCTAGTGTCTTGGAGATGACACGTCGGAGATTACAATACCAAAGTAGAACAGTTTTGAACACAGACATTCTGTCTTTTCTGATGAAGCGGGTCATATAGAGAGAGGAACGCAAGTTTTACAGATCAAGAAAGAAGAGGAAATTGTCCAATGTGGGAAAAAGAAAAAAAAAAAAGACACCCTAAAAAAGTGGCTGTGTTTGTTTGCAGTAAGAGATGTGGCTTCTAAGACAGACTATTGTGTTCTGGGACAGTGGGTGTGTCCAGTGTCTTCCTGCCATCGTCCACTTCAGAAAAACTTAGAAAAACTGAGGCTGACACATCAACAAAGGTCAAACAGTGTCTGCTGGAGCGTTGGAGAAGGGATTGTTTGTTGTGATGAGACATTAGTGTCACAAGTACTGAGCTGGTCAGTTATCAGCATTTTCCTTGGGACACCTGAAAATGCACAATTAGCACAATTTTTTGACGTTTTCCTTTACTTGTCAGCATAACATCTTCCTTGTTCAAGTTTAGCTATAAGACAGGTGTTCTTTTGTAAGGTAGTTTCAAGATTTTATTCTGTTTTCATGATCATCGTATAGTTAAATATGGCAACAGTTAGGTAAAGCCTTACATCATCTCTGGGTCTGTTGACACAGGACAAGGGGTAATGGTTTTAAACTAAAAGACAGTAGATTCAGAGTAGATAGAAGGAAGAAATTTTTTACACTGAGGGTGGTGAAACACTGGCACAGGTTGCCCAGAGAGGTGGTCGATGTCCCATCCCCGGAAACATTTGTCAGGATGAGATAGCCTCTGAGCAACCTGATCTAGCTGAAGATGTCCCCAGTCATGGGGGGGTTTGGACTAGATGGCCTTTAAAGGTTCCCTTCCAACCCAAACCATTCTATGATTCTAACATGGAGAGATGCTTCTCTCTTAAACTGTCACGGCTGATCCCTCGCTTCACATTACTGCCTTTCCTTACCGCAGCACCCACGCTGCGCTTCCATCAGCCAGGTGGTGCTTTTGGATTCACTACTGATGAGGTCCCATCACACTTGGGGACAGAACTGAGGACTGCTGCCCTCCAGCTGCCCCGCTCCCAGGGTGAGGATGGGCAACCGGGTGGGGTGGGGGGGGAGGCGCAGTGTTGGCCAGGGCCAACCAGGCCCCCCAGACGCCTGCCACCGTTTGACCCCTCCGCACCCACCCGTGGGCGTCCCGGGGCTGGTGTTGGGGGCAGGCAGCTGGTAATACTGCTTAAACCCAAACCAACTCGGGAAAAGAAAAATAGAAAACGAGAATCACAGATCACAGAATTATAGGATGGTTTGGGTTGGAAGGGACCTGAAAGATCATCGAGTTCCAACCCCTCTGCCATGGGCAGGGACACCTCCCACTAGAGCAGGTTGCTCAAAGCCCCATCCAGCCTGGCCTTGAACACCTCCAGGGATGGGGCATCCACAGCTTCACTGGGCAACCTGTTCCAGTGCCTCACCACCCTCACAGGAAAGAATTTATTCCTAATTCCTAATCTGAATCCTCCCTCTTCCAATTTAAAACCATCACCCCTCCTCCTGTCACTACGCTTCCTGACAAGAAAAAAGCCGCCGGGAGCGGGGGGGGGGGGGGAGTGGGGAGGCCGTGCGGGGACCCCCGCTGGTTGCGGGGCGGAGCGGTGGGGCAGGCGGCAGCGGCTGCAGGCGGGTCACTGCGGAGCCGGCGGCCACACCGGGCGAGCGGGGGCGGGGGGGCGGGCCCTGCACCTTCCCCGCCGCAGCGCGGCACCGCCTCCCGCCCGCCCCCCTCCCTCCCCGGCGGCGCGGCTCCCCCCTGCCCCGCTCCGCCTGCGCCGCCCCGCCATGGAGCAGGGGCCGGCGGCGGGGTCCGCTGCTGCTGTCGCCGCCGCCGCCGCTGCCGGTACCGGGGGTTTGCTGCTGCCGCTGAGTGAGACCGAGCAGCAGCGCTACTCCGAGCTCTTCTCGCGGTGCTGCCCGCCCCCCGAGGCGGCCGCCGGGGGCAGCAGCGTGGGCGAGCTGTTCCGGGCCTCACAGTTGCCCCCGGACACGCTGCACCAGGTGGGTCGTCGAGGGGAGGGCGGCCGGCTCGGCACGAAGTTGCGGGGATGGCGGGAGGGGGGGGACGGACACGCACGCACGCACACACAGAGGACACGGGACGGGACCCACTGCCTCAGCAGCGCTGGTGCTGCCTCCCCCGCAAAGTTGGGGGCTGCGCGGTCGGTGCCCCGGCGCCCCGGAACGATCAGCAGCTCCTTGGGCGGCGAGAGCGGAGCGCTGCGGGGGTCGGTGCGGAGTGATGGTGATGACGGCCAAAGCGCGGGGGGAGCGGGTCACGGCTCTTCCCCCGTGTCGGTGGCGGGAGGGCGGGGGGGGCTGCTTCGTGTCCACTTTCATCTTCTCAGCCGAGCTGGTCCCACCGCCCCGGTGTCGGATCCCGGTGTCGGATCGCCGTACGCTGCTCCTACCCCTCCGTTCCAGGCGGCTGCGTGTCGGGGACGGGCCATGTCCCCGTCGTTCGTGGCCCTGGGACGGAGCCGCCGGGCTGGGCGACCGGCTGCCCGCAGCCCGGTGGCCTCTGTCGCCTGCCCGCCGTCTGCCGGGTCCCGTCTGTGAGGCCCGTAACTTCCCTCAGGAGGACCCCCGAATGTAATAGAGACCGTCCTGCTCGCAAGGCTGTCAGGGATGTGCGATGCCTTTAATTCCTGGCTTAACACTGATATTTTATTTTATTTATTTATTTATTTATTTTAAAGTTTATTTTAAAATTTTATTTCAGTGAAAAAAAATCTAGGTAAAACGACGTTGTGGTGTTTTTTCTGTCTGTTCTGGTGAGCAAATACATCTAGGCATTAGGAATGAAGAGGCTCTCAGGCCATCAGAGCAGCCAGGGTCCCGGAAGAGTTCCCCAACAGCGGTGATGGGGGCAAAATCCTCCTCAGTTTTGAGGAGGAGCTTGGTCAGGGTGTGAGAAGGCTTCTTCTGCCATTCAGTTTGTCCAGGTTTGTGGTCTTCTCCACCTGTGAGTTAGTAATTTGCCTAATACATCATAGTTGAGTGATACTTCTGACAGTAAGCTAAATAGAGGTAGGGTATTCCTGGGTTGTGGTTTTGGTGTTTGTTTTTTTTCAAATTATTGTATTTTATTTTTATTTATAGGAATTCTGTTCTTCAGTAGTCTTTATTTATCAAGCAGAAAAAAAAAGTTGTGTTGAAATTGAGCTGAAATACAGTTATGCCTGGGCATCGCCTGAGGGTAACTGAGCTCCTCTACTGCTTTCCTGATAGCTGTCAGGTCGTCTCAGAGTGACTTACTTAAATTCATACTACACAGGTGATTCTGAACAAAAAGGATGGTATTTGAAGGATATTTTTCCTCTCTTACTTGTGCTGTTTACCGGATCTCTAAACCAGAAATGTTACCAAGCACTGTATTGCTACTTGATTTTGAGCCACAAAAGTAGAAGAGTAGAGATTTTGCATAGATCTAGCACCAAGGGTAGGTCTTTTGCGAAGAGGAAGAAGAGGATGTTTAATTTCAAATAAGAAGGCATAGTTAAGAAACTCGTTAGAGCCCTATTAGTAAATTTGCGTGACTTTGGTGTTAGTCACTTCACTTTTTCCAAAGAAGTATGGAAAAAAAAAATTATTATTGCTATGTAGTTCTTTACCCTGTCATTTAAGTGAAATTTATGAGCACAGTCTGTTTTGGGGGTCATTTTGATAGTCATGTGTGACTTAAGCCTAGAAATAGTGGGTTTTTTTAATGTTGTTCTTATTTTTTTTACTGTTTTAGATTATTTCCAGGTATATTTATACTGTGAGGAGCATGTTACTGGGAAATAAGCCTGTAATTGGCTTCAGGAATATTCAGATAATAAGGCCTGTGGGATCTGGGGCTGGTTTTCTTCCTCCTTCCTGCCCTCCCCCTCCTGTTTATATGGCACTAATCACAGTGGTGCTCTGCTCTACGGCTAGAGCGCCTGTCCTCGAAACCCACGGCTGTCAGGTATTCTTACTAACATTTACCAGGACTTCAGAAAAAAAAATGAATTAGTGTAATGTATTTTTTTAAAAAAAATAAATAAAATGGAAATGTGGATGTTTTGATAGAGAAAACCCCTCAGCATTGTTGGAGGTATTTGCTGGTATTTTGTCTTTTATCATTCTCCTAAAGTGCAATCTAATGGTTTCGATTTAAAAAACCCTAGCATTCTAACAGTTATGGGAACAAGGTGTAGAGGTTCACGGTACATGTTTTCTGCTACTGCAGGGAACACCCATTGTAGGCAGAGGCAGCTTGTTTGGGTTAAGATCATGTATTTCATGTGTTATTTCTTTGAAATAACTGTTGATCATGAAAGTATTTTTTTTTTCTTTTTTCTTTTTTTAAATTATTTTAAAATCTCTGTCACAATTAGTGCTTAGCATGCAGGCATCCCTACTGACCCATTGAGAAATGGTCATGCCGAGTTTTGCCGTGTCGGAAATGGGGAGGTTTGGATGGGAAGCCAGGTCTGGATTCCTACTAAGCAGAGCCTGCACAGTCCAGAAGGTCCTTAACACCGTTGCCTGGCCCTTGGGTGGGCCGTAAAGCTGTGGACTGGCTTGTAAGTGATGTGCAATTCACAGCTTTTTATTCTCAAGGTTTTCACTGAGGAGTGGTTTTTACAGATCCAGAACTGGCATTTAGTGCCACGGCAAAGTCTCAAACCCGTGCTGTTGTCTTCGGGGATTTGTACTTGTGTAATAAGTGGGATAAAGCTTTGATAAAGGAGCCTTTCCTTATATGGTCTTTGATTGAGATTTCTTGTTGATCAGGAAAATGCTCACAAGCATCACAGGAAAACTCCTTCCACCTTCCTTAAGTGTAATGGCAGGGTTTGTGATCTAGACAAAAATCACGTCAGTGGTGCATCCCAGCGGGAGTCCTGCTGTTGAATATGGGAATTCCTGTGGGAAAAGCAGTGATGCCTGCTCCCAAACAGCAAACGGGGCAAGGGTCTTTGTTTGGCTTAAAGATGAGTTGGTTTGATCCAAGAGGTTGTATACATGAAAGAGGCCAGGTGATGGAGAGCAGGTAGGGAACATGAGAGCCTGTGCCAGAAGAGGAAATGCTGGAAGAAATGGAAAAAATCCAAGAGCAGCCAGGTCAGCAGGAGCAGATGGTGTGCACCCGGGAGTACTGCGTCTGGCTAAGAATGAAGTGATTGAACACAGATTCATCACACCCAGGCTCATTAAAGCCATCCATTCTGCTGGGCAACAGCCTACAGTAGAGGTTGTACCTATGTGACTTCCCTTAAAGAAGGGGTCGAAGAATGAACTCAGCAAGAGTTATTTCAGTTCTGGAAAAGTGGTTGAAGTTAGCACTAAAATGAAAGACGTCGGACACCTCGCAGGGTGGAGAAGGGCACGGCAGGGACAGGACCGCGTGGGGTTTGTGGGCTGTATAATCATACCTCCCCCTCGTACTGAAGAGTCGTCATCTAGCCGTGGCTAAAGGCAGAACCGTTAAGATTTTATTTAGGCTTGCACAGAGCCTGTGGCAGACCTTTCACCAGGGGCTTTTCAAGGAACTCTGCAAAATGTCTATAGTCTCTTGCATGAAAGATCCATGCTGGGTTTGTTTTAATTTTTATTTTTACAAGGAGGAAGGAACAGACTAGTCATGTGCCGTGAAGTTATGGAGACTGTCAGAAACAGAAGAAACTGAACAGCATCAGCTGGATTTATATTTACTCATGTTGGTCAAGTTGAAAATGTTGTTCCCTGTGTTTTGGCTCCTAATAAAGGGAAGAAGAACTGAATTTGTGCAAAGAAAAAAAAATAATCCTGAAAAAATAAGTGTTTTGAACTCCCTGGGGCCACAAAACCCCACAGAAGCAAAGGTGGTCCCCCAGTGAGCTTTGTTACATAGCTCAGGATTGATCTATTGGGGGACGTCTCTACATGTATAGCCAAGACTGGCCAGTTTCTCAGAGTGTTGGTAATTGGTTCATTCTATTTTTGCTCCCTGAATGTGTTGGGATGTCAGTACCCTGCACCAACAGCTGTGCCCCACGTGTTGACGATGGCTGTTTTGCCTGCTCTTCTTCTGGGTAACCAATTTGTTACCCCATTTTGAAGCTGTTTACCAGCCAGTACAGCCTCTGCTCCCTGAGTCCAGGACCCCAGAGTGCATTCATGATGGGTGCCAAGCACCGACGGGCTGATGTCTGCCTGGATTTCAGACAAAAAAGTGCTTGATAGAGTCATCGCCAACTGATCAGCAAAAGAGAGGTACCTTGTGCTAGTTTTACTGTGTGTTGGTGTTGCTGCGGTCTCTGAAGGCTTTTGTCTGAGGAATTATGGAGCGGGATTAGACTCAGGATTTACACTGAAATGCTTATCTCTTTTTATTATTTTTTGACTTACTTGATTAATTCTCACTTGGTTGCCTGATGGTATCTTTAATTCCTGGTTTTATAAACCTTAGTCTGATTTGCGGACTCGCGCTATCAGCACAGAGATCCAGTTTTCTTAAGAAAGCGCATTCTTTCCTCTGCAAATGAACACGCTGTGTTATTTTGAGCTCCGAGGATGACAAGTACTAATTGTATGATGCTGGAGCTGCACAGACACTGCATTTTTTTAACTGGGACTCTCCTTCCAGCTCTGTGTGAATAGGGAGCGCAGGCCGGCGATCTTGCTTTTCTTCCACAGACTTCGTGAGTTAATTTGTGTTTATCGTGGCTTGTCTCTATAGTTACAACTCTACAGTTTTGACTGTACTTCTGTGTTCAAAAAGCAGAAGTGTGAATCGATTAAAAAAAAATAAAAAAATTGCTAAGTTAATACTTCTTTGGAAAAAGGCCAATAAGGGTTGGCTTTTCCATACTGTTTTTTTATTCCATAAGCATAAATTAGTACCTGCATGGTAGTTGGCATGGGATTAACTGTCTGCCTCAAACAGGCACAAAAGAATAAGAACTGTGCAGTTAAAATAGGAGCTTTTTGAGTAAGGAAAATCTGAACTTAACCATTACTTCTTAAAAGAAAATATTCACCCTATTGGGCCCCTATGTAGAACTTGGCATTATGCTAGTGCTGGAAATGCAGTTTAGTTGATTGACGAACAGTGAGTCCATCAAAAAGTGATGTTGGGTTAGAGTACATTTGGAGCAATTACATCCTACTGACGTCTTTGAGTCAAGAGGAAACAAAAGGGGGGTACAGCTTCATGTAAGTGGTACAGCCAGAAGGAAGAGGAAAGGAAAACTGACGTTTCAACATCAGTGCTTCTGGCCACAATCCCCGAAACTGTCATGGCCTTTCTAGAGTCATAAGCAAACTTGTGTTTATGTAAGCAGGAGCATGCAAAATTGAGATTCAAACAACATAGCAGTATTATTTATAAAACAAAACCCCCAAAAGCTAATACCAAAGTAAAGAGCAAAACTTTCATCTGAAGCAATCTTGATGATATATGCCGTTAAAAAAAATAATAATTGAGGTCCTAGTACCTCTTTAAACTATTGTTTATCATTTAAACTATCACTTAGTACTTACAAGATTAATAGTTTTGAGTGCCTCAGCACTGAGATACACAGTAGAAGATTGGTAGAGGCTGTTCCTTCCCAAGTGCGTTTCAAATAACGCTATAAACCCAGAGACTCCTAGACCTGCTTGTCACAGACATTCAGTGGGATGGTCAGAATTAGCCTGGTCAAGGCCTGCAGCCTTCAGTAATTAACCCTCATTACAACCAGGTATGAATTAATTATTTTATTTTTTCCAATAAAATAATGCTTTGCTATGCCATCGACTGAAAATAACTCTTCAAGAAGAATGGAGGAAAAAGATCTATTGGGATGAAAATTAATAACTTTCTTCATGAGAGATTGCTGCAGTGTGAAGCAGTGGTGATGAAGAATAATTTTTTTTTTTTTTTAAGTGGTTTTGTCATGATACTTACCTAAGTGCAGTGGATTCACCAAACAGCTGAGTATAATCTCTGCTGCTTGTGCATGTATGTACAGCACTAGGCTGTCTGTGTTGTGATGCTTATATACAGATTGATTGATGTTGTCCACGGTCTGTTTTGCAAAGGAGACATTATACGCAGAATTCACCTGCCTTGGTGGGCGAATCTAGCGCAGACACCCCCCGCAACAGAAGATTGGTATAAACTCTGAAAACATGCATTTAGCTGAGCTGAAAAAATTAGCCGAGGTGGATTTGTGAAAGATGGAATAAGCATTTCTGTGACAAGGAATCAGAACAAATAACCTATTTAAATTTAAAATATTACGAATTGAGAAATATGTTTAATATAATACTTGTAAAGCAAGATTCTTTGATGTATTAACATCTGAACATACCAACAGTATGGTAAAATGAAACATTAATGAGCAGTATATGCTAGTTCAACTTTTGAAGACAGTCAAACAGTAGAACAGCTGAGCGAGTGGATAATTAACTAGAAAAGTTTGCTGAAGTAGAAAACCAACTGTGGAGAAACAGTAATCTCCTCTTCCTGAACAAAGAGAATATTTTCTTTTTCCAGTGTATTCAGGAGCATTATTTGGTGACCGCTGCGTAAAATTGAGAACTCCGTTGGGAAGAACTCTTCCCCCCAGCCTCGCTGTTTATGATGAGGTGGAAGGATGTGGTGGGCTGAGATCCATTAGTTCTGTAATTTGGTAGGACACGGTAACCAGAAATAATCAGCTAAATCACTAACTGCAAATTATACTATTTACCAAAGTGTTTAAAAGACAAAACATGTTTTTATAAACTTCCAAATGTTTGTATACATAAGAAATGTGTGGTTTTTGTTTTGTAGCAGATAAAGATGGTTTGTGTGTTTTTAAATTTATTCCAGTTTTCATCTAAATTTAACTTTGCATATATCACATGTACCTACTCAAGTAGATGTAGCTCTTATTAAAGATGATAAAGGAGCAAATTTCTTGCAAAACAAAAATTAAGATGTATATTAGGCTATGGGGTGGCTTAAATATGTTTAAAAATGCTAAATGCTACATGTTAGGGAAAACAGAAATGTTACCGCATTAAAAAAAAAATAAAAAAATCTTACTTTAATGACCAACTGATAAGACGGGGCTTTATCTAGAAAAAAACCCAGATTGTTTCAGTACATACCAGCAATGAAATTAAGGTTTTATTTCTTCAGACTTAAGTAATATTTTAAATAACTTATTTCTGCCATGAATCTGCTTTGCAACCGTCTTAAGATGGTTGGTGCTGCCAGTTGCTTTAGACTGGGTGGTGGGTTTGGAGGGAAGTGCTGAAGAAGCCGTCTCTGTCCCGTGTCCCCCCTGCGGGTTGTCACCCCATGCAGAGCACCCCTGCCCTGTGCGGTGGGCTCTCTCCAGCTGGGACAAGCCTCACTTAAATCTACCCCAAGGTCACACGCTGCCTGTTGAATCGTCCTTGTACCTGGATGAATCATTCAGTGGCCTTCCTAATGAATAGAAATTAATGAGCAGAGCTGCAGGAGTGCCCCCCTTACAGCAGCATGATTAGCAAATGCCTTTATAGAAACAAAGTACTGAGGAACTTCAGGTAGCCTGACTATCAAAGCACATCTTCAGTGTTTTCTTCTGTTTCTTTCCTTTAGATCTGTATGTTTTGTTTTTCACTGAATTTCACTGAATTTTTGAGTTGGAAGGGACCGTAGAGATCATCTAGTCCAACTCCCCTGCTGAAGCAGGATTGCCCAGAGCATGTTAGAG
>JAOQGH010000001.1:126719852-126829388 GCA_025769975.1 Gallinago jamesoni | reverse complement strand
GGCTGTGTGACAGAACTCAGAGGGTTGTCATTAATGGAGCAGGGTCAAGTTGGAGGCCTGTGACCAGTGGTGTCCCCAGGGGTCAATACTCGGCCCAGTCCTGTTCAACTTATTCATCAATGATCTAGGCGAGGGGACAGAGTGTATCCTCAGAAAATTCGCTTATGATACCAAACTGGGAGGGCTGGCTGACACTCCAGAGGGCTGGCCGCTATCCAGTGTGACCTGAACAGGCTGGAGAGCTGGGCAGAGAAGAACCAAATAAGGTTCAACAAGGACAAATGTAGGGTCCTGCACCTGGGGAGGAAGAACCCCAGATACCAATATAGGTTAGGGGTGGATCTTCTGGGAAGTACTCCTGAGGAAAAGGATCTGGGAGTCCTGGTGGATGGCAGGGTCTCCATGAGCCAGCAGTGTGCCCTTGTTGCCAAGAGGGCCAATGGAATCCTGGGCTGCATAGGGAAAAGTGTGGCCAGTAGGTCACGGGAGGTCATTCTCCCCCTCTACTCTGCACTGGTGAGGCCACAACTGGAATACTGCATCCAGTTCTGGGCCCCCCAGTTCAAGAGGGACAGGGAACTACTGGAGAGAGTCCAGCGTAGGGCAACGAAGATGATTAAGGGATTGGAGCACCTCCCATATGAGGAAAGGCTCAAGGAGCTAAGACTCTTTGGGCTCAAGAAGAGAAGGCTGAGGGGAGACCTGATCTATGTTTACAAGTTCCTAAAGGGCAGGTTGAAGAATGATGGAGCTGGACTCTTTTCAGTGGTTTCCAATGATAGGATGAGGGGCAATGGGCACAAGATGGAACACAGAATATGTGAATCATGGATCACAGAATTGTCAAGAGTTGGAAGGGACCTCTAGAGATCATCTAGTCCAACTCCCCTGCTAAAGCAGGATTGCCTAGAGCACATCACTCAGGACTGTATCCAGGCGGGTCTTGAAGATCTCCAGAGAAGGGGACTCCATGACCTCCCTGGGCAGCCTGTTCCATTTGGTTAAGAAGTCTTTTGACAAGTCTTCAGTCTTAGAAAAATAATCCACAACTCTCAAGTAGAGAAGAATTTTAATTTGTGATATTGATTAAGATAAGTGCACAGCTGTAGAGGATAATGTTTTGGGTATTTGCTGCATTGCCTTTAAAAGTACCTGCTGTAGTTCTAAGTGCTAGGGAGATGAACTTGGGAAGATACCTAATGTGATAAAATAGGATGAGTGCAGGGCACATTTTTGGGGTAGCCAGTCTAGAAAATCCTGTTTGCAGTAATTACTGAAGAAAGAAGCTCATTTTCGAAAAGAATTATTTTGATGAAATAGGAGGTAAGTCTGTAAGAGATTTTTGTTTGTGGCAAAACCACATCTTGTGTCACAGTCTCTACGTTCTTCTGTATTAGTCAAGCCTCATTTTGACTGCAAAGCAGAGCAAAACCCAGAATTAACTTTTTGTGGGAAATGTCAGAATTTCTTCTGATCTTCTAAGGCAAAGTTAACTGTGAGAAATGTTCACAAGAGATGTTGCTTTGGAGATGTTTAAAAACCTGTAATTTATTGAACTGAATCAAAACACTTTGTTTTGAGCTGCTTAGATGTTAAAGTAGTGTGACATCTTAAATACATAAATTTTGGGAAAGATGTCATTCGTGTACATCATCCCTTGTTCCTTTCCGTTCATTGGACTAATTCTGCCGTTACACGTAGCAGTGATGGTGGGCCAGGCAGCTCCTTCAGAAGGGAGACTGTGGTGCCTCAGAAACGTCATCTGCTGAGGGTGTGAAACATCAAAACTACAGCTTCCCCAAGACTCTATGGTACCTTTGTATTAAGGCAGCCTGGAACAAAATACTTCATTTCCTGGCAGAAGTTTGAAAAGCTCGTTGGGATCAGAGTGTTTTTTTTTTCTTTTAGGAAGAAGCTCAATATTTTGCAGTATTTTCAATTAATCTGGTTCAAGATGACTAGATCTGGAGGCTGCCATCTAGCTGGGGAGGAGTTGTCAGGGTTTCCACATGTCTTGTTTGTCACTTCTTGGATACTAACTCCTGTTATTTTTAGCAACTTGAAGCATTTTTACCACTGCTTTCAGAATGAGAACTGGGAGACACCAAGTGTCAGATCTGCCATGCAGAGTTGTCCGTAATTGATTCTCATTCCGAGAAGTGAGAAGCAAATGTTTAAATCTTAGTCTTTTAATTAGAAAAGTTTTTTTCTGTCATTATTGGAAGTTGTGGAAGCCCTAGATAATTGTAGCTGCTAGAAGTGTTCTCCTGTTTAGCTATGTGGCCATGTTGCATATGTCCTGGCTACCTATGCTAGTCTTCCATGAACTCTGCATTCAGTATTGATGGTAAAAAGGGATCCTGAAATTTTTCCTTTGGACCTCCAAATACAGTATTTCCCTTCTTAAACAGAGTAAGAGGAAGATACTGAATACAAGGCTATTCCAAAGCTACAGTACTTCTTGGTAGGTCATTGTGGGCTGACTTCTCCCTTACTGTCTGGGTTCCTTTCTGGGTTTGATAACTGCGACATTCTGCATCCCAGCAGCTTTTTGTGCTTCTGATAGTTATATGGGATCCCTTATGGCTCTGGTAGGAAACATAAAGACTGGATAGGCTAAAACTTGTTTCCTGTGGTAAGAATGCAAGGCAAGTGGAGACCTTACCTGAGGATGAGGGAACTGGGAGGCAAAACAGGTCAGCAGCAAATCTCGTTACAAGCAGTGCTTGTGATCAAGATTGGAGAAGCAGCTTGAGAGAGTCAGCCAGGTGGCCAGTGTGTGTATTGGGGGATATCTGGTTTGGGAGAAGATCAGAAGGCAAAAATAAATAAATCCCAATTAGGCTGTTAACTGCTGTTCTCTGTTGTTGAATAATAAAAGGCAGGAATCAGGAAGCTGCTTGTTTCTGTTTTTTATTAGATGCTTTAGATACCATAGTGACGAGCAGGTTATAAATATAAATGTCTGCTACAAATAGAAGGTGAAACAGGCTAGAACCTGGTAGCCTCTAAAAAGGGGTAACGTAAGGTTTAAAATTATGCTGATGTCTGGATCATCCTACAGAGTCCTTGTGTAGTGTCAGGAAAAGCCTGTCAATAGTAACTTCCCTTCCCTCAAATAAATAAACCACCCCCAAAACCTCCCAAAAACAAAACAAAAAATCTTACCCATTTTTTAGGTTGAGTTTCTCATGAGATGCCACCAAAGTTAGAAACGAAGAGAACTTCAGCTTTCTGATTTCTACGCCTGCTACGTGATGGAGGTGTGCCACTGTAATAAACAGTATGTTTGGGGTTTTTTTTTGCACTTGTAACCTGCTACTACCCCTGCTTAACCGTGGATGTTTTTAAAAGCATCACTAAATTACTGTTTTGGAGATATAGTGTACTTCTAGAATAATACAGCTGTGAAGTCACACCTGTCAGAACATGTTTTGAGTGTTGCGAGAGGAAGGAACGTGGATGGGGAGCCTGGGTGTGATGATGTTATGGCATCTGGTACCTCACGGTATGACAGGTCCTGTGGTCACTGGCCAGAGCAAATACTGTTTCAGGACAACAAAGAGTGGCACTGAGCAGTGCTGCTGTCAACAGGAGAATAATTCTTCATGTTATTTACATCCAGTTATCAGTCCCTTATTTTCCTTCTCACTCTGTTCTTCCCCTCCCTCCCCCTCCCAACCCCCCAGTCAAATTATAGTAATTATATATGTCTTTTATTTGATCTAATCTAAATCAGGACTGTCCTTGAGGAGAGTATTCTCCAAAGAAATATTTTTCCTTAGGAAATAACTCATTAGCTGTTTTTAGACTGCATTATTTACCATGCGTATTTGTTTGCAAGGGAACTGTGCTAGAGGTAAAGCTTTTAAGTCAAGTGTAGCAAGGCTCTTTATTTTAGTGTAACTGCTGAATTTAGGCCCTGCAACAAAATAGGGCACTCTGGAATTGGAGTGAAGGTCTTCTGTTTGGATACTGAAGGACAAGTCTTGAAGTAAATATCTCTGAGTAGGGAAAACATCCAAAAGGCCAAAAGTAGAAGGTGAGTTTGTGATTATTTCCCCTCTCCCCCCACCATGTAGTTTAAATTATTTGGCAATATCTAAGTGTGTCCTGGTTTGAGGTAGAACAGAGCCATTCCTTGGCATTAACTATAAACATAGGTCTTATCACTCTGAGAATTAAGAGTTTTCTGCACAAAATGCTGTTAATTTCAGAGAGTTAGAAGAGGCTTAGCTAAGAAGTAAAATTACTGAACAGAATGTTGGTTCTATTCTACCTCAAACCGGGACAAACTGCAGGTATTAATAACAACCAGATCAGTACTGAGACAGTCACAGTCAAACATGCCTTGTGCTTCTCGTGACTTGGTCACTCAGGGTAAGTTAAGTTTCAAAATACAAGTGTTTGGCGTTGTAATGAAAAGGAAAAGAAGCAATGTGTCAGGGACTGAAGATGTAAAACACATTTAAAGAAACAGATGAGTAGTGCTATCTAGTTTTCCATGTTTCTGATCTCCTTCCATAGGGAAAATTCTGATAATATATAGTATAAAAAAACAGATAGTTGTAGGACCGTCCTGTGGCCACCTTGGCATTTGCCCAGAACAGCACTTCTGCAGTTGCCACAGCAATATCCAGTTGAATGGCATGATTTGTATGTGACTACAGAGCACAGAGAAGAACTTAGGCTTTTTTTTTGGAGCAGTGAAATTATTTGGGCCAACTTTAAATATTTATAATTTTGCTTTGCTTCCTGATGGCTATTGCAAGACACCACATCTTGCAACCAACTTTGTACAGCAAAGTTTTGTACATTTGTAGAAGAGCATTAAGCCATTTCAAAACCAGTTCGCTATTGCTGTAAAATGGCCAGGGCTATAATTTTATAACAAAAGAGTGCATTGGAGTTATGTAGTTCCAAGGAAAGGTGGGTTTGAATCATAATCCGATACACATTGCCATACCGAACCACTTCCCAGACTTAATGCTTAAAGAATTTTAACCTAAAATGACTTAGCAATCCTGTGTAATATAAAATGTTTCTTTTGCTTTGCTGCTTTATTACCAAAGTTGCAAGCAGAATATGAAAGCTAGTTATGTCTTTGTGTGGACACCCACCAGTCTCCTTAACCATGGCTGAAGACACATTTGCGTTTCTGAAATCAAGACACTATGGGGGAAGGCGTCCTTCCCCTGGTTTTTCATCAGGGGCTTGCTTAAAGTGTCACCCTGCTCTTTTTGTGCAATGAAAAGTTTCTTCGGCTGGGAGCAACCTACCAACTAATGGTTGTCTTGTTATCGTTGTATGGCTAACCAAAAGCTCATATTTCTGAAAGGTTGTGCCATTTCCTACACAGCTGTGTGGTTTCAGCTCAAAAAATGAGGTGGTGTCCTCTTTAGTGCTGCTTATTCCATGTCATCTTTCTTAACGTAATCTAAAATTTGTCAATTTCCCATGTCATGGGTTGGGGTTTTCTTTTGGCCTGGTTTTCGAAAGAGATGAGGCTTGTGCAATAATGCTGTTAATTCAGCCCAGTAATAACTTCTGAATCTGTTAACTCTTTCGACGAAACTTTGCAGAAGATGGAGTGACTTTGCAGAGTTCCTAAGAGTTATGCAAAAGACCCAAGTCATTTGGTAAAAGACAACCCTGTTAATTTTCCTGCTGGGTGAAAGGTCTCAGAGTGAACTCAACCCATGTTAAACATTAAGGAGTCTGTGAGGGGTCTGGAGAATAAATCTTATGAGGAGAGGTTGAGGGAGCTGGGGTTGTTCAGTCTGGGGAAGAGGAGGCTGAGGGGAGACCTTTTCACTCTCTACAACTACCTGAAAGGAGAGTGTAGAGAGTCGGTGGTCGGTCTCTTCTCCCAAGTCACAGGCAATAGGACAAGAGGAAATGGCCTCAAGTTGTGCCAGGGAAGGTTTAGATTGGATATTATGAAAAATTTCTTCACTGAAAGGGTTATCAGACATTGGAATGGGCTGCCCAGGGAAGTGGTTGAGGCACCATCCCTGGAGATATTAAAAAGACGAGTTGACATGGTGCTTGGGAATATGGTTTAGTGTTGGTGTTGGGGGTTTTTTTGTTTGGGTTTTTTTTTTTTTTTATGGCTGGACTAGATGATCTTAAAGGTCCTTTCTGACTTGGGTGATTCTGTGATTCTGTAAAGGAATGTCGCCTCAGGACAAGGGACTGGGAAAGGTTGGGATCTGTCATTCTGCTGCTGAAAAGCCACTTAGTAGAATCGATGTAGTTATTAAACAGTGTTTAATAGGTGGTGTGGGCATGAGAGAAAAGATGGTTATGGAACAGCATCTTAAAGTAACTGTGGCAGTGAGTGGGGATGAGCAAAAGGGGGAGGCGAGTCTCTCCGTTCCTGCTCTGTGGTGCTATTTTTGTGCCCCTCTCTGCCCCCCTCCCCGTCTCTTCCCACGCATCTCCACCTGCGCTGCTCTTTGTTCCCCTCCGTCCAGCTGGTGACTTCCACCAGCCAAGAGAGCTGCTGGTTCAGCGCTCCTCTGCATCTGCCAGGAAATAAATAAAGAGTGGGAAGGGAAATGGAAGGGATGTGCTCTTGCTCTTTTTGTCAGCTTTAGTCATAGCTTTTTTATTCTTTTTTAAATTGTACACCTTGCAAAAATATATTACTGTGTGAAAATTTTTCCTTGAAGCTAGAGCTTGAATCCTATCGCCTCCTTAGTTTTCCGGCATTAAGAAAAATGCAAGTGCTTTGAAGTGGGTGGCTTGGAGATGGATTCTCATTTGTATGGCTGTTAAATGTGCTATTGCCATTGAGAGGTTTCAGGTAGTGCCCTGAGGACTTGCCAAGGCCATGTGTTTTGTTTGCATGCACCCCTCGCTCCTGCAGCGCTTTGCAAGGTGGCCGCGCCAGCATGCCCGTAGGTAGCAGCAGCCCAAATTTGACTGCTGCAGGGATCTGGGGGCCATTTGCCTCTCTGTCCTGTAAATTTCCTCTAACTCCTTGGGAAGCTGAAGACAATGTGCCGGCACTGTTTTTGCTCCTTTTGTGCCAGTACTTTTTCCCTAGTGTTTTCAGCTTTTGTGGCTGCCGTCTGCTTAGGAGCTTGAAAGAACCTGCCCATTCCTTCTTTTTTTTTTAATTATTTTTTTATTTTTTATTGTACTTAGGCTCAGGGTATCTGTCACCCCAAGCGATGTCTTATGTCGGGGGTTCAGATGAACAGGTGAATTGTACCTGGCACAGCAAGTGCAACGCGCCAGGCTCAGCGTGTCGCAATTGATAGCTACTTCTAAATTAAACACCCAACTTCGCCGCCATTTGCTCGGTCCTGGTTCGTTTGCGAAAGGAGGCATTAATTTCTTCAGCCGTGTCTACCAAGTCTAGATCATTTAGCGGTTTCCCCTCAGGAGGTTTCACTGCGTGTGGTGCAGGAGCTGCCCTGCTTGCCCCGGCGTGCAGGAGAGCCCGTCTCCCTGATTCCCCTTTATAGCAAAGCTAGGTCTTAACACAAAATCCTTCTCTTGCCGTGGATATATCTCATTAATTATCTCCCTAGCTATTCCATTCTTAATTAAGGGGATCCTGTCACCTTTTGAAAGTGTTTACAGGTTTTTGTTGACACATATTTATCTATATAAGATTCTATTCATTTATATTATGAGTAAAAATGAGTAGTAGACTATCCTTAATTTCTTGTTATGTCTCTGCTCTCTGTATTTTTTTCTCAGCTTGGAAGCAAAATTTGCCTGTTTTCAAGCTTTCATTACAGAAATGTTTGCAGGGAAATACTTCATACAATAACTGTACAACTGTTTCCAGTGGAATTCAAAAATAACAAACACCACCATTCGTCTCACTACAGAAGTGTTTTTGCTGATACTAAATCTTGGGAAAAATTATTCAACACTGTGTAATTGAGCCAAACTTTACTTGACCATGTACATTTTGACTTTGTAAACGTGTTTGAGGATCCAAGCTATGCAAAATGTTTGTGATGTGGTCTGTTTGAAAGACTACTGGCAACACAAAATAATTTCTATTGTTGTTAACGTTCTTACCTAGGGTTTTGAGGAGTATTACTCAATTTATATGCTTTTGCTTAAGCCGAACAATTTTTTAAATTTGGGGAGAAATTGCAGCGATGTGTTAGTCAAAGACACTATAAGATATGTGTTGTTGGGCTCTTGGAAAGCTGTGAAATCCTGGATGCTTGTGTTTAACCGGCTTGCCCAGTCTGAAGAGAGCTTTGCTCATGTTCTAAAAACACCAGGGCTGAGCTTCTGCTGAGAAGCAGGACACGACAATGGGTCATGTAGGTGACTGGGGAGAAGGTGTCCATTTCTCCTCTCTTTGCTCCGTTACTGACTCCGCTACATTCAGAGCAAGGAACTGGTGGGGAGTATGACCAGTCTGGAGTGGTCCTGGTTCTTTTTAGTACACAAAAGGAAGAGAGTTTGATCATCAATAAGAGAGGCTGCACAGCGAGGTGGGGCTTTGGTTGTTGTTCTGATTTTCCAAGGTGTAACAGGGAACAAAAGGAAAGGATAATCAGCAACAGCATGTCTGAGGGTATTGTAGATGTTAGGTGCCACTCAAAATTAGTGATGTTCCTGTAGTCTTTTCATAAAACAGTGGCTGAGGGTAGGGACCAGTGGACACTGTGTTGTCCTACAGTACTTCGGACTCTTGTCCTGGCAGTCACCCCTGAGGTGCTGTCCCTCCCTCTCTCCTGGCTGCCCTTTTCATAGGAAAAAGGCAAGTGGCAGTGGGGAGCAGTGCGTAACATTTTCCATGGATTTTTCTATGGGCAGCATAAACATTAACTACTTCAGAGACAACTTGTGCCCTGATGGCTGTGGCAGCTGGGAGATGGGGTTGAGCTGCATCAGCCATCCTGATCAGATCTGTGAAGATCAGAGGCAGGGGGAAATGCCTGTCTGACACCTCTGCCCTTCTTCCAGACCAAATGGATGCCAAAGCTCCTGGGCTATGAAGAGGACTGGGGAGAGAGTTTGGTGTGATGTGATCATGTCAGTCTTCTCTCTGTAGGAAACTGGATTATCTACAGGCGTGGAAAGGACCTTGGACCATCCCTAGACACCCTCTCCTTTCCACAGCAAAATCCCATTTCTGTTTCATTCCTGAGGAATTTGTTAATCCCTGGTGATAACTGTGTAACTTTTATAGGCAGTGTATTGTGCTGCTGCCTTATCTGTAGATTTAAGAGGTGGGTTGTTGTTTTTTTTAAGCCCTATGTTGTTTATGGTCTGTCTGCAGAGGATATGAAGAACAGATTATTCTTCTCCCTTTACAAGCCAACTGTTATCATCCCTCCTTTTAGTTTAGTGTTGCAAACTGTCATTTACACACGTGGACGTTTCTGCAGAGAGTCTTCAGACAATGAAAGTAGAGAAAATTTTTCTTCTTAGAATCTTGAAGTACGGGCATGATTCTTCAGGGAAGGGGGAATTCCACTGCAGCTTTCCTTTCAGCTCTGAGTGGGGACCCCGTTGCACCAAAGGCACGCCAGTACCTTTTCAAGGGCTGCTGGGGAGCTGTGGTACTCGGGGAGGCCTGGGAGGTCCTCCCTATGGACAGAGCTGTGCCACCTGGCTCAGGGGCCAGATGCTGACCACAACTCCCATGGCAGCCAAAAGGCACCGACCAACAGCAGGGTCATCAGCAATGAAGCTGGTGAGGGGTCTGGAGCAGAGGTCTTATGAGGAGGGGCTGAGCGAACTGGGGTTGCTTAGTCTGGAGAAAAGTGGGCTGAGGGGAGACCTTATCGCTCTCTATGACTTCCTGAAAGGAGCTTGAAGCAAGGTTGGGGTCAGTCTCTTCTCCCAAGTAATAGGTAGTAGGAGAAGAGGGAATGGCCTCAAGTTGCTCCAGGGGAGATTGAGATTGGATATTAGGAAAAATTTCTTCACCAATAGGGTTGTCAAGCATCAGAACAGGCTGCCCAGGGAAGTGGTTGAGTCACCATCCCTGGAGGTACTGATGTAGATAGGTAGGTGTGGTGCTTAGGGACATGCTTTAGTGATGGACTTGGCAGTGCTTGGTTAATGGTTGGACTTGATGATCTTAAAGGTCTCATCCAACAAAAACAGTTCTAGAATCTCTTCTATCCATCAGTGAATTGTGTCTGGGGTCGTTGCCTACCCCGAGACTATCCTTTTGCCCCAGCGGGATAATCCGTAAACAAGTTGTGAAGATTTTGATGTTCATAAAAACATTTGAGTTTCTACCAAGGCAGGCTTGATGTTACAGTTCCTACAGATGCAGTGAAATGATGGGTTGTATTGCATGGTGTGGTTGCCAGTGGTGTTTTTTTTTCTTTCCTTTAAATTCAAGTTTTAAAAACATGGTTCCCGCTGCTAGTGGCTTCATCTTGTGGTCACGTAGGCTTTTGGCCCCTGAAGCCAACCTTGGTTATGGTCCAGAAAAGAAGGCCTGTTATCAGAAGCCAGTTTTCAAAGGGCCCTCATTAGAAATATTGGCACCACTATGTTAAAAATAAACCACAAAAACCCCAAAACCTAGCCCCTCTCTAAGGGGATGAATTCACAGTAAAGCTCTGGTTGAGTAGGAAATGTTTCTTATTCATTCCTTGAAAAATGAGCCATATACAAAGCTCATAGGAGCAAGATAAGTTGGATGATTGCTATCTTACATGTCTTTCAAGACTTATAGAAGACCAACAATTATCACAAAAACAATTTAATTACAGAACACTTAACAGGGAGACTTAGAAAAAATGTTAAACTCTTAAATTGTTTTGTTACCTTCCATTCTGCTTCTCTGGGGCTTTTATTAAATTGTTTTGTTACCTTCCATTCTGCTTCTCTGGGGCTTTTATTCTCAAAGTTTCATTCAGTGCCAACTTGTTCAATGTGTTGGGTTTTTATATGCTATGCTGTCCTCTGTGGGCTGTGTTGTAGGTTTGGACCTAAACAGACTGTAAATATCTTACACAGGAATCCAAGTCAAATCCTTTCCAAAGTTTTTGTAGAAAATCAATTTCCTGTGAGGACTGTCAAGATTTTTAAGGCTAATATTCAGTGGAAATGCTTCCAGCTTTTTTAGCAAGCTGGAGAAAAAGAAATCTTGTGGTTTTATGCAATCTGAATTAAATCTGTTCTCCTAATGTGCAATAAGTACAATTATGTACCTCATTAAGATTTCTTATTTAAAAAGACAAAAGATTTATTTATTCTTTCAGTTTGAATTAATACCTTTTGACATTGAAGTATAGAGCCAAAGATTTTCAGTGTTATGAGAATTATTATTATGAAAGCAATTCTGAGGGATTAAAAAACACTGAGAGACTAGGGTATGGTGCCCAAATATTGTGACATTAAAAAGTAAAATACATAATACAAATATATTCCATTATAAACTGCATTTTGGATCATTTTAAGATGACTTGTTCATTGTGAATAAAAGTTTTCCCACATTTCTGAATCTGGAAGAATGAAACATACAGGTAAAAAAATAGGTTTCTAAAAGGGCATGGCTATTTTAAGAAATCAGAGTTATTTTTCTGGAAGGTAATTTTTAAATTGTTTTTCCCAAACTGTTTGTATTATTCTTCTGGTATTTTGCATCCTTTTTCTATTTAATGGAACATTTGCAATTGTCACAATTTTTGCATGATTGTTTGCGTAGGAAGATACAAATAAACAGTAGATTTATATATTTCTTGCTGTTTATTTGGGAGTAGACGGTAGCACAGTTTGTCTTCGTTTATCAGAAGTGAAATCATCCTGGTTTTGTGTGTACCTCAAGAAGATCACCTGAATCTACAAGAATACAGTTCTTCAAAGCTGTATTTTCTCTCTGTGGTAGATACCTCCTCTGTACTGGTAACGTATGTTCAGTGTGGGAGATCCAGAATTATTTGTGACATCAATCCCAAACACGGTTTTGAAACTGTATTGAGTTTATCTAGTGAGTTTAGTTATACATACCAAAAGCACGACAATGTTGATAAAAGGTCCTGTTTCCCCCCCCCCAACCCCACCCTCCCTCCCCCTGATATTTTAAAAATTTGTATGTAAATTTTTCAGGCAATTTGGAACGTTACATTTTTTAATTGTATAATGCACATTGCTGTATTTCATCTTCTTGTTACTAGTTAGAGCAAGCAAGTTGTTTTAGTTCAGAAGTAACACCATAGCACGGATTATTTTAAAAAGCCTTTTACCTTGATGCGGCATTTTCTGCCAAATCTGAGAGTCTTTCGGATGTTATGAAATACGTATACGCTGGTTTGTTTTCAGAAAAAAAAGTGCCTGTGGGTGAAAGTGTTGAGCTTTGTTCTGCCTGAAACAAATGTTATTTCTAAGGGCTGAAAATACTTTGTGTTATAGAACAATTTTCTTAGGAAGTTAGTATGACTTAGAAGCTGAAAAAACCCCTGAACTCCTGTTTGCACTAGTCATCAGTGAATCCGTAACTGTGGTGAGAAGCAGGTCACCGATGGATGTAGTTTTTTTGATTACTTGGTGGATGGGTCATACAGGAGCACAGATGTAAAACTGGCATTTCTCCCTTGCCCCTGTACAAGCCCCAGAAAAAAAAAGAAGGCAATTTTTCTTACCTCAAACCTTCTTCCCCTCTGCCTACCCTCAAAACTAGTGATTAAATGAAATTTTAAAAAATTCACACGTGTGTGGGGAAAACCACTCCTGCTTTTTGACTGAAGACTTAGTTTCAACAGGAAAAGAAGACGAAGCGACAGTTGAAAGATGCCAAGCGAAAAAAATGTAGCAACGATGTGTTTTCTGCTTGAGTGAAATATCTTGCTGTTTATATCTAAACTTGCTTTCTGTAAGCTGCCAGTAGTAATAAACAGTTGGAATTTAACTTCCCACTGTAAAATAAAACTTGAGACACCACAAGCTGGCGGCGCTTTCTGTAGCAGCGCTCCTGCAGCGGGTAGGTAGGTGGAGCGGTGTTTGTGAGGTGGGATGGGAGTGAAGGGGGGGGCGTCAGGAATAGGGCTTTCCTTGTTATCTCGCTTCTCGGGCTTAATGGAGTGCTTGTTGTAAGCCTCCTAAGCCAGCAGGTTCCTGTGCAAAAGCACTGAGGGACTTAAAAGCTTAAGCGGTTGCTGCACCCTCAGGAGTTCAAATGGTTTAGGCAAGGGAAATAGGGGAAAGAGTATAGGTTTGTTAGGTCCTAATGCTTTTGCCTGTGCTCCGCTAGGCTCCAAACTAAGAAAGCAGTTCAGAAACCTGGGGGGTTTCCAGCCCACGAGCTTTCCTTGTGAATTCACATACGGCCATTTAATGTGAATCTTCGGGAGAGAGAAATCTTTTGAATCATACAGCTCTTACAGAAGAAAAGAATTTCTAGCTCAATCGTACAAAGACCAAGTGTTTACTAAAATAAAATTTTATTAAAAGTCTTCTGTGGTTTTGCTCCTTTTAAAGCTGCTGTGCTTTGGCCCCCTTTTGTGAATGTGTTGTAGGGTTTAATTGCACGATAAACTATTTGCTCTGCCGGACTCCAGGTTCATTTAGTACAGAAATTGTGCGAAGTATAAGGCAGAGGGTTAGGAGAAGGAAAAGAGGCTGTTGCCTTTAAGACATGAATTGGCACGCAACACAAGCTTGGGTTTTGGTATCCAGCTTTCATTTACTTTAAGCAATAATTTGCCTAAAGCCTTCTGCCTAAATATAAAACTTGTCAGTGTGAAAGAACAAGAAAGAAAATAAAGCAATTGAGAGGCAAAATGGTTGCTGAATGGTTCATTCACTGTCCTGGTGCACAGGCTTGATTTTCAGTACTGAAGCAAAGTAATGCTAAAAATGAACAGATATTTCGAAAAGCTGCATGTGAAAAGCTTTTGCAAATCCCTTTTATTCTAATATGTAGTAATGTGTACAGATGTCTTTTTGTTTTTCTAGATTAACTCCAGAAAGTCCCATGAAAGACTCATAAAAGCCTTGCAGCTGATTTTTTTTTTTTTTTTATACCTTGCCTGCTCCTGTGTTTTGTCCTAAGAATGGAGGTATATTAAAATAATATATTCAGACAAATTCTGAATAATTTAGCCTTTCAAATACAGTGTGAGCTTCTGCAAGCGCCATGCTGCTGAGAGCTAGCAAAGGTGTTTTGGCTGCAGCTGTGGGTGGAACTGATGTCTGACTACCCTTTCCCAGTCCATCCCGCTCTTTCCCAGTGCATCTCTGCAGAGCTTTCTTTCCTTGAACGCTGGACCAACGCAGAATAATTGCTTAATATAGCCATTATTAGAGCAGATTGTAAATACTAAGTATGCAACACAACAGGCTTTGTGAAGTGAAGTGTGGAGCTGTCTTCCTGAGGCAAACACAGATTTATGGCCCTGTTTTTTTAGGTTCGTGAATTGTCACATTTGATTGCAGCAGGGTTTCTTGCAGGCTTAAAGATAACCTTTAGCTCATGTACCTTTTGTGAAACGGGACCTGGATCACAAATAGCTATCCTCATATCCTTAAAAAATGTGCCTGTGGAAATGAAAGGCAGGGACAGAAGCTTCATTTGCTTAGTGCAAGAATGGCAAAATGTTATTTGTGAATGTGTAAGAGGAGGAAGCACAGACATAGGAACTGTTTTTGAAACAGTGGTAGCATTTTGTGTTGAAAACAGTGAAAATCTTTCTTAAAATTGGTGTGTGTAGGGTTTCCACTACTAGAAGAAAATCACTAAGATTTTATTGGATGTTTCCTTCTTGCTTTGCAGGTAGTGGTATGTCTCCTGCCTCTTAGTGCCTTTGGAGATCTGAAAATCAGTATGCAGTACCATGCATGCAAGGATCACCCTCCATTTTACCCATCTCTTCAGAGTCAAATTAATCAGCAGTCTTTTCTCTGCCCAATGTGTTAAGTTCTTCCTTTTTAATTTGCTATTTTGGGCCATAAATGTTTGTTGAACGTTGTGCCAAGGATGTAAGTGGGGGTTTGCACACCTATTGCAAATCTCAGCCGGTGAGTTGCTCCCCTCAGCTGCGCAGCTCCCTGGTGCAGCACAGCAGACACCCCGTGTGGGGGGAAAAGGCTGTTCTAAGGATACTTTCTGTATTTGATTGAAGTCTTAGAAGTTCCAAAGCACGTTTTGACAGTCTCTCTCACAAGTGCCAATTATGCTGGTGCTATCTTTATCTAAGGATGGGAGAGAGAGGTTGAGTAGAAATCTCTGTGGCAGTGATATGTGATGGACGATGCGGTATCTGGGATAGAGGAGAATCAGGCTGTGCCATTACTGAATTTTGTCTTTCCAGAGTGAACCAGCCTCAGCTGTTCCACACAAATTGCCACACATTGGTGATTAGAAAATCCATTTACACAATTTCACTCCAGACTTAACTCTCTGTCGGTGAATTATGCCCGTTTCATATTGAGTGCAGTGCTCTTAATAACATGTCAATTAATTTTAAATTGCACAAATCTTTACACTGCTACCAAGACTTGGAAAAACAAGCTTCATCAATTGCTCCCTCTGGGACTTTGGAAAAGACATAATTTAAAGCACTCTGTATGACTTTTGTTCTCTTTTTTTTATAGCGTACAGAATTTCATTTTGTAAGTGGTTTTGGATTAAAAAAAAAAAGTGGGAGTAGTTTTGCTAAATAGTTTGAATCTTTAAACCTGTGTTACTAAAAATTAATGCTGGATGATCTCTGTGTAGTGCTATAGAAGATTTTGCAAGAGAGCTGTGATTCTTAAGTGATGTGTTATTTATTTTTGCATATCATTATGTTTGGGTCTTACTGTTGTTTTAAGCAATTAAAGATTAGGGAGGAAAGGCTAATGGAAACAAGCATAAAGGTGTTGCTGAACTCAATGGTTAAAGCACTCATCTGTATTGCACTGGCCTGGGTTAAAAAATCTGATGATGAAAGGTGAATGATATGAACTATATATTAGATATCAGTGTATAAGAAAAACTGTATTGTTATTTTTCTTTACTGGAACCAAGGGCTGCTGAGAACAAATAGATCCAGAGGGGTTAACTTGAGTTTTGTCTTGTAGAAAAATCTTACTGTGAATTAAGGAGAAGCCATCCTGCTTTGACCCGGGCTTTCTGCAGTGAAATCCAGAAACCTGCAGTCAATAACTTCGCTGCTGTATGTTTTTGGCCAGCTCTTGCTGTGTATCAGTCACTGGGTTGGGTTCAGGTCGCTGTATTTTGGTGGAGTCCAGGAACATTTTCCCAGGTGCATGCCCTGGGAATGCCCTGTGTGTGGAAGCACCGGGAGCTGCTCCGGGAGCCTGCCCGTCCCCCTTGCCCTGGTCCTGGGCCACCTGCCTTCCCTGGGAACCAGCCAGGGCAATGGCGAGCGGCTCCCGTGAGTAGCTGGAGCTAAAGGCTGTAATGCACCTTATCCACAGCTCAGCGCAGCTGCAGAAAGTTCAAATTTTGGCTCAGTTTAGGGTCGCCGCCTCTGCTTATTTTTATAGATGGTTCTTATTTCTTTTATTATTGAGACGGCGGTATCTCCTGCATTTTAAAGGGTCTGTCCCAAGGGTCAGGGGAAAGCCAAGTCAATTAATCACGTGTTATTTTAGACCAAAATTGGGCGGAGTTTGTTTCAACCCTTTGTCTGCGTGTGTCCAAGGTAGAGGGTTTTTCTAGACTTCTCTGGAAACCCTCACCCTGGTGCGTGAGGCTGTGGAGGGGGAAGGTCTGTGGCCGGGCAGGCGCTTTTGGGTACTGCCCTGCCCATGGTCCTGGGCAGTGGGGAAGGAAGAGCTTGGGGACGAGAAGAAGCGGGCATCTCATGAGCTTTGGACAAAGGATTTTGTAAGACAGTGTGGGAGGAACCCTGAAGGATGGCTCAGTTTGTGGGAGCCAGCCGGAGCTGCTAATGTTGCTTGTGGCTGAAAGAGCTTGGCCAAAAGTGGGTAACAAAATACCGATGATGGCCAAGAGGGGAGGGTTTTGGTTACTGCCTCTCCCAGTGGCTGGAGTGACTGCCTCCGAACCGTCTCTGCCTATGGCTTTTTAGCTTCCCAGACTACCTCATAATTTGGGGTAAAATCCTGTGTACTAAATGTCAAACAGCAGAAATTCATGTTTATGCAGAAACCTCAAAGCCAAAAGATTCTGAATTTCCTCACAGGCCTTAGGCCGTGATGATTTGAGCCGTCACCGAAATGTAAACATGGAAACATTAGATGTTTTTCTGTAACCTTTCTGGTCAGCTTTAGGTATCCTCTGTGTTTAGTCTCATGTCATCTGCAACTTATTCGATCCCATGGAGGCATGGAGGGATAAGCCATAGCCCATGGGGCTCAGCATCTGAGTGGTTTTGGCCCCTTGCAGAAGGAAGGCGAAGGTGCCTCGTGTGATTCTGGTTAAAGATGAAGAATTTATTTGTGTTTAATTCGATTGAGATGTGTGACTGGGTGTATCAGGACTGCGATGGTGGCTGGAGGGGTTGCGTCCCATCAACAAGTAGAAGCGCACTCGCTGAGAGGAAAAGGCTGTTCGCCTCCTAGAATAAGTAGAGAAATGTTTTTGCCTGGATATATAAAGATAACGGTAATTGCCATGAGGTTTTTACTGCCGGTTGCTTTTGGTATGCTTTCAGCTGTGAAAACGCCTACAAAGGGAACATCGTAAAGTTGTCCTGGCGCGGCATCTGAGAGTGAAACTCCTGAAGTATTTCCTTGTCGTAGTTGCGGAGAAATGTGGAAATAATAAGACAGCTGTTGCAGGGGCAGTGGGGCCGTGCTGTGGTACCCTCTGCAGACAGTCCTGTGGACCTCTGGGTGGTGACAGCAAGTTAAAATGGCTTTGTTTTCTGGGATTCACCCTTAGCCATGCAGTGTACTCGGACAGAATGGAGTCTTTAAGCATTGCCATCAAATGAGAAAGGAAAGATTTAAGTGAAAACGTCTGTATTTTGAATAGCCTTGGCTTGAGCGTGTCAGTGGCAGTATCAAAAGAAAGTTGTGACAGCAGTTAATTTTTATAAATTCCAAAACGAGACTGTGAAATGGTCTTTTTGCCCGTTTTCCTCCTTGTACTTTGACTTCAGCATTTATCTGGCAGTTGTTTCCATTGCTTTCCTTTAGGTGATGAAAGAGTCTTTGAATTTGAGAAGATAATTTGATTGTCTAGTTATAAAACATTATGATGTGCCCACAGGAGATGTAATCTCAAAGCTTGTCACTTTTTCAGCTGTTTCAAGTTACTTTTTGTGACTTAGGTGAGATTGGGAAGGTCCTTTATTGGTGACAGGGAGTGTTTTCACAAACTGTGTTACTTACACCGAAGCTTTTTACGGTGATATTTTAACATGAGAACAAAATGGAATTGTATTGCTGAGCTTTGTAAGTTAGCTCATTAATTGAAGAGTGAGTCACAACAAAGCATTGATGTTAGCTTCTTCAGAGGGTGAGGTAAAGCCTTTCTAACAACACTTCATGATCTATAAAAATGAAATGAATTTTTCTGTAATACACATTAGCTTTTTATAAGTAGTACTTAAACTGAATTTTGACTTCAACAAACAAAATTACTTCAACCCAAATCAGTGGGGTTTTTTTTTGTTCCCCAAAAATTGTTGATTTCTCACGTCTGTGGAATGCTGTTGAGAGACTGCAATGTGACAAAAGTCAGGATAAGGATTCTCTGTATGAATAACAAACTGCAAGATTCAGTGAAATACAGGCTTGAGGAGTCCTGCATTATAAACAGGTTCACTCTCTGTTATAAAATTTCAGTGTTTTCAAATTATTATTTTTTTAAAAAACCTCCATGTTTTAATCCATATCTGAACTGCAGCAATGGAGAGACCATTCTTCCTTTTATAAAAAAGGCTTGGAGAGACTAGAGGAACCTTTCCTACAAAGGTTTGATTGTTAAATCTGAGCTTCAAGTTACATTTAATTTCAGTTTTGTGTGTGTGTATATATATATATATATATATGCAGTATGTTGAATGGATTTTAAAAAGCAGGCATATTGAAATACATTGGAGTGCATAATAAATGTAATTCCAAATAATGAACCTGAGTTACTGAGTGTCATATTTTAAGTCAGCGAAAATGTACTGTCAAGATGACAATATGCTAATGGAAATGCTGCCCATGTAAAGTATTCCTGGAAGTAATTAACAGCTTGGTTGCTGATCTAATGCCAAAACCCACAAGAATATACTACTTTTCCCTAAAATCTGTCTTAATATAAATATCGTTGTTCCTTAACGTTCCTGTGATCATCCTGCATTTTCATTCCCACAGGGTGCTGGTGCAGCTCCTGGGCAAAGCAGAGCTTTTTCCCTTGAGCGTAAGAGGAACTCTCCGTTCACTCTCACTAGTAGTAAAGTTTAGATACTGTTTTCAGTTCAACCTTCAGAAAATGAAAGTTCTAGGAACGGATGCGTATTTTGGTTGGCCCAGTGCCAGCTCTGGCCAAATTCCAGCGTGGATAGTTATATCCTGCCTCCATCAAGCTCCTCCTGCAGTGTCAGTCATTTGTGGGTAAGGGGATTCAGGATGATATCTCTGCTGAGTGGGCAAGAGTTGGAGGGGCTGGGTTCTCTTCTGTCACGTCCTGGACCTTCTCTGTGTAATGTCTCTAGGTACATTGTTGGAAGAGAAGAGGTGAGCAGGAAAATGAACAGAAATCCTTGGAATGACTAGTGCCTTTAAGGAAGCACATTTGGAATGTATAAAATGTATAGTATTAACCATCTGTAGGATGGGCTTTATGAAACTTCTGCCTCATGTCCAAAAGGATAAAATGCTCTTGACAGTGACTTGCATCAGAAGAAATTTGGATGAGCCCTGTGGAAGCTTCCTGCAATCTACTCGTTTGGATGGGGCAGCATGACAGCTCTGTGCTTGCCATTTCACTTACGCTTACTCCCTTGCTTCTACAGTAAGATTTGAAAAGCAGATAAAACATCCATAACCCAATTCTGTGTACTCTCCAGATTTCCATGGGAGTTCAGGTCTTCATAGCGATTTTTGGCAAGGCTGTGTGTGCAGCATTTCAAAGGGTGACCTGCTGAATATCTGTGTTCCCATAACCAGATGCTGAGGAACTGATTACTTACAAAGAACGTGAAGCAGTTCGGTGGACAAGTAGACTCACACTTTTATAAAAATCCATACTGCTTTCTGGTATCCCTATGCTGAGTTATTAAACCTGGAATAACCTGTTCTCAGGCTTTTTATTTTTGTGTTCCAAGTGTAATGAGCTCTATTGAAATTTCACTCATAACGCTATACGAATTTATTGCACAAGCTTTATTTATTGACCTGGGTAGTTTTTGTATGAATTTGATACAAACTAGTGAATATGAAACACAGCTAGAACAATATTAGGTAGATGAATGCTGTTCTCTGAGCATTCATTTTCCAAATAGTAAGAAAAAAAAAAAAAGGCTAGGAGGTTTTGAAAAGGATTTGCTTCATCTCTTTCACTCCTGCAGGATTTTATACACTCCTAAAGGTGTGTGTTCAGTGAAGATGATGCTAGGTTTTTCTTTCAAAGGAAAGATGGAATGAAGTATCTGCCAATGTACATAACAACCTCTGACCCAATTCTGTAGGCACTGCTGTTGTGAGAATATTTCACTTGGCGTGGAGACTTCCAGATATTTCTCAGGGATGGTGATTCTTAAACCTCCCGGTAAGATTGTTGTTCGATGAAAGTGCCCACCTTTTCCATATCACATGCAGGTAAAGGGTTCATTGGTATTTGCATTTTTAAGACAAAAGGTTGATCATAGGACGTGGCATTTCTTTCAGGTACACTTCAACACTTAAAAATATTCGCGTGCATCAGCAGCCCTTTATTCCCTGGCAGAGCTTTTCGAGCCAACACTCCTTAATAATAGAAATCTTTTGATTAAGAGTGCTGACTCACATGTCCTGGTAGCTGCACAATCCAGATCAATATTTTTTGTAACTTGTGGTATGCTGGCGTTGCCAGGCCTTCCTACTTGAGGAGAAGTACTGCGTGATTCGCATTCTTGGGTGTCTGTGGGCATCTGCAGCTGACTGTGGTCAGGTAGAAGAGAGAGGGCTCGAGCGACCCTTGAGCTGACCAAGTATGAGTGCCCTGCTTCTGCCCTGCCTGCTCACAAGACTATTTGCTGATTGAAAGCACTTGCGTTTGGGTTTCTTTATTTTGTCTAACCCCTGCTCAGGAGCCAACTCTTCCTAGTATATAAAATACTTCTGCTGTTAGGCTTCCATGTGAGAACAGAGAAAATGGTTTTAGTGTTTGTTCCATGCTATTCTGTCCATGGCTGCATGTGTATGCATGTGGTGAATCGTAAGCCTTGTAGTTCTTCTCCATCTCTGTATAAAATGTTCTGCTTGGAGCTGCTAGAAGCATGTTTCCCTGTCCCTGAAGCGCAGTGCTTTCCCCCTAGATGTGCCAAGGTGCGATGGCACATGGGGTACCGACGCAGAGAGATACGGGTAGTTCTGGGTCATGCCAGGAGGAGGGAGTTTGGGGAGGCCCTGGCTGTGCCGTTGGCAGGTTTTTGCCGAAAAGATGTGGTTGCTCTCTGCTGCTTTTACCCCTCTGTTAACTGAAGAGGCCCACAAAGATGATCAGAGGGCTGGAGCACCTCTCATATGAGGACAAGCTGAGAGTTGTTCAGCCTGGAGGAGAGAAGGCTCTGAGGAGACCTTATAGCTTCTTCCAGTACCTAATGGGGGCCTACAGGAAAGATGGGGAGGGGCTCTTTATCAGAGATTGTAGTGATAGGATAAGGGGTAGCAGTTTTAAACTGAAAAAGGGGAGATTTACGTTAGATATCAGGAAGAAATTCTTTCCAGTGAGGGTGGTGAGGCACTGGAACATGTTGCCCTGAGAAGTTGTGGATGCCCCATCCCTGGAGGTGTTCAAGACCAGGCTGGATGGGGCTTTGAGCAACCTGGTCTAGTGGGAGGTGTCCCTGCCCGTGGCAGGGGGGTTGGAACTAGATGATCTCTGAGGTCCCTTCCAACCCAAACCATCCTATAATTCTGTGAAGTTGCTTAAATTTGGCAGTTTATCGGTAGCTTGCCTTGTGACTTAAAATTATGGGGTTGTTTGAGGTAAAGCGATGATCATGTGGAGCTTAAACAGTGTTATGTGTTGTCTCAGGTATCATAAACTAGACCTAATTCCTTTTGATTTAGTTGATGGAACCATGCTAGATTTTTAAGTAAACATTTCAGGTGATGTTTAAAAAAAGTCTAAAATAGATAAAACGTGTCTTCGAAAGACAAGATGACAGAGTAAAATAAATAGTTATTGAAATACCACTGATACAAAGGAGCAGAGCTGGAGAATCGAACTTATAGCAGGTTCTATTCCTCTGTACGTAACTGCTCCGCCACATTCCTCCTCCTCCTGTTGCCTTCCCAAACTAATCCTTCTGGATCCAGGATGTGGTGTTTCTTACTTTGCTTTAAATAATGAAGAGGTAGATACGTAGCCCTGGGCTCCAGGTAGAGTTACAGATGTCTGAACAACCATCCATTCCGAAATACCTGTTTAAGAATGTAGCAAAACTCGTCTAGAACAAGCAGATCAAAGACTCTGTAAGCACAAATTTAAAAAAAAAAAAAAAGAGAGTAAAGCAGGTCAGATGCCTGACACAATTTTGAGATAAGCTGTTGATAAGACACTGCTGCAAATATTTGATATTCAAACAGCTATAAGAGGGTGGTTGATGCAGAGGGGAGCCCGGGGTTGCTGCGCGCTGAGGTCTGAGCTGAGGCATCCCGGCCGGTCATCCGCCGGTGAGCGATGGGCCAGCTGTGCATCGGGGAACAGCAGAAGTTTTTCAACATGTTCCTTAAAATGCAGAGGCAGTTGATGAACTGGAAAATCTTTCTACCCCACTACAGCATGAGCAAAGACAAGTTAAAAAAAAAAAAAAAAAAAATTTCTGGGGTTGGGCCGAGATGGAAGGTGCAGCGAGAAAATTTCCTTTAGCATAAGAGCCAGTGATGCTCATTTTCTTTTTCTTTCCAAATGAGTTGAATATGCTTTCAGCTCACATGTGTTCCTCAAAGATTCTCACAGCCCACGCAGAGATCCGAGCCCCTTTGGGCTGGGTTTGCCCACAGATGGCAGGCAGTGACCACCTACATGCAGACCATCTACATCTACAGATCAGAACTGCACCAGCTAGGCACAGAGGATGCCGTAGCAGCATTAATGGCTAAATGAAAAAGAGAAAATCCTAGCTCTCCCTTTGCCTTACAGCTGAAAACCTTTCCCTTGAGGCTTGCAGGATGATCATCTCAGCCTGTCCGCAGGATTATGGAATAGTTGTTTCTGATTTTACCTCTTTTTTTCTACTTGTGGAAAACAAACTTCAGCTCTAGGCTCATGTTCAGTTCCCGAAGTTTAGCTCTTGCAATCTAAATTAGACCTGCCCAGGGTGTTGGGGAGGTCAGTGCTCTTGGAGACTGCAGTGGAAACTTGTTTGAAGTGAACTGGGGAGAGCTGGAACAATGTCAGATTGTGCTGGGAAAAGCTGCTTCATGTGGGATGTCTTCAAGGAGCAATTACAAAAATAACACTTGCTGTCAGCCGATAGAGCAGAGCAGTGAGTAGATAATAAATACAAAAATCTGCTTTGTGTTCCAGCGTTTCAAGATGTAAAGGTTTTCTATTAGAAGTTTGTATGGAGAACAGTAATTTAAAACAGCCACTCTTGGGAACAGCTCATAGCTATGTTTTAAATTTTAATGTTTAGGTGGAGATTTATTTTTTTTTTTTTTTAAAAGGTATGTATTTTTATAGCCATAGAAAAACGTCTGGCCTGTCAGAAGCGTGGGCAGGCATCTAAGGCTTTCCCTTTCTCCCCTTGTTATGGCTGCTTGGTAAGGAAAGTGATGGGATTCGTGTACGGAGCGTGTGTTTTAAGGCTGCCTGCTGAAATCACATTGAGCTGAGAGGTGCTGTTCCAGGACTGACAGAGAACAAACACGAGGTTATATACTAGAGCTTTCCATCCTTCTCCAAGAAATGTTTTCACATGTATGTGAAATGAACTTTTTTACTTAATTGAGAAATGACCTGTGAAATTGTTTCATATAAGCAGTTACACCTTGCAGTAAATTTAAACTCAGTCCACTCAGCGTTGTATTCCTGTCTTATAAACCATTGAATAGCTCAATTTTTGACATATTCTGTTTATCATCCTGAGGTTAGATTTGGCAAGCAACATCTGTAACCTGCCACCATGAAAAATTATTTTCAACATGTTCTTCATTAAACTTTTCTTCAGTATTTGGCTATCACTGGAGGATTACAGTTTTCTGCTGAAGAATTAAAAACAATGGCAGCGAAAATTGACTGTCAATAGTTCTGTATTAAAATCTCTTGAAGTATCAAGGTGTGTAAGTTATTTTGATTTACGTGTGTGTCTGTTTAGCAGTGCATGAATAGAAAATATCAATTCTTTCCTTGCTAGCTTGCTGAAAAGTATGCAACTCAAACTGGCAACAGGAAAGGATAGAAAGAATTTGGTTTTAAACGTCAGTTGAATCAAAGCAGAACTGATGTATCCCCTGTCTTTCAGGGGTTATTTTTATATATCTTACTTCCAAAGTACTCTCTATTTTATTAAAGAGAATCTAGTTTCAGTATGAAAAAAGTTTTGTATTGCATTCCTATACAGTGCCTTTAATTCATGTGGATCTTGGAGGCTCTTAAGCTAGTTTGTACAACATACTATTAACTTCAGCATTGCGTGTCACTAAATGTAATCTGCCCATCAAGAGGCTATGTGCGCTGACCCTGCAAAAGGTAAAACCAGGAAACAAAAAAATAATGCAGCCTTCAGATTAAGCTGCTGGACAAATTTAAGCAGGCAGCATGTTCCGAGGAATTAATTTTGGATAAAGGCTAATCTGCCACCTACCTCTGTATCTGCTGGAGAGAGAGGCTGCTCCCGCTGGCAGCTCTAAGCGGGGTCCTGGTGCAGGTAGCCTGAAAAGCTGTCTGGCAGGGAACCCAAATCCCTAATTGTATGGGGAACCTGATAAGAGTAAGTGCCTCTACCTGTAGTTAATCTATGTGGGTACCTAAAATTAATTGTGTAATACGTTTGGCTACTCCATCAGCTAGCATCTGTTGCCCTGGGCCGTTAACAAGAGATCTGGATTTAGTTGCAAAAGTAGTATGGACGAGCTGGTGCCTACAAAATGTTTTTCTGTTATTACCAGCAAAGAGGCGAAACTACAGAGAGTTTCAGGTTGGCTGGCTGCTAAGTGTGCTTGAGAAACAACACTGTATTTTTGAGAGACAGTGTATCCTTGATAAAAACTTGGAGTTTGCTTGATCAGAATAAAACCTTCGTGTTTCCATGTCAGGAGCAAGCCGAGCATTTATGGCGCTCATCAACCTTAATGTTTCAAAGCAGAAAAAAAGCTACGGAAAATTAATTCTCAGCATCTGTTCAGGAAGGTGACAGCATCCCACATCCCTGTGTGAAAGTCTCAGTTGCTCAGTGTTTCCTCTTGCCAGCAGCTGATCGTGCAGACCATGGTGATGCTGCTGCTCCATGCCAGCAAGTGCAGGATGCCATGGCAGGGAGGGAGCCCAATGGGGAAAAAAATCCCTCGAGGGTACCCCTCCTTGTGCACCAGGGATTTTGTGTGCCATGTTTGCACCACAGTGGCTGCCATCCCAGGCACCATCCATGGGTCACATCAGAGGGGAGCACACCCACCCACCCCCCCCCCCCAAGGAGGGCCTGGGTGCACGTGGGTGCCCGGCTTTTGCCAACTGGCCTTTGTTTAATAACCCTCTCCCCTAACAAACCAGGGCCGTGGCCCCGGATTGAATTTCAGCTTCGTTAGAATAGAATAGACTTGTCTCAGTTGGAGGGGACCTACAAGGGTCATGGAGTCCAGCTGCCTGACCGCTTCAGGGCTAATCAAAAGTTAAAGCATGTTGTTAAGGGCATCATCCAAATTCCTCTTAAGCACTGACAGGCTTGGGACATTCACCACCTCTCTAGGTGGCCTGTTCTAGTGTTTGACCATCCTTCTTCATCTGCTTCTCCCCAGGTTGTTGTATTTGTGCACCTGGGACTTGCAGCAAGCCCCTGGCTGGTGGCTTCCTGTGTACCTGCTTGTGGTGACTGTCGGGGATCCCCAGAGCTGTCGGGGTCTGGTGTGCCCATTGGGAGCTGGCTGGATTGTGGCCAGGGTACAGGCTCTGTGTCCATCCTGGGTCAAACCTGGAGCAGTTCTCCACACTGCTGCACCAGGCAAAGCTGGGGCCACTGGTGGGGAAGGACCATGCAGGAGTGGGAGATGTGGGCAGCAGAACTGAGTGAATTAGGAGCATCCAGGGACAAGGGGAAGGAGCCAAAGATAATCAAGGGACTGGAACACCTCTCTTATGAGGGAAGGCTGAGAGACCTGGATCTGTTTCGTCTGGAGAAGAGAAGACTAAGAAGGGATCTCATCAATACTTATAAATATCTAAAGGATGGGTATCAAGAGGATGGGGCCAGATTCTTTTCAGTGGTGCTCAGTGACAGGACAAGGGGCAACGAGCACAAACTGGAACACAGGACATTCTTTCTCCACATGAGGAGAAAATTCTTTACTTTGAGGGTGACAGAGCAGTGGAACAAGATGCCCAGAGAGGTTGTGGAGTCTCCTTCTCTTCAGATACTCAGAACCCACCTGGATGTGTTCCTGTGCAACCTGCTGTAGGTCAACCGGCTTTGGCCGGGGGGTTAGACTAAATGATCTCCTAAGGTCCCTTCCAACCTCTTGCCATTTTGTGATTCTGTGAAACCAGTACCTGCTTTGGACTTCAGAAGTGGTACTGATGCTCTGCCCAGCCCTCCCAAACCAGTGCTGGTATGTTGATGGGCTGTCCCAGCAGCATGCCCACACCACAGGCAGGAGCTGCTCCCGCAGCACAGCGGGCCTCGACCTCTGGGGTCAGCCTCTGCCAGAGGAGCTCGGTAGGCTACTGTCGGGGGACCCATTGGTGCAGTGGGACACTAGAGTGGTCAGTGTTGCTGCCTAGGGAGCACTCTGCAACACTGAGGTCTGCATCTTGTCATCCAAGGTGGATGTGATGTCCTTGGCTCCTTCCTTCCTACACCCCGGCTGGGTTGCAGCTCTCCCCAAGGAGTTCCCCTCCACTTGCTCCTCCTTCCTCTGCACACTTCCATTGCTAATCATGCTTCGGCACCATCCATCTCAGGCATGTGCCAAGTACCCTTTGTTCCCACTAGAAAATGAAGGAAGTAAGGCCAGCAACAGAGGAGGGAGGACGTTAAAAAAAAAAAAAAAAAAAAAAAGGCAAGAATGACTTCAAAAAAAAGATACGTAGAAGAAAGGGAATGGCAAATGCTGCTGGTTAATTTAAGCTGTCCTCGTACAAAGAATCAGTCTCCCTTTTCATCAAGCAGTAAGAGAAAAGAAAGCTGCTTGATGCATCTTGTGATCAAGGAATTAAGCCACGCATCTTTGAAACTTGCAGGAAAAGAAGGAAGCCAGAGCTCATTCAGTCAAAGCAGAAGCCATGTCTAGAGAGGAAAGCATTTGCTTGAAGATAATTTTCTTTGATTAGCAAGAATTACCATTCTAAAACATTTCTTTATTCAGAAATTGTTACACCTCACGTTTTTGCCATTCTGTGTGTGTATATGTGCATATGTACACACATAAAAGTAAATCAGAAAAGATAGGCTCTTCATTTGTGCGATTTGTTTATACATATGACATGGGAATAGTTTCTGTCACCCTGTTGTAGCTTGGGAGCAGTTAAAGGATGGGATTTTCTGGAGAGCAGCACTTACCCATGAAGAACTGGCCACCTCGCCAGACAGGAGCCATTGCTAACCCAGGTGTATTTTGAGGAGAACTAATCAGAGCTTCCCTTTACATCTAGGTGGATGGGGTTTTGTTCTAACCTTAGCACCTGGCTGAGGTTGGCTGGTGAACATCTGGGAGCTCCAGGTGTGGGGGAATTGGTGCCTGTGGTTAAAACCTGCTGATAGCTGCTGTTTCTTTAGCTGTTGTCTGAGCACGTGAACATGGAGCTGTTTGCTTCATAGAGGCGGCTGAGTGAAGCGAACAGTGAAGTACATAGAGAAATCAAACTTCAGTGCAGAGACCATGGTAATTTTTCACAAAGAAAAGTGTTCTGCTTACATGGTGCAGTGGGGTATTTCTCATTTTGTGTTTATGTTCCAGTTAGAGTAACTGTCTTAAAAATTGCTGTGAGGGCTAACATTAAGTACTATTTTCTGTGAATACCGTAGCTTCTGTGATGGAAATGTTTTTCTGGACAGTGTACTTAACAAGTTATTATTTCACCTGCTCTTACATTCCTATGTAGTATGAAAACCCACAAGTTATTTTGGGGTAGCAATGTTACCCATCAATGCTTCTGAAAACTTAACAGCTAATTATATACTAAGGAGAATATGATCAGACAGCAATGTCCTGAATTGAAACAAATATACTTAACAGAAAACTTCAAATACAACAGGCATTTTGCATTTTTAAAGATTTTTTTTTTCTTTGTTTATGGAGAGGTGTTTGCATTCCCTGCAAGTGTAAAAAATGCATTTAACCAACAGTGTGTCTCTTCTCTTTTAGATTACAGAAGTTTGTGGAGCCAAGCGTGTGGGTTATTTTGGTCCTGCTCAGTTTTATATTGCTTTGAAGTTAATTGCGGCAGCGCAGTCAGGGTTTCCAGTACGGATTGAGAGCATTAAGAATGGTAAGTGGCAAATTTTGCTTGCAGCGCTATGTACTTGTTTTTCACTTTCTGTAATGCTCGTCAGCTCTCTGTGGTGGGAAACTTTTCCTTCTGACACGTCTATGAAACAATTGTATTTTGAAGAGCAGAGAAAGACCAGAAGGTAACGTTACGTTCTCTAAGTGACTGGTAGGAAATTGGTGTGAATTACATGTATGGCAAAGCGGAGATGGCATTCCCCCTCTGGAAGGGGCATTACCAATGGAATGGGATGAATGACAGCTGATGGGCGCTGGGGATGCCCTTCTCTCTCACCTTCAGCCTCTGATCTTGACAGCTGTCCAGGGTGGGAGCTGATAGCTGCTTTGGGTGGAGGAGTGGGCAGATTGGGGTGCCCCTTTGCTGGGCAGCTTGCAGCACTCACCTGTTTTGGCAAATAACCCTGCTGAAGTAGACGGGTAACGGTGACAAAATCGTAATGCTTCCTTATCAGCAGGTATGAAAACCCGTATTAGATGTAATTTAAAAGAGCTTTATTCTTCTCAATGAATTGGCAGTAGTATTAAGCGTACCGTTTTTGATGGAGAAAAAACGCTTCTTAAAAGAGGCTCGTCAAACTCAAGCGCTGAAGAGAGAAAACAGGTCCCTTCTAGCCGCCGACTACATGGAAGAAATTCAGCGTTTTTGCCTGGGTGATACGTGCTCTGCCTCAGCAGGTCTCAGGCTTCAAAACACATGGGCTTTTCACTTAGGCTTGAGCCGGGACCGGTTTGATCCCTGAGCTCCCGCATCCCCGCTGGGCTTCGGAAGTGTGCCCCGAGGCCATGCTCTGGGTTGGAGTGCTTGTCCCCATCCCGCTGCTGGAGGCAGCGGTGTGACCAGCCAGGAGATGGGAGAGGAGGTGGGAGAGGCCGGGCCTACCCACAGCCTCGCAGCCAGGTCACGGCTCCCAGCGCAGTTCCTGCTCCTGCCGTCCCCACTAAAGGCGGGGAAATGTAAAATTCACCTACGGAGAGGGGGTTCCCAAGTCTGCCCCATCCCAGGGGGAGAAATGCCAGCCTGGAAAGCACATGGAGACCCGTGTGGGCTGAGCTGCCGTGGTGCAGAGCTCCTGAGCAAGTGGAGGGGATTGGGTGCAGCTGGCACTAAATTAGAAACCTGGACTAAGGAAGACTTACTCTGTGTGTGTTTTACGAGTCCATCATCTGCAAATAATCCATGAATTTGAGTGAAGAAGGGTGCTTGCAGTCCTTGCATTGATATCCTGCTTACTCACTGAAATGCTTCCGGCGTTAATTACATTTTCTCTTGAATTCTGTGAGTGCCTTTCGAGCGGGGTGAGGAGCATGCACCAAACTCCCGATTGCTTTCCTTTTCTTCCTGCTGTTAGGTGTAAAGGATTACAGAGGAGGTGTATGGCTTTGCTCGGTTTTAATTGTATTGATTTTTCAGGGTGACCGTGCACAAAAATAAATGGTGTTTAAAATAATTTTGACCCGTCTTAAGAGTGACAAAGTGTCACTCTTCTGCTCTGCAGAGCAGACGCGACATGAGAGCTTTTGAGATGGTCATCTCACCAGGCCTTAGCGTGATCCCTGAACCTGACCATTTCTAATTTGTTCCTTTTATGATGGCAGCGTTGAGGGTACTGTGATCCTGACTGATTAATTCATCAGTCCCACAGTTTCTGTGGGAAACTCTTCTTTTCATTACAGACAGTGTTCTGAAGGCAGGAAATGAGTTTGCCGCTTGCTTTAATAATGTGCACAAGGCTTATTTCTTTCCCTTTGCATGGAGAGATTATATATTAAGCTAGTGAATACAGCTTTGTATAACATTCACATTTTTATTAAGACATAAAATAATCACAGGAGTTCCACACTTACGAGCGCTACAAAATATAAATAGTACTCTTTTGTAGATAAACTTTTAATTAGTTTTACAAGACATTACTGCTTAAAGTATTTTTAATGTTCTATAGCCTGAATTGAAATTTTTCTCTCTTTTAATGAAGAATTGCCTTTGCCACGGTTTATGGCGCTGAAAAATGACAGTGAAGTACGTTACGGGACTGCAGCAGAACTCCATGGAGCTAAATTTCAGGTTCTACATGCAACTTTGGAAAAAAATTCCTACAAAAGGACAGACGAAGGGGACAAACAGGTAACAGGCCAAAACCATGACACTCCTTCAGGCTATTATGTTGTCTATCCTCCCTTTGGGTCCAGTCCTGTAAATGATTACGCTCATGTGGGTTTACCCAGTTTTGCAGTACTAGACAGGAGATGAACTTCTGACATGCACATAATCCCTGTAAGGGCTCTGCTCTGATTTTGATGCATCCCAGTTGCATCCCTGAAGAGAATTTCTTTATATGAGCTTGTATAAAGCTGTCAGCCCTGTAATATTCTGTATAGTTTCTTTCATTGTTGTCCTTCTGCTTAGTCCAGTGCTCTTTCTTGGAGAGGACTAGGGCAGGAGCAGAAAGTAGAAATTGTCTATGAAACAGAACAGGAAAGTAAGTGATTTCTCATGGCCAGTATGGTCCTTAGTCACTACAGAAATGTTTGGTTGGAGAAGAGGTGTTGAATCATGAGCTGCTATTCCTAGATGGAAATAAGGCCACCGAGTTTTCTCTTCCATTTTGATCTCCCCCAGGAGTAGTTCAGAAGAAATCTGCCTTTCTTTTGTCCTCAGTAGAACGTTGTCCCAGCGTCTGTTGTTCCAAGTTGCCAATTCAATAAAGCTGTCTAAGGGAGATTTGTATTACCTGTACTTAGGAGAGTTGCGAGCGCTTATTTGGATACAGGCGGCTTCACTGTGCAACCATGATTTTCATGATTTTCCCCACGCCTGGCACCTTCTCTTCTGGTGCCGTATTGGGTCATGTTGTAAATGCCTGATGGCAGGTGCTTTATCATCCCGCAGTGTGTGCACGCTGTCACCACACAGTGCGTTGGTGTGAGTCACGGCATTCCCAGCTTGAGGTCAACCAGCAGGAATGAGCTGATGACAAGACGCATGGGTGGAATAACAGGATGAGGAAGAAGAGCATATATGCCTATCTGCCTGCGTGTACTAGCACTGAAGCAGAACGCTGCCCTCAAACCCCTAGCTCCAGCTAGGTTGTCTGTGTTATGTTATATTTTCCTTTTTACGCAGTAAACTGTTTCAGGATCCCATCCTCTTCCTAAACAGTCTGTAAGTTAAGGTAAAGAGAATGCTGTAGGATAGATACCCAGTAACACCTACTAATCCACAGAGCACTTAAAATAGCAGCTCAGAGATTTATTTTCATTTTTTGTAAGTGTTCTGTATGAAAAATGCTCTCCCACAGAGAATGCACTCACCCTAACTAAATGTGTTATGTAAATTCAAAGATACTCACTCACATTAAACCTGCATATACTTTTTCAGGCATCTTTGGAAGTAAAATACCTTAAGCAGTTCATTGTAAAGCTTTGCTATGGCATTGCCACGCTTTACCCCTAGAAGGCTCAATACCACATTCTGTTTTTATCAACTTTTGCTTATTAAGGAGCCTTTTCTTGGAAATAAAGGGCCTCAGGGAACAACAACGTTTGGCTTTTTTTATTGTCCATTATGCGGTGTGCATTCAGATTGCTGTGCAGGATTACTTGGTTGTTTTGCTGTCACCTCAGAATTCCATTTTGTATTGGTGTGTTTTTAAAACAGGAACCCAAGTCTCCACCAATGTCTCCAATCTGCTCACCTCCTGCTTCTCCCTCTACTTACCAGAGAATACCTTTAAGTTATGGATATGGTAAATCAAGAAGTGGGCTGGAGCAGCAGCATGGAGGTAGGATAAAAATTGGGATGTGCACATTGTATTCAATTATTCTTTTTTTCCTTCTCAGAAGGTTCCAGATTTCAAATGCAACTGACAATCAGCCTAATGATTTTGACATTTAATTAGACCTGTATTTTGGAAAACAGTTCAATCTAATTTTATTTTGGTTGTTTGATCCCGTTCGTTTTCTGCTAAATTAGTTATATTTATGTGTCACTGCTCACAAATAAATGCTAATACCTGGTCTCTGACAAGACTATGTACAATACATCCCAGCCACAGAGAGTTTGTGAGTATTTTCAGTATTTTCAGTTCAGTATTTTATTTCATTGGAGGGGAAGAAAAGCCTGCTCCTGATTTCAGTAGCTGCTCTATTAGTTTTCATGTCGGCAATGAACTTTCCTTTGCAGGAAAGGATAATAATCTCTCTGGTTTTGTAATGGAAATGACAATAGGACATGAATATAAAAACAGTCCCAAAATGTAACTTAGGCAAAACAAACAAAAAATAAGACACCACATGGATGCTCTGTCCTTGATCTCAGTGCCATTAGAGTAGGTGGCAAAACATTCTGATTTTAGCAAGAGGAGAGTGGGACAGAAACCAGTTTTACTAAGGCTTTACAAGTTCCTGCTAGTAGTAGGTTGCTTGTGCTCGCCTGATTGCAATATCTGGTGACCAAGATGGTGGCAATAGTAGGCATTGTTGTATACCATCTCTCCATCATCCCTCCTGCTCACAGTTAGTGTGTTTGCAGTGATTGAGGAGTGGAGCATGTTAGTCTTTTAGCCGTTGTCCTTGTTTACAAATGAGTGAAGAAACAGAGCTATTGCAACATTTTGAAACTCGGTCACAGCCACGATAAGAATGTGTTCAACGCTATCAAGTAACCTTCATGTGGAAGTTGCAGCCACCCATTTGCTGGGTAGGTAAACTGCTGTTTGCTCAGAGATGGGATTTTTCCCCAGCCCACCCTTGGCATAACCAATTAAAACAGTGATGGTTGACTTCTGAAATAAGTAACACTGGCGAGGTTGTCTTCTGCTATGACGCATGTTCTGCTCCAGTGGAGAAGACATATGGCAGATACTCACACCCTAAAGAGCTGGGCTGGAGGTGGCCATTGAGAACCGCTGACCGTGTTACATGCATTGCACCCTGCTGTTTTCTGGGACAGACCTGTCAGTGCTATGGAGGGAGGGGTACTTTGTGTGCTGGGTTTTTTTTTTCTCCTTTTAATTTGGTTGCAATTGTAACTTCGGTGAAATTTCTCATAGTGTCAGCGGCTGTGCAGAGCAGAGGCAGTAGCATCCAAACCAGCTGTCATCTTCTTCTAAATTTAATTATTCAACCACTTGAATTTTTATGGTGATATCTAGAGATGTAGAACACTATGGTTATCTTCTAGAAAGGGAATTTCTCCAATTTTAATCCCACTAGGGATACTTCAGCCAAATGTGTTCTCGGTGGCCATAAGCAGGTAACATTTTATGGCCCGTGTGGTACCAAGTGCCGGGCTTGCTGACCTGCTGGTTCTTCCTGGCCATTAAGATTAGGACCCTTCCAGTTTTCTGGAGACCATTCAGAAGAGTGGGTGTGAAAGCCACCGTGTTAGTGTAGGTGGTGCAGGAGGTGCCACCACCATAGCGCTGAGCTGGGTGGGCTGTTCCTGTACTGACCGTGAAACTGGACAGCATGTCTTCAGGGGCAGCCCTCCACACCGCAACCATGACTTATATACTCTTCTCTTGATAGTTTTGGAAGTTTTTCTTGCTAGCAAACACACAGCAGTGTGGCCTTGGGCCTAAATCTCCTTTCCAAGGGCATCTGTACCTTTCCCAACTTCCTTCCTGTGTTTTTTTCCTGAAGTTAGAAGTTACGTATACAGGCATAAAAATAGATACCAATACAGGATAAGATCAGTCAGGAAAGCGAGGGGGTTAGGGGTATAATTTTTAAGGTCTTCCTGAATTGAAAATATTTAAGATTTCTTGGTCTCACTCATCAAGAGCTTTTCAAGTTCTGTCTTAAGACAGAGGTCTGTTAAGACAATCTTTGTAGCCATACATTTTGAAAAGCCTGGCAGCATAAGTTCTCGGCTCTGTAAGGGTTTGCAAGTGAGTTGCCTGTCTGTTTGCATACATGACCTATTTTTAAAACATTGTCCTTAAACACACTTGTTGTGTCACCACTTACTATATTTGCTGCAGTGGAACATAAGTGACTTATTTAACAAAAGAATAAGTAATTGTTACTTTTCTTTACTAACTTTACTCCAAACAATGCGAAGTGGTGAGTCACGTATTTTGATTTTTCAACAGAAATTATGGAAGAGGAAAGAAAAGTATATGGAAAAATTAGTGATTTACTGTTTGGTAGCATTGCCAAAGCATACTCTTTTGCAGTTCAGTTGAATTATTTCTTCTTATTTGTAATGCATTCTGTTGCTATATATGACTAAGTATATAAAGCATGTAAATGTGTAAAAATGCTATATAAATATGTATTTCAACACGATGAACAATGATTTCTGTTATCTAGTAACTGACAGTTTCTATCAGTAATGTCTGAAGAAGAATGATGTAATGTGAAAGACAAGTATGTGGCTGGAATTTTGTTGCAGAGGACAAAATGGGCTTTAATACTAGGTTCACAAGCTAGATTCTTGACCTCATGGTATTTCCTTTAGCCAAGCAGAATCTTTTTGTTTATTCTTGTGTTTATATACTTTATATTAATTGTCTGTAGCTCCTTATGAAGTCAGACACTCTACTCACCAGCAAGATGGACCATCATCAGGGAATTATGGAGCCAAACCTGCACTCAGCTCTTCAACTCTTAATCGGGTAATGAATTGCATGTTTTTCATTAGTAATATAACTAACAAAACAATAGAGAAATTTAAAAAAAAAGGCAGAAGAACTCTCACTTCAAAAGTAAAAAGTGTTCTCCATGGTGTTTGTAGTCTAGAGGCTGAAGCATGCTTTTTTTAATATATGAAAAAGAAAAAAAACAGAGGTTATGGGAAGGAGAAATTAAAATAAACAATCCAATTAAATTGCTGAAGCTAAGTAGAATGAGAAGCACCAAACAGCATAGACAGGAAAACTAGACTGAGACTCTTCAGTTCAAAAGTAATAATAATAATAAAAAAAGGTTATCCTAGCAAAAATAAAACATTTTCATTTAAAATACATGAGGTTTCATAGAGATTCTTGCTTGATTTAGAATGCCATCTGCAACACATGCACAGAATTTATGGCCTAATATTCTGTATATTCTGTTTTTTCACCTCAGTTGGTTAAATCGCATCTCAAACAGAATAAATGAATTTCTGGACATTTGTTTGCTTTTATGAGATGAGTCGTATGTTTTCCTGCTGGTTACAAAAGCATATCTTTCTGATGTTCCAGTATGCCTGCTGTGCTCTTATTATGCAAACAGGTAGTTTGCCCTAAGGAAGGACAAATTTCTCTGAAGGGGGAGCTTTTCCTAAGTAAGAAAGACTTGGAGACTCTGTACCTTTTTCCTAGTGCTTAGCACCCCACCCATAATAGAATGTCTCCTGAGCCTCAGGAAAAGATCTACAGGTAGTGTCACATAATTTGTATTGACTTGAAATGAAATGGGATGCACTTTGAAATGAAAATTAATTTACAGCTTTATGATGTTACCTGTTTTGGGGATCTTTTGATGTATTTCAGAACAAGTGTTTTGTATTTGATTCTTGGGAAATGGGCAGGTATGTCAGTGAAAGGGTTGCGGAGCTACTTGGAGGCTAGTTATTGTTCATTGTTGCCCTCCCTCTTTAAGGATGTTGTCATCCAGGCCTAAAGCATCTGAAATACTAAGTCATTCCAGTTTAATGAAGACACTGATTGTCCCAGCAGCCCTCTTCTAAACACCACCACCCACCTACCAAACATACAGACCTCCCTTACACAAGTCAATCAGAAAGCAGAGACATAATGAATAAAATGTTGTTCTCCTCCAAAATTTTTTCCTGCATGAGAATTTTTACCTAAACTGTGAGAAGTAACAAAATATCAGGAAGGTCTTTAGGGTTTGAGCAACTTCTTTGCTCATTTTAATGTAGGCCAAGTTACCTACATGAGCTGAGGATCTAGAAACAGCATAGCTCCATAATTACAGCACCACTCCTAGACTAAAAACGTAGTTTCTTAGAAAAGTGAAATTTTCATGCACTGTGCTGCATGAAAGTGCAGCTTTAGGTCCTTCACTGGTTCCATCTGTTTCAGGTATACAGTGTGCGGTTCAGGGTCGTAGTGCATGGCAGCCAAAATGAACCCCCAAAATTAATCCAGGGGTAATAAGGTACGATTTGGACTTTTCCTATTTGTGGTCAGCAGTAGTAAGATTTTCTTTTTCTTTTAGCTTTGGTCATATAAAACTTCCTTTAATTGCCTGGGTAAAAATACCTAATATTAGCTTCGGCTTTAACGGGTAAGTAGTGGGATGGCAATGAGCGTGGCTGTTTCTGCTTCTCGTCTTTTTAAAGTACATGTCTGCTAATAGAAGAGAATGAATCTGGTTTCTTGAGGTTGCCAGTGTCCCACTTGGTCCTTCTGGCCCCCTGCCTGCAGTCGGTGCCAGTCTCCCTCCCTTCAGTCTCTTTCAGCGGAGCAGGAGCAGGCGGAGAGCAGTGCCCACTACTCGGATGACCCTTGGAAGATAACGGAGGAGCAGCGAGACTACTACATCAACCAGTTCAGGTCCCTGCAGCCCAACCTGAACTCCTTTATTTCAGGTAATTTTTACCAAACACCGCCCATGTCAAGTTGAGGGCACAGATTGAGAGGTGTGAAATGCTAAGTAGGTAAATTAGTTCTTTTTTTCCTCTCTGTAGAGAGTTTGTGAGGAACAGTTGATTGCGGTTTCTTTTTAAGGGCAGACAACTCAAAGAACAAACCTATACTGTGGGCATTATGTTTTCCCCTAAATCTCCTGATTTCAGGAAAATGATTACATCTAAGAGAGGCTTGTTGTGATTTAGTTAAAAATTAAAATGAGTTCTCACTCTGAGGGACTGTATTTGTGGATCTCACCTGCAGTGTATATTGAGCTGAAAAAACCCTTAGGGTTGTGCATGCTTTCCCAGAAGAAATGTGGCAGCATCTACATGATGAAAGTGAAGCATGCAGTTACCTGTCCTGTGTGGTCAAGCCTGAGTGTTTATGGCTGTGAGGGACTGAGATTTGACCTTTAAGTGATTAAAAGCAAATCCCGGAGAGCACACCCATGGAAGAAAGTGTTGCTAATGGTGTACTGAGACTGCATTTCCATCCTGACTAAGAGGGTCAGGGTGATCATGGGAGGAGTCACATTTGGTCTGGCAGGGAAGGTGTCACAGGTTTTGAAGTGAGATATATTTATTGAGCCCTGCTGTATTACTGGGGTTCAGAAGGCTTGGATCCACCCAAAAGTTTAAATTGCCTGCTGCTGAAAAAAAATTAGTGCTTAACCAGTTCTTTGCCTCAGTTAAGTTTTCTTCGTATAATTTGCTTGAAAGAGAAAACAATCGTTGAACAGCAACACTGTATTTCCTCACAGACATATGCAGCATCTCGGGTAGCTCTGTATTTTCCTTTATGTTGAGCAAGATTCTTAAGCAGTCCTTGCACATCCAAAATTACTGTTTATAAATGATAAATTTGAGCTTCCACAGCATCCTAAAATTATTAAACGATAGAAATTCTTGCTGCAGGGTAATAGAGAAGGTTTGTCCAGGTTTAAGAATTTATTTGAGAAATCTGTGACTGAAAATCATGTCAGAAGTTATTGAATATTTAAGTGCTATCCTTGGTTGAGAAGATTCCTGAATCTCAGGTGGTCAGAGGTTGGTGGATATTTTGGAGCTACGTTAATATCACATCGTTTTGTCATGGTCACACAGAATCACAGAATGACAGAATGATATGGCGTTGGAAGGGACCTCTGGAGGTCATCTAGTCCAACCCCCCCTGCCAAAGCAGGTCCACCTAGAGCATGTTGCACAGGAACATGTCCAGGTGGGTTCTGAATGTCTCCAGAGACAGAGACTCCACCACCTCTCTGAGCAGCCTGTTCCAGTGCTCTGCCACCCTCAAAGTAAAGAAGTTCCTCCTCATGTTTAGATGGAACTTCCTATGTTCAAGTTTGTGCCTGTTACTTCTTGTCCTCGTAGTCCTCCCTTGGCATCCTGTGTAGTGGAGGACGTGCTGCCCTAAGTGAGTCTTGGACCTGCCCCAGTAACAGCTTGTCTTATGGCCTACAGTGGGTAATGTGACCTGAATGCGCAAGGGGAAGAGTGGTGTAGCCCTTGGAAGTCTCTGCATTACATTGCCTTGCATTTCCTAAGCCTATATCCAAGAAGAGGTTCAGGGTACAGGGATCCTGTGCTACCTTTACAGTCTGTGTGCATGGGACGGTGAAAAAATGGATTTATTATCTAGGAGAAGAATGAGAAGGGGTGAGTGAGGATGCCTGCAGCAGGACAGCAGCTACGTGTTAACTGAATCTCCTGGGTTTTTTCCTTTTTTTAATAATATTCGAAACACCGTGGGGAAGAGTCATGGTTGAAGCAGCGTCTTGGGAGAGCAATGCAGACACTACTGCACTGTCCGGCCACACACGTGGCTTCTGGGTGAAGCAGAGCCCTTTGTGTCTGTTATTTCATCATTGGTGACATACTGATTATGCTGGTTGGAATCACAACTGCTGAAGCGTGTTTTCCATTTATTTATTTTTCCCATATGGAAGGAGTGGGGAAATGAGGTCAACAGCTCTGTCTGGCTTTCTCTCTCACTTATTCACCAAGAGACAAATGGTCCAAAAGCTATATTAATGTCCAGTTAATCTGAGCATCTCTTGGATGTAAAGTAACCAGCTGCTTCTGGTGTAACCAGCTGCTTCTGGCATGGCAGCCCTGGCCAAACGTAAATAATTGGAGGATTAATTTTCAATGGCTGATAAGCTACGGTTTCCCGTAGGTTCTGTGGCAAAGAATTTCTTCACAAAATCCAAGCTGCCCATCCCAGAGCTTTCTCACATCTGGTAAGTACTGTAAAAGTCTTGGGGATGTGTATCCTGTTGTTTTTTGTTGTTTTTTTTTAAAAAGACGCTTAATTCAAGAGTTCTTGTTAAATTTTGAAAAGTGTCTTCAATTATAATTATTGCTCTTATCTCCAGAATCACTTTCAGGCCCAAGCAGCAGGGTGCTCATTGATCTTCCTGACACGCTTGTTTTCTGTAGAGATGTTCGCCTACTCAGCAGGATGGGGAGGGTTTGAACAGCGATAAAACTGAGAGCTGTTCTTAAGTATATTGTAAGCAGCACCATTAGCTCAATGAACTGACATTTTTCATGAGACGACACAGAGGAGAAGCACCTCTGGAATGTTTTAGATGTGTTGTTGGTTTTGTTTCCGGCTGTGTTTTGCTAGAGGAGGCCTAATTAATGCCTAATTTTAGTAAGTACAACTACATAATTCATCAGTGTTTTTCTAATGAACCAGCACACTTACTTTTAATGAGCTTATTTAGAAACGGTGGAGGATGGAACTGTACATGATAGAATTTGACAAGAGTTCCATTATATTTTCATAAACGACATGGTGCTTTGTAATTCAGTGTCATCCTTGCATCTCAGATAGGAAGAACAAACAGTTTTAAATGTTGATCAGAAATGCTGATAGAGGTTTTATTTTTATATATGCTTTTATGAAGAGAGATGAGAAGAAACGCTTGCAAGAGCCTAAACATCTGTCAGGGTCAAAGAATAAGTCTTGAATCTTTTCAAAGCGGATTGTCAGTTGTGAAAATAAAAAAACAACTGAAGAAACCTAGTATTGGGGGAAGTGAATATTGGAATTTAAATTTAAGATTACTTAAGAAGACTGGATTAACCCAGTATGTTAACAAAACACATTTTATTTCTGTTGCTGACACAAGTAGTTCTCTGTGCAAAATTTAAAAAAAAACTTATTCCTTTCTAGTAGACAATTATAATTTTGTCATGATCTGATTTATCAGATTGTGTTGCTGTGTAAAACATGTGGGATGTTTCAGTCTTTGTCACTGTAACCATAACAGCTTGAGAAATGCTCTTTACTTTCAAAAAGTAGGAAGTTATATGTTTATTTGTTTTACTCCATGTGTTCATGATAAAGTATTACTCAGATTTTGCAAAGAGGTAACTTATAAAAGTTACTTATAAAAGTAACTTATAAAAGTAATTTATAAAAGTTTTAGTGTTTGAGAACATCCTAGAATTAGAGAGAACTGCTTTAGTGAGAAGTTAATAACATTTAAACTTATCAAGAGCATTAATTTAGTTCTTTTCTTGAGATAAGTCAATAGTACTGAGTAACCACTGCCAAATACCATTTTTAACTTTTTCTACTTAAACTGGTTTAAGATCCCGCATAGATTGGCCAAAGTGCTTTCAACCATCGGGAAATTAATTTCACCCTTGGAAGTACGGGATATGTATTTCATGTTTTAATATATACGGACCATCATATTGTATGGTACTATGTAACAAAAACGTACTTCATTAAAAAAGAAAAAATGACAAGTCAGTATTAGAAAATTAGCTCTCTGCTTCTTCCCCGAGACAAATGTACAAGTTAGGATCTATGCAAATGACAGAGATATTTGACTTGTATTAAAATATCCCTTCTCAGAGGTGCATTTCTGTCTCCCCGTGATTGCACACGTGTGTTTCCCTGAGGTAATTGCTTGGAAAACAGGTGCCTGTCGTACCCCGCAGGGAGCTGAGCGACGTGGATTGCGACGGGGCGCTGACGCTCCCGGAGTTTTGTGCCGCTTTCCACCTGGTGGTTGCGAGGAAGAATGGTTACCAGCTGCCGGAGAAGCTACCGGAGACGCTGCTGCCTGAGTACCTTCAAGCAGGTAACGATGTCCCGGCCACAGGACTGAGTTCCTGTACCCACCTGGGAAACCCTTGTGCAGGGAAGGTGGGTTTCTCTTCCCATCCTTGCGGTAGGACAGGGTGTTCCACCCTGCGCAGTGGCGCTCTGGTTGCTTTTTGCCACGTGCATTTTTAATTGTGCTCGCGAGGTGATTGCTGAAGGAGGAGTGTGTAAAAGCACAAAACAGCAATGCCGGGCGGAGAGGTTACCTGCCCCCTCTGCTCCGGCATGTCTCAGGCATCATTCCAGCTGAAGTGGCAGGTGATTGTCTGCAGGAAAGGTAATCTAACAAGATTCATATGGCCCTTAACTCTTTTGATGATTTTTCCCCTCTTGAAGATGTGATGAAGATGATGCTGGACTGCTTTAGAACTTACTATGCTAATATATTTTGTTAGATGCAGTTACTGGCTGTATCAAAGGTTGATTTTTTTGGTAATTCATTTTATGTAATCCACAGATTCTTCTATAAGTAATTTGCAGTAATGACAGGTGGATTACAACAGTTTGTGTAGCACAAGGATAAATTAATCCAAAATATACCGTACCTCAGTAACAATGTGCAGTGAGTGACCTGCCCTTTCATTTGTTCTCTTTGGTTATGTCTCTTTTGATTATAAACGAACATTGAAATATATACTGTTCCATCTAAAAAATGTGCATGAGTTTCTAGGGCAAGGAGGATTAATCACAGATGATAATTACAGTGCTAAGGGATAATATTTAAAACCTAATAAAATCTCCATTAAATTCAATGACACTGAATATATTAAAAGACAGGAAAAGAGCAAATCAAGCTGTAGTTAGGAAAATTAAATGTTCACCCTGTACCAGATTTGTCAAGTAATTTCTGGTGGAGTCATGTTTCTTATAATTCACTATCTTCATATCCAAGGGGAGAAGCTCCTGTAAAACCTGCACTTCCAAGTCTTCATCGCTTTTAGTCTCTCTAATTACATTCTCTTGTCATAATTAAAAGTACCCTTTTCCCTTCAGGACCAGCACTTTGTTCACTACTCTCATGCCTGTTCTTGTCATAAATTAGCTTGTAAGCACCTCCATGCAGGTTCTTGTTGGCCTGTCTTCCCAGCAAGCCTTTTTGGGGACTGTAATGGAACTAGCTATATCTAGCAGTAAGGAATCATAATGTCAATGGGAAGAAGAGCCATGGTAAGCTGTGATCGTTCCGTGGGAGTTCTCTTTCTTCCTAACTTGTCCCTTTCAGCTCTGGGGTCTTTATCGTTGTCTTAGATGATTATAGTTTCTTGTGTTACACACAACCAAGCATTTTAAGCTGAACTACGTGGAAGAGGTGAAAGGACTAATTGTTTGTTGTGGATGCTATGCCTACCTCACCTAATACGCTAATTCTGGTTAGCTTGAGGGTCTGAAAATGTCTTGCACTCGTTCTGCTGCCTAGTCAGGATTCAGACGTGTCTTTTCAAAGACTTACCTGAATAAAAAGCAGAACATCTCAACACACTGTAGTACCGTGAATCACATGAAAGCATAGATCCCTGGTTGTATCAACTTCTGAAATGAAAACACTGATAAGCAAGTGCCTCATACACTTACCTAAAATGTCAAAAAATTTTCAAAAGTTTTTATTTTCATGTTTTTGTAATTTTATTTCTGTGAAACTTAGATAATTTTTTTTTTTCATTTTCATCACTAATATTTTGGGGGATTAGGAACCTGATAAAGGCTGCTGGAAACTCATTTTCAATTAGGTTGTTGTACTAGTTTCAGAATGAGGCAGAATTTGGTTCCAGTGAAATATTTGTGTCTGATAAGAGTGTTAAAGCTTCAAATAAAGTGGCTGGGAGAGGAAGACAAATTAATCCTGCTAGTTTTATGGCTTGTCCTATAAACTACAAGTGCAGGGCCAAATACTATCTTGGCACAGCCCCAGTGACAATTTGACCCTCCACCTTCTTTTCTGAGAGTTTCTATTAAATTTACAAAATGCTTAAAAGACCTGTACGTAACCCACTGTATTGTAAATTAAGACAGATTTTCAAGACCTTAATTTATTTAGATAAACTGAATGCCAGCCAGAAACTAGAAATTTGGCCTGAGAACTGATTATTCTGCCTTTCAATACATTGATCTTAAGAACCGTTTTCCAGCTGTTAAGACTGATTTATCTCAGATAAATTATCTCACTAATCCCAGAGTGATATCAGCTGAAGGACCTCAGATTCAGGAATAGAAATGAAGTTCTTATGAATATTGCTCTGAGGAGTTTTTTTCTTTTTCTTTTTTTTTTCCTCTTGCTCTCAATGCTATTCAGTTAATGAATATCAGAGATGGTACTTGCAGCCACTACTGTGCTTAGTGTCTTTGCTTTTTGCTGGCCTTCAATTTTAGTGTATAATGTACATTCTGATGTACTTGTCAATATTCAAAATGTTAAAAGTTTGATAAGTACCTTTAACATTCCTAAGCCAGCAAGGTATAAACTGTAAGGCCAACTAATTTGATAATAGACTGTGAGGAGGAAAAATGCAAACAAATGGTTGCTGTTTGGCAGTTAATATTTACTAAGAATCACCTCTTCTAAATTTCAGAGGTATTTCTACAACAGAAATTATAGATGCTATCCCTTTTGTGACATTTGTTATTCAGAATAGAAAGAATTTCTTCTTTTTTTCTTTTTTTTTTTTGTCATTTGTGGCTTATAGATCAGTTCTGATATGTAGAAACGGAGGGCAAACCGATGCTGGAGCAGGTTTTTAAGAAGTGTGTATTAACCAAAGACTTGGTGTGTATCTTTTCTTCCCCCTGCAGCTTCTCTGAAGCCCATCCGTGACTGCACACTGTTTGATTCTTATTCTGAGCCGTTGCCAGGCGGTCAGCAGGCTCGGGACTTCGGTCGGATGGAGGTAAGGAGGCATACGTAGGGTAGTTCCCTACAGCTTCGTGATGACAGCGGTATGCGAAGAAGTAGGACTTCAGGAGTCTCTGAGTTGACCATCAAGCCATCTCAACCCCTTCTCAGCAGGTTTTTTTCAGCCTGTGGAAAAGGGTGGACAGGCTTTTCAAAAGATATTCCTGCAAAATGGAGTTCACTGTAGGCATGAAGGGACTCCGGCTGGGCGCCATGTTGGAGTCTGGGCAGAGAAATACACCTCAGCTGGGCTGCATTTGCCCCTCCTGTGCTGGGAGCCAGGAACGGAGGGTCAGAGCCTACGCTGCAGGAGGGGCACAAGGACAGTGCTCAGGTGAAATATCTCCTGAATCTGAATGGGCCAAAAATGTCAGGCTTCAGTTGCAGACCTTGTTCTAGTCAGGGGGTCCTAACCATATGGCTTGAGTGTTTCTTCCATTTACAAGAGCTCCATTTCCACATTCTCCCCCCCCAGTTTTGACGATGAGAAATGTCTTGGCTTGTTCTGATTCCTTGTACTTTGCTTCTTTGGAGACTGAAATGATCCCGGACTTGGTACAGTATGGTCATGCATAGTTCTCCTGCAGGTGATTCAGTCTCCACTTTAACATCCAGCCCTTATGTAGTCTAAGGAACTACCATCTAAGGGTCTAGATGTTATTGTAAGGAGTCGGGAAGAGTGTTTTGAGGGAAGAATGGAGATCCATTGTGTCGGCATCACGACAGATACCAGCCTTGTGATCAAAGACTGTTGCAAGCAAAACTAAATTAAGGAGTAGAGTTTATCACTGAGGTTAAAGAATGAAACTTTAAAAGATCCTGTAAAGCTGAACTGCCTGTGGTCAGTGATTTGTGCCTGCGTATATACGCTGTGTATATACGCTGTGGGATTTAAGGGTTTAGTATTTAAGGGTTTAGTATTTAAGGTAGTGAATCAAGTGGCAGACTGACTACAAGACTGGGCCCTTCTGACGCTGCTTCCAAGTTAAAAAGCAATGGTGTGTCACGCTAGGTCAGCAAGGCTTTGCTCCTGTTATTTCCTGCCTGTACCTTGCTCTGGGGAGGTCCTGGGTCAGAACCCAGCTGTTCCCTCCTCAAACGGCACCGCCAAGCAGACCAGACTCTCCTAAAGATGCTGCGGAGCACAGTGTTCACTTTGGGCAGTGCTGCAGTCAACGCTTCGACCATCCAGAGTATCTTCCAGAGCTGTTAAAATAGGTGCAGTCTCCCCAGTGCTCTCCCTGGGAGGTGGTGCTCTTTGGACAGCAGCTTGGCTGAAGCACAGCAACCATACAGGGTGGTGAAAGCAGCCCTGGTGTTATGGTCGCGTGGGCTGCTGGCGTATTGGCATCACAGGCAGGTCCTTCACCGTGGCCCAGCAGTCTGGACCCCCGTTGGATATTGCCTTATTTTGGGAGGGTGGTTTGCAGGGGGCTGTGAGATTGTGCCACGGGCCACGCTGTGCTAGCCTGTCTTCACTGTGCGGCCCTGTAGCAAAGCTCAACAGCCCCTTTAGAGCGTGCCTCATTAGAGTACATGCATATTGCTTTGCAATTTAAACAAGCGTAAGAGGCAAAATTCAAGACGATTTGTGTTGAAAACTCATTCGTGGGTAAGTACGTATATACATGATTCCATTTCCAGCCTGCAGTAAGAGTCAAATGAGTATTTGAGTTAACTCACTGCATCAGTTTAAGATACTTGTTTTTAGAGATAATTATTTGTATTCTGCTTAAAAATTGTCACATCCCTGCTGGGATGAATTTTTGTCAGCAGGCAAGACCCTTCAGTGTCAGCTTTTCTCTTTTACTTGCATTTTCATGTTCATATACAAGTACACATGCATATATATTAAAAAGATAGAGATATAAAATTAAATTGTATTAAAATATAAATAAATGCCTGATTATGTAGCTTTTATGCACATAACTAGAAAGCTTCAGTTTATGTAACTTCTTGCTTCAGGATCTACTTTGGTATCTCTATGGCTTAGGGAGCCCTTGTTTTCATTAGGATACTGGCTTTGCAAGCGATTATCCAGATATGAAAGTGGTCTTTGGTTATTTTGCAGAGTTGTGAGGAAGTTTGCTCAAGCTTTTGACTGTGAGAATGCAACGCTCTTTATATTTCAGAAAGCTCAGAAATCTTGCTTTCAGAGTCATCTTGTGTTTCTTAGAAATAAAATGTCATTTCAGTAACCTAACCAATACAATTTTATAATCTTATTAAATGTCTGAATTTTAAGCCCTTCTTGTTTGTGGTCCTTGAATGTATATGCAGAGTAAGGACAAATCTAAGAGGAGATTATTTCCTAAGCAATTATATTGTGTTTTTTTTGCTTTTTAGATTTTTCTGCTGCATTGGAGATGATAACAGTCGGAATATTATAATAGTAATTAAATAGGTGTAAAATATAGAGGATATACAGCACAAAATGTAAAAAAAAAATAAAAAAGCAACAAGTCCACCATTTTATTTTTAATTAGATTTTCAGCAGTTAAGCTTTCAGACCTCTTCTGCCTTATCTCTGCACTCTCCCTCTTTGAGCCATTCTTACCATAACTGCCAATAACTTGCAGATTACTGTGCTGCCTTTGTAATCATATAATGTTCTTGGGGGAACATCTGGATCTTCTGCTCCATTCCTAGGTTCTTGCAAGGTGGCAGGATGTTCTGCAAAATCAGGATTTTTTTATGGCTAGGTTGAAAACAAAGGAGAAGCTGTAGCATGAATGCCCACTGGGTAAGCACAGATAGTGTTACCTGACTGTGTCACAATTGTTTGACTGGTTTTACTCCATTTCATCACTGTCTGGGTCCTAGACATGCAGGGCAAAGCTCTCAATTAGCTTCTTTCAGAGCCCTGTTATTCTGGTCCTGTGTTATCCAAGATTAATGGACTAGAAATTTTCTTCTTAAAGCTGATTTGAGAATGATTTTTAACTTGATTTTTTTTTTTTGTTCAACTGATGTTTTTATGTTCAGAATTAATACATTGAATGAGTATCGTTTGGAAGGTCAGTAATTCATCTCCCATTCATGTCCCTCTGTGGGAAATGCAGTAATTCACTGTTGCAATTTAATTTGTAGCTTGGCTACTTGAGGAAATATAGTTTAGATACTTGATCACTACATTAAAAATATTATATTATCAGGGCAATCAGTTATGCATTATCTCCATGTCTTTATCTCTTTCCACCAATCATCCATTCAGGCTGCTTAATTTAATTTCAGAAGACCATTTTTACTGTGCCTGCTGAATTACAGTACTGCAACACAATGGAAACTGGTCTTGAATGCATCCATAAAGAAAATAATGGCAGGAGACAGGTCACCTGAATACTAGACTTTGCTAAACTTACAAAACACACAGACACTGCTAATGTTATGCTCAAGAATGACATGGGTGACTGCTTTTTATTAACTGAGGGGGTTTTGTCTTCCCATATCTTTTCTTGAGCTTTTGTCTCCCACTCTGGTCTCTCTTTTCCTTTTCTTTTTCTTTTTATTTTTTTTCTTATTTCAATTCCTCTGGCTCTTTTCCATAAGCTTTCTCACTGCCAAAAGCTTAAAGATGAGACACAAGATTTCGCACTATATACATAAAATGACTGGCTGGGGCTGCTTTAAACTCCCCCAGACGTGTCATGCTGGCAGTTCACTGAAATTTGTGAGAGTCATTCCATAGATTCAAGCGTGCACTGAATTAGGCCTTTAGTCTCTTCTGTCTAGAGTGTCAGGGCTAGCTAGGGGTGTGAAGTGTTTTGTTTAAACAATTTCAGAGTCTTCAAGCTGTATTTTTGCTATGTTACTTCCCCAGAAGTGTTAGGGAATCCCTTATGCAACTTTATAAAATAGATCTCATTGCCCTTTACTCTGGGCTTTGCCTTCTTGAGTTACTGACTTGAGATTTTGGGTGCTTTTTTTAAAAAAGTCTGCAAAATCCATGTTTCTGCATTTTTTTTTTAAATTTTTTTTTAGACCCAGTGATTGTAACATCTTCCATGCTCACTGGAAAAAAAACAGGATCACCTAATATTTAGGGAAGCTTGGGGTTTCTGACATTTGCTTTATTGTTGTTTTGTCTGCAGAGTAGAATTTTTTCCTGGTTCCTTGTTGTGAGCTATGCAGCAGAAGTTACAGGAACAAGACACGCCTGTATTAAAAGTTGCTGCTGAAATATAAAAAAGCTAAGGAATACAACTGGGGAGCAGCTCCCTGTTTTCCCATCAGAGGCCTGAATGGGCCTCCAGCAGACACATGCTGATGAAATTTGTTTTTCCCATCTCAGTGACTGCCTGTTGAAAGAAACACGAGGAGGAACTTCTTCACTTTGAGGGTGGCAGAGCACTGGAACAGGCTGCTGAGAGAGGTGGTGGAGTCTCCGTCTCTGGAGAGATTCAAAACCCGCCTGGACACGTTCCTGTGCAACCTCCTTTAGGTGGACCTGCTTTGGCAGGAGGGGGTTGGACTAGATGATCTCTAGAGGTCCCCTCCAACCCCATATCGTTCTGTGATACTGTGAAAAAGACTAGTCCAAGGGTCACCCACTCAGCTGGAAGACTTCAGGTGCAGAACTACTGGGCTCTGCAGTGTGGCTTGAGTTTTGGCTAGAGAGGCTGTTGTGATGAGGACTGGGGAAGGTCTCTTCAACCTTCACACAGGTGTTACACGCAAAAAGAAAAGGAAACAGAATGACATTGCTCTGTTGCAAGGAGTCTCTCCTTACATACAGTCATTAGTTCCTTGTGAATCAGTGTTGAAGCGCATCTCAAAACAATTTCAGGTGTGGAACTTCTGTACTTTGAAAAGCACAGTTCCAGTCGTCTTTTTGAAGGTCCTCTATGCTTCTTTATTTTGCAAACCAAATCGTGGTGCAGGAGAGAATATCTCCTTTATGTGTGTTGGTCTGCATTCTTAAATATGGCTGTGGAAATGTGGGTGTCGTGCCAATCAGTATAATAAATACATCTTCTTTCTTTAAGAAGGCATCAGCTGAAGAGGTACCTGATAACTCTGTCCTGTTACAAGATGCAAAGAAAGAGGACAAACAAGGTATTCAAATAAATCACTCCTCCTCACTGCCTCCTACCTCCCCCCCTGTTATGCGTTAAGTTCTGTGTGTTATTAGTAATTCCATATTTTTGCTGACAGAAGCAATGGTATTTTTAATTTCTAAGCTGGCTATGTGTTGCTATAGATTTAAAAGGAAGATACTGCTTTTGTTGAAGCTGAGATGACAACAAATATTGGATGTGTTTGCTTCAGAGTTAGTTCTGTCATATGTGAATGGTTTTAAATGCACCTTCTAAAATATGTCTAGTCCTAAAACCATTCATTGAAACGTCTTATTTTAACAAAGTTGAAATTGTTGTTGTCAGGAATTTTGTAACAGAAAAGACTAGATTGTGCCAAACATTGGATTCCCCTTTTTTGCAGGAAATAGCAACGCTTCAAAATTAGTTTTTATTCCTATTAAAAAAAAAAGTACCAATATTTTCTTGCATAACAAAAGTTTTGGACAAACTGGATTGAAAATATTCAATTCATTTATTTAACTTGAAATCTGTCAGCAAGCCATGTGAAATTGAAGTGATGTTTTTCTTTTTCCATTCAGCAGCTAGTAGGGCTTCCAGAATGGGTGCTGGATCATCACACAGTCACCCTGTTATATGCCCTTTCCTTGACCTTTCAGGTTCTTGCTTGCTGTCCCTCAGCTGTGGAAACAAAACAGTTGTGGGTATTTTGTTGCCTTATTCTCAGAGCTGTGGATTACGCATTTATTAAAAAAAAAAATAAAAAATCTTGACTTCACAAGCTGTCCATGTGCTGAGGCTGCATCAGAGCTATGAGATGAAGTAGTCCACATTCCTGAATCCCCTTCCAGACTCAGGTTTGACCGAGTTTGGCAGATTCCTAGCATCCCTGGTTCAAAAATAGGTTGTCGGATTTGATGGGTGTTTGTAAAACATTTTGACAAGTCAGTGTAATCCAAGAAATTCCTGTATTGTTGACAAGGTTTGTTTTGTTGTAAAATTCATAATGGGCAAGAGCAGGACTTGAACCTTGAAGGTTATTGCTCTCATATGTCTAGGACAGATTTACTTCTTACTTGGGTAATGTTTTTTTCTTCCCTGCATAGGTGAAAAACTTGTGCTTTGCTCTTGGTAGCTGAAATGTTATATCAGATGGGGTACATGCAGTCCTTCAGGGCTGAAGATTTGCTATATTTATGACACAGATTCCTACCTTTTCGGCCAAAGAACAGATGCTCTCGTTCTACCATTTATTGCTATTCTGACAGATGAGACAGCAGATTGCTCTCCTGACTGAGGATATCTCCCCAGAAGTCAAGAACCTGTAGTTCAGGACTGTAGAAGCAAATTTTCCTGCATTTTCAAAAGTGTACAAATAAATTGGCTCCACTCTGTCAGGTTATAATATAGTTAAATGCAGAAGATAATGTAAATAGAGCTGGATCACTAGAACCAGGCTTTTCCCATGTTTTATTTGATAAAGGCAGATGGAGATGAAAAACTTCATTCCAAGTGGTCATTTGTAATCCTGTGGTTTACAGTGCATTAAAGTAGGCCACAATGCATTAAGAATGCCTTAAGAAACTCATTAATAAAGGATGCATTGGCATCAGTGGAAGAGGGGAATGAACACAAAGGTTGAGATTTCCAAAATTTTAACCCTGGCAGTGTCGGTGCTGTATGATGCTCCCTGTGGGAGGCTGGTGAGGGTGCAGTGGTCAGAAGCAGCCAGTCTCTCATATTCCAGGTTTATAGCTTGGGGGGAGATGAGTCCCAGCTCTGCCGGGTGTCACCAGCTGCTGCCTCTGTGAGAGAGAACGCTACATCTCTTAAGACAGGAGTTTGTGGTTTTAGACACTAACACACACACACACACACACACTTCTCTTCTCAAAATTTGGGATTATTTGATGTTTTGGGCACAGGCCTTTCTGTTCTTGACTCTTGTTCTCTTAAAAATTGTTACTTTTGTGAGTTCTTGGGTATCCTGAGGGTATTTGGCTATTTCTGTGGTCCTTTCGAGTATGTGTAGCATTATTAGACATTCTAACTAATACCAGTTTAGATGCTCCTGTCTCAGAGCTGATACTTGTAGATTTTACCTGCATATACTTAAAATAACTTTCACTGTTTTGTTTGTTTTATTAAGCTCTTAAAGTAAGCACTGCTCTCAAAACAATACCAAAGGAATTTCAGCACTTGACTGTGAAAACAGGTAAGAAGAAAAAAATTGGTGTTTTACTTCCATTGGAATTTTGATCAAATATTCTTTGTATCACAGCAGCCTACGTTATTGTAATTTGATTATTTTTCTTAAGATCCTTTTGCTCTTATACTGTTTTATTGCTAAAACTGGCTTTTACCTATAATGACTATTACTTGCAAGTAATTAGTACTTCAGGTTGTCAAAAGGTTTTTGATGCTTTCTTTCCCTTGCTCTTAGCAGATGTGCATTTTCCATGTGTGGGAAATGTTTTTAATTTAGCATTTTATAAGGAGTCTGAATTTTGGGTTTTTTTTGCACTACAAACAAGATGTCAGAGCACGAATATTGTACCTGTTGATAAAAGCTCTTCTCAAGTATTAAATAAGTATTCAGTAACTACTCTGAAATGGCCTGTTTCTTTGTGAAAACTGAGCTTTCATATTTTCTGTCAAGGAGCTTAAGGGTCAATAGCCTTTTGGAAACACGGACCTTGTGGCACTTAACAGCGCTGAAGTAACCTTTTGATTTGAGGGGTGTTTCTTTGTTGAAACCACCCCTGATTTTTCTCTCTGCAGCTCCAACCTACACTCCTTGTTCCTATCATATTGGAAAATGTTATTTCTGGAACAGCATGTCTCAAAATTGCTTAAATGCTCCAGAAACTTCCTAGGCGTTCAGTTCAATTCATCAGGCCTCCCTTGCCTTCCTCTCTGTTCATCTCCCTCCTAGAGTGGTAGGAGTGTTTGCAAGCCCTCCCTGGTCCCAGTCAAGCTCGAATTTGGTCTTGCTTTCATTTCCTTTTGCATAAATGCTTTTACTCATGAAGATATCCTTGATTAAGAAAACTGACCCCACATGTCTGTCACAGCAGTTTTGTCTTATGGATCAATTTATTCATGGCTGCTCAACAGCTGCATGCCTCATTTCCCAACTCTTTTTTTCTCCTGGCTTCTTCCCAAACACTTGGCAGCTGCCAAATTTCCTATCTTCAGCTCCTATTCTCAAATGATTGCTGCTTCTCCTTCTCTCTCTCTCTCTCACACACACACACACACACACTCTTACACTTCCCTCTCCAGGGAAGAGGAGGGTGGTTGTGAGATTTTCAGTTCTGTTCTCTTCCCCAACACTGCGCCCCAAGCAGTTTTATTTTCATTTCAGCACTTCAGTCTTTGGTATGCTTAGGAAAAAAATACAAAAAAAGAAAAAGCTATTGTCACCTGCACCTCTCCTGTGCCGCTGTCCTCTTTCCCCCATGTCCTTCATCTCCAAGTCAGGGAGGTCTTCTGGGTGTTGATGTGCTCCTCTAGCAGCGTTACTGAGTTTGTTTACCAAGGAGGGATGATGGCAGAGTTTCACCCCATTGTCATAACTCCTGTTATTGCAGGGGTCTCACCTTGGCTGTCCTGCCCATTGAAGGTTTGAGCAGCACATTCTTAGTTTGCAGGATACAATTGATGTTAGAAGTGAAAACGTTTATGCAATGGGCTAGATACAGCCCAGTAATTGAGTGGTTATTTTGGAGCTGGTCATCGTTCTTGAAAGGTCATTATAATCATTAACCTTCAGGATGAAAACTCCATTGGGATGAAGTGGGAGGAATTTTACATCCTTCTTCGGTTATCCATTTGGGCTATTTATGGAAATTCAGGAAAGATGATACTGCCGTGGTTCATTATGGGAAAGTTTTCTTTGCCATCAGGAGGACTAGAAATTTGAAGTCAGTACAAGGTTTATATGCTCAGCATCTCTGAATATCTGGCCAGTTTATTTACACTCCTAAGTGCGAGATCATTGTTTAAAAGCCAAATTTTTGAGCATTTAAGTTGTTCATTTCTGCCTAGGCCTCCAATAAGAAGTAATAGATGAGTCAGTGTGAGCGATTTAAACTGTTGGGGAGTTCTTTGGTTTTTCCTTAGCAGTGTAGTGTACTTGCACCTTTTATGGTTCAGTTTTCCACCTGATAATCAGCCTGTAAAGCAAGAAGGCACCAGCTGAGTGTAAGCCATTAGGCTATAGCCAAAATTTACTTAGCCTGCATTGATAGAAATGATTAAATGAAGTTGTATTGGCAGAGGGGAATGGGGGCGGTTAAACACCCAAAATGGGAACCTTCACGTTCTCCTGTGATGTGAATGAATAAATAAGAGTTCATCATCGTATATGATTTTGATTAGTGCAGACCAAGTTGTTCAGTTCATCAGGTTGTAGTACTCCAGGAATTGTACAAACTTTTAAATAATAAATGTAATTAATTTACTGAACAGCTTTAATTTTATATCAGCCTCATATAAGTTAGGCTTAAGTATCCACAGCAATAGAAATAGGGAAAGTTCATGAACTGGATAGTTTTCTGTCATCTCGAATGATTATGTATGTGGTGTGTGTGTATAAACCTGCACCTCAAACACAAAGTACACACAGACTGAGTGTACCAAAATAAGTGCGCAATTTACATGCACATTATGTGGAAATCCTGTTACAATTATCTGTATGTTGTAATAACAAACTACCTGCTTTATAATATCTTTGTATTATACTTTTTTGGAAGGTAAAGCTATGTCTGGATATTGTGTAATTGTAGCCTTGAATTTCTTGATTTTTCAAGAGCTTAAAAGAAAATCCTTGATAATAGTATTCTATTGCTATCATTTTTTATTAGTAGTCATTTTGGGATTCTCTCTTCCTTTTGTGCTTTCCTGTTTACCTCAACAAGATGTCCTTGGAGAGTTTGAGTGACAGTTTTACCTGTAGTTTTTTAGAAGAAAAACTTCATAGAAGAGGTATGAACAGAATTGTGGTCTCCATAAAAGAAGGAAAATTTTAAGGTTCTTAAACATGGCTTAGCTTAGAAAGGGTTTATACTTCCCATTTCTAAGTGGCATGTATTTAATAATTGTGCATGTAATTTAATAATCGGCAATTTCAGCATTGGAAAAATTGGGTCATATGGCTGTGGGGAAGCAGTTTCTAAAGTTAAATTCTCTGGAAGTTTGATACAGAGAGAGAGAGAGAGAGAGAGAAGGATTATCACCACTGCATATTTTAAAAATAATTCTCTCTCTCCCCCTTAGTTGCTAGGAAGAGTTTGTTGCACAGAAATGTGAAATGACTGTGAGCCAGTTTGGTGGTGACAGTAATCTACTGGAGCTTGGTTTATAAGTGGGTTTTTGTGTTGCTGCCAGCTACCTTTGGGTTTATTCCATCCAAAGCACCAACTAGCACTGCATGACCTTTAAAGCCGTTTCCTCTATGAAGAAATAGTGTGTGGCTATACATGTGCCATATGCTGCTGCTTGTCTTCTGTAAGCCTTCAACCTTCCTATGGAGGGCATAGGCAGTAGTACAGTGCAAGCCATTTCACAGTCAGTATTTGCCAGCTGCTACCACAGGTAGCTGCGGCTCGGTGTGTTTTGGAGGTCTGCCATATTCTCAGGTAGTGCTGTAGAGTAGCTGGTGAATGTCTGACTTTGGAGTAGGCAAGTATATCTGGAAGAAGCTAGAAACTCGAAGAATTGTTTTTTCTTTTTCCCCAACCTACTTGCTTTTCTTAAGTGTTGTACCTTGATTAGCAAAATAATGGGAAAAGTGGGAGGATTCACTTTGTGTGTGCATTGGGATCATTGATGGTGGTGCAGTACCTTGAGGATGTCTCAGTGGGCTGAATTTGAAAGCAGTCACACAGATATGCTTTCTCAAAATTACCTGATGTTAGTAAGGAGAGTAACAGAAAAGTCACAAAAAGACTATGTAAACCAAGGGACAGCCTCAAGGAATTACCCAGAGAAGGTAAGTCAGCACTGTTCTTTTCCTATCACAGAAAAGCTGCATATGGCATGATATTTGGAATTCACCCAAATAAAAGAACATTGACAGAAATGTGTTTGATCAACACTTAGCCTTTAAAGCTTTTTACTGTCGGAATACCTTTCCTTCCCAGTGTCAAAGTAGCTTCAGCCTGATGTGTTAATTTTTTTTGAAGTGTGGTAGTAAGAAAATGTACGTTTATACTACTTAGTTAAAGTGTTTAGGAAGGACATAAACCTTCATGCTTTGGGAGGCTGGGCAATGAATGAGTTAGGATTCAGATGCTTTCTCTGGAAAGTTTATGGTATTCCTTACATTGCTTTGTCACAGCTACATCCAGGAACACAGGTCAGAGCTGTCAGACCTATTGCTTTTCCTGTGTTCCGGTAACCAGATTAAAAGGTGGAGGTCTGGCTACTTGTGGGCTTTTGAATTCTTAGGACATTCAAACACTACAAAAACAAAAGGGAAGGAGAAGTGAAAATCAGTCCCCATTGCTCATATGAGATGAGCACATGCTCACATCCACATTTGCAGCAATCACATTTTTAATGAACCCTGGTCCTTCAGCTAAAGGCATTTACTTAAAATGTGATTTACTGGTTCTTTTTTCTTTTCTGTTTCAGCTGCTCAGGAATCTAATGCACTTAAAGCCAGACCACGATCCAGGTACTGCTTTCATTTCTATTTCAGAAGTTCCTCTGGTGTTAGACGCAAGGCGCAAGAACCCCTGTTGCATTTTTAATTTATTTTTTTTTTAATTGGTATTGTGCTGGAAGTCCAGCTCAGATAAAAGATTCACTAGGAGAGATCTGTAAGCTATAGACCCTACGTAAGTACTGCCTACAGCCCTGCGGTCTCTGGTCATAAGGCACTGGGACTTTTTGCCTGTCTGTCCAGCCCCGCAGCCTCATCAGGGTGGTGACTTCCCTCCAGCCCTGCCCCAGAGGTGTTGTGGTGGGACAGCGGGAACCACCCCATTTGCAGGAGGACATTCTCAGCGATTTTGTGCTGTTGAAACCTGCACAGGGGCTGCATATGGAGGGAGAGGCTGCATGCTCCTGCAGAAACGGCAGTTGTAGCTCAGCTCTCAGGTGCGGGTGAGTGAATCCTTTCCTTGGTGTGCCTGTACTTGACTATGGCTGGTGGTGTGTGATGGAAGGACTTAACAGATTTACACCATTGTGTGCGAGAAGTGACACCTGTTGAATTTGCATGTTTGAAGAAAAAAATAAGAAAGGGAGAACTATGCCAGAAAATATGGTCTATAAATGGATTTCATGTTGAGTTTGGCTGTTCACTGTTCTGGTGTATAGCCATCTCATGTATTCACCTTCAAACCTTTTTTTTTGGGGTGCTAGTTAGAGGGCTTCATTTCTTTTTCTTAGGTAATGTGAGTATAATCAGGAGCTCCCTCCTTATAAGCTTATCAAAGCCTCATAATGAGAAAGGATCAGCTAGAAGCTTGATGAATGAAGATTGAAATCCCCTGTTCTTATGTCCAGGAAGGCTGAACTGGCTTGTGTGCTGTTTTTCTGCTGCTAGCCAAAGCTTTTAGTTTTCATGCTGTTTTAGATTTTCTTGCTGTGTTACTGAATCATAAATTGCAAATATGCAAAAGATGTGTGAAAAGTATTTTATGCAAAAATGCATAAAGTAGCGAATGCTTAAACAAGTTTGAAAAAAAATCACTTGGATAGGACCACTCTGTCACATCTGACCGTATGTCATTACTTCAGTGCAGAAGTTGAGACTAAAGATTCCTGAGCACATCCTTGAACTCAGCCCTTCTGCTGGGCTTGACTGCGTAGCCTGGAGGGCTCTATAACCTCGAGGGTCTCTGTCTTCAGGTGTGATTGCCCACCAGAGCCTACGGTTTGAGTCTGTTCCAGCTCTCAGCTCTGGAGCCTGGCTTTCTAGCCTGAGGTGTGAAGATTCTTAGGATGTTCACATGCTGACTTTAAGCTGCCAGGTCGGCCTGCTGCAAGCAACAATTCACCGACGCAGGGCTCTGTGTTGCTACTGCTGGGGCAGGCATATTTTTGCCTGGTGGCTGCTATCTCACTCAATCTTTTAAAAAAAGCTTAAAATCTCAAACTGTTAGGTTGAGCAATTTCAATGCAAGAAAAATATACGCCGCATAACATGGAAAGTAAAATTATGAAACCTTAAGATCCTCGTTCAAAGCTTTCCTATTTATTTCAGGGTGGTTGCGTTAGGTCCGATATGGTACAGTTATGGAATTGAAAACTCCACCAAGTCAAAAAAATCAGCGTCAACAGAGGTTTTTGTGTCACATGTAAATTTTGAAGCAATTGTGGCTTTCACTCCTGTGTTTATTTTAGTTTACATCAGAAACACAGGATCAGCACTGCCAAATGTCTGTCCCGCTAAAGAGCTGTTTTCTAACAACAGCCTGTTTGGCAAAAAAACGACCCGTTTCCCATTAGTGGGAGATATTTCTGTTCTACTTGAATGTGTTTTTGGTCTTGCCTGTCATGTGTAATGTGTTACAGTAAGTGTAACATCTCACATTGTCAGTGCTCATTTTGAACAAAGCTCTCGGTCTTGCAGAAAAACTGGTAACTACAACAGCTGAAAAATATTGGACACTATTCAGCAAAATCAAATTTCTGAGCAAATGCCCTGCATTGGGATTGTGGAAGGGCCTAGAAAGATGTACTGAGACATGTATTTGACCAGTGTTGGTCACTTGGAACCATTCAGTTTTTCTGGATTTTGCGGAATTTGGTGACTGTTCGCTATGAAAAAAGTATTCTGATAGAATATTATAAATTACTAAATATGCACTTGCAAGAGGTAGGTTGAGGCTGTACCTGTATAGACACTACCCTCACAATTGAGAAAGGCAACAGGAACTGTAAGGGGGGAGGTGTTTTTTTTTTACTCAGGTTTATTCAAAATAGTTGCTTCATTTATCCTGTTGACTGTTAAAGTTATGAAAAGAGGCCTGAAGCTGTGATATAAAAGGTCTTTGAAAATGCTAGCCCTGTATTCTTTTACCCCGGTGTGTTAAGTCCCACTGTTGCCAAAGAAATTTGTTTTGTTATAAGGGGGGAGCTTTTAGTCATCAGGGCAAGGAATTTCCAGCATGAACCCTAGTTCTGGTCAGTGTATTTTCAGGTACTATTCACTGTACTTGTTTAAAATGAATTTCTGAAATATTTTCTGCTTTCTCCCCCTGCCTTCTTCCTTAGGTCTTACTCTAGCACATCGATAGAAGATGCTATGAAAAAGGGAGAAGAGCCCCCTACTCCACCTCCAAGGCCACAGAAATCACATTCCAGAGCTTCCTCTTTGGATCTGAACAAAATATTTCAACAAAACACACAAGGTGAAGTTTGCTTTCTTGCCCTCTTTTGAGACCAGTTAGGTTAGCTGCATACTTGTCGACTTGATCTGTTTGCACAAATGCTTGACAGTATGTGCATATGCTCGCCTTTGCTAGAGAAAGCAATATGCCACAGAACAGAAGAAGTTGCACTTTCTTGCATTACATCGGCACTGAGGGGAAAAAAATCACTATTGCTGTAATTAAGGTGATTATAATGTTTTCTGGCACAGTAATGGGAAGCTTAACATATGGTAGTCTGTCACCACTGACTGTTTATAACTAGTCTGGCTATTTAGGCAGTTCTCATCAGTAACTGCAACATATTTGATTTTTATTACTATTTATTTTTTGTAGTTCAGAAGCAGGAAGAAAACCCTCAATGTTTAAACAGGGAGAAAGTAAAATTTCTCGTGTGCAAACATTTTTGATGCTAAAGTCTTCCATATGCGTGGGGGCGATTAGAAACCATTCTTTGAGTCAAGAGAAAGGGTAATTTCTTTCGTCAGGGGTGCACGTTGAGGGGGAGAGAAAGAAAATGTAGAACAGTGGCTAGAGTGAACTGAAAGAAAAGGGCTCTCCAGCGCCTTCCTGTTTGAGCCCTTTTGCCTCGCAGAGGGAGAGGTGGGAAGTGGAGCTGTTTGTTCAGGGCAGCGGTCACCCAGCATCGCTGGGCTTTGGCAGCGTCCTTGAACCAGAGCAGAGCCTAACGCAGAGCACACCAATCATCTGACTCAAGGACTAGGTTAAACATGGTCATGTTTATGCTTCACAAGAAAGCCAAGGTTTGACTGTGTCAAGGAATGTTTTAACTGGGCTCTCTAATGTGGCTGTTGGAGGAGAAAAGAAAGAGTTTCACCTCTTGCTGTGTGGGACTTTTTTTTTTTTTTTTGGTGTGCAAACACCAGACAGAATTCAAGAGTTCTGCTATGTGTGCTGAACCCTGAAACTCATTAGGAATAAACATATTTTTTTTCCTGCCTTACACAGAGAAGCAATTCCTGATCTTTGACTGTGGTTCCTGTTTAGGGATCTGTTGCCTCAAATTTTGATTTCATTATACATCAAAATAAACCCCCAAACAGAGCCAAGTACAGATTTTCTAAGACAGCAAATCCTCTCAGAATCCAGATAAAAAAGTATTACTGGAATAAAATAAACTTGGATTTAAGTTTCTCTTGGAACACAAATGAAAGGAGAATGTAAATTCTAAAGAAGTCATTCTGTGAATGAAAAATAACATCTTGCTTTTGGAATGGATCATTTTGAAAGTCAATGTTACTTTTGAAGTAACATAATGATTTCTTCTGGGCAACTTAAAAAACTGATAGTTACAGCAAGTACAGGAAAGGATAACTTGTCCTATCAATACTTTTCAGAGGGTTTCCTTGCTGGAAATGAGGCAACTAAGTAAGGTGAGGCAGTTGATTGCTTGCAAAAAAAAGAAAGTGCTTTGGACATCCTAAAACTGTTCATCATATTCAGTTCAAATTTATGGCTATTAATAGTTGGAAGGAAAATTGGCTCTAGGTTGACAGAACCTGAAGTATAGTGTGCTACCAGATTGCAGAAATGTGGAAGGTCACCTAGAGGCTCATCTTCTTCCTGTACTTGCAGGGTGTTGGATTGTAATTTTTTGTTGTCTTAAATATCCCTTGGTGCCAATGCTAAATATTTGTGATGGTCATCTTTCTCTAATGGAGCTGTTCTATTTTTCTGTCAAAAATGTAAATACTCACTGTGAAAGAATAAGGAGGAACTTGTACTCTTGGAGGATTTAAGGAAGAACTCTTTAAACAATTTGTAGCCCACCTTGAAGAAGACTTCCAGTTCAAATAAATCTGCATCATCAGAAGGAAGGGATTAAATCAACCCATCCCAGCGCACCCAAATAGCATGGTTGCCTGCACTGGGAGTTGTATTTTCAGTTCTTCGCCCTATGAAGAGACACGTGCATGCTCTTTCCTATCATTAAGCCCTGAAATTCATTATTCTGCAACATCCTATTGATAATGTGGTTTGCTTTCTTTATTTCCACATCTCTTGTTTTGATCATCTCACTCTTTTTTTCATCCTTTTCCCTATGGGTTGATAGAAGCTCCAGTCTCATCATTTTCGGTTACCCTTTTTCATCCAGAGACAGTTCTTCCTCAGGGAGAGGTCGTTGTTTCGGGGCCAAACTCTTCACTGAGGTACACTTTGCACTTTTGCGAAGGTTGGTTTGTAGGAGAGCAGAGAGGGTTGAGCACCTTTGCCTTAAACCAAGGAGCCTCTCCGAAAAGGAAGTCTGTGTGTGTGTGTGTGTGTGTGGTTTTGTGTGAAGTAAATTGCACACAGTTGTATAATAACAAGCTGTATTCCTATTTCTGCTGACAGTCTAAAAATGAAGTTAGAATAGTTTCCATCTGCCATCAGAAGATACAGTTACAGATTTACAATATAGATGACGTAGTGGCAATGTGCTATTTAGGTTTCTTGGCTATTGGGATAATACAGCCTGGCATAAATATCAAACTCAATGTGTTTCTATCCACAAGTTACTTGATTGCTTTCTGACCTAATGTACTCTTGACTGAATTTTTATTTTATGTTTTCTCCCTGCCTTCCTTCCTTCCTAGGTTTTCAAAAATAGTCTCATCGTTGTAGCTGAGCCACAAAAATTAGCTGGAATGACCATCCCTTCTCACACCACTGGATTTACCTAGTGTCAGTAGAGAAAATCAGGCTCTAAAATTGGCAATTTTAATAGCTTTCATTAGAATAATCCCATTTTGGCACATTTAGTTTTTGTCCTACTAGTTCTTCTTCAGAAATAAATCGGCTTTTTTTAGTTTGGTGGATAATCTGCTCCCACACCAGCAAAGGGGTGCTCAATAGTATTGAGTTTTATTTTCAGTTCTTTGTTGGTCATGTTGATCCACAGGTATCACTTCTTTAATTGTAAAGCCGTCAGTAGTTTGGAGCATTTTTTTTGTTCGTTTTTCAAGTGCAGAAAAAGAAAAATCTCTTTTATTTGGGTAAATTCAGGCAAAGGCTGTGGCAGATCCTTGTTGTGGACACTGGTTTGTTGGAGGCTGTTCTTGTGTGTTTTTCATTTACTGCTGCTATATTATGTTTGCCATTCATTTTATGATGCCCCTCTACTGGCAAGTACACACGGATGACATTTATCCCTGTTGACTAGGGTGTCCAGCCATGCACTAGCCATGGAAACTGTGCTTTAAAATTGTTGAATTGGGGCGTGACTGCTCTTGAAGGAGGCACCTTCATTCATGTTCCATAGCTGCACTCCTCTGGGACACTGTAATTGGGATTACCCAGGAAAAACATACAAAGCCAAGAGAATTTATTGAAAGGCCCCACCTTCTTCAGTTCTACCATAATTATGGAACTGCTCTAGACAGGCATTTTAATAACATAATATACACAAGAGGATTATAGCTCTATCTATATCTCTCTGTGTGTATATGTAGATGTATTTAAAAAAAAAACACCAAACCACCATCACCTTTTATTTCTCTTCATTGAGGCCATGATTTGAGATGATTCTAGTTTTGGAGGGCACTGGAGATGTGGCAAGCTATAGGGATGTATTTTATTGTGTACTGACCTATTTTTCTCAGCTGTGACCCCAAGAATATGTCATGGGTGGGAAAACATGTATGGTAGAATGGCCTTAATTATTGCTAAGCAAACCTCAGGAGGTTTAACTTTGGAGTTATTAAATAGTGGCATCAGTGAAGCATCATGCCTGTTGCCAGAACTGTTTTTCTTCTCCTAAAACTGTCATAGATGCCCCTGATTTTTGCTTAGCTTTGAAGGATGCATGTTTTCTCAAGCCTTGCACAAACAAGATGCTGCAGTGAAAGTTTCATTGCTTTGATGCAGAGTATTTTCAAAACCCCGCTAATCCCTGAAGAGTTTTTCCCACAATATCATAATACAGGGCTGCTAGTGAATTTAACTAAAGAAAAACGATTGCATACCAAGTCATCCTGTGAGTCCATATGTGAATTTCTGTTAAGAGATGTTAAGAGACAGAAATAGCTATTTATTTTTTTTTAATCATGTAGTCTTTGTGTTGGCATCTGAGAGAAATTTAGTACTGTTAGATTCTCAGTGCATTTCTTTTTGTTGACTATATAATCTCTGGCATTTGGCCTGCGTACATATTAAGAAAATACTTGGCTGAGTTTTATGCATTCCTGGAAAGACAACAGCAGGTCTTAAATACAAACAAAAATGTCAGTTTAAACGTATACATGACCTGGTTTACATCTTCATTTCTTTTCTAGCCCACTGTCTAGTCGGATACAAGGCAAGAGCTCCCAGAGTAATATCTGGGAGCAGGTGGTCGGCAAAGCTTTCCTGCCCTGTTCCCAAAGACCATTTCCAGAATCAGCTGCTCTTTTGGACTCCTTCTGTCTCCTTCAGTCTGTCCCATGGTCTGGGCGAGGGAGCAGGTATTGAGGAGACCAAAATTGCTGCAGCTTGGAGCTCAGCAGTCCTGCAGGAAGGCCCCCAGACACCTTTTACCCTCGACAGCAGCAGTAGGCAAGGGTCCACCTTGGGATAACTCTGGGAACAGGGCAAGTTTCAGCTTAAGTATTGAAATCCAAAAAGGCACCCACTGTCTTCTGGCCTTTTGCTTGGTTACGTTTTCTGCCTGTGACAACTAATAAAGAATTTACTACTGGGGAATTACAGATAATGACAGCAGTCTGGGTCTTGTGAGACTGATACAGATGCCTCTGAAATACATTTCCCATTTAGTTTCTTTTCTGAATTGCATAACTTCTTTTAATTAACAGTTCTGTAGAACAGAGGATACTTGTTTGGAAAAGAGAATTTGCTTTGATGAAACAAAATAATTGTCATAAACAGTGTAGTTTCACGCTGATACAAAAGAAAGATTGAATGTCTCTGTGTAATTCATCAAAACAGCCCTATAACTATTTACAAGTGAATTTTTGACTGAAGGTTTTCAGCTCTCGTTTGCTTTTGAAACTTGCCTCCTGCTGTGGCTGTCCCTGTGGTGAAGAACGTGTGGAATGTGGGCACCGTTTCTTCTGTGGGTTTGTAAGGAAATACTTACTGTAACCTGCATTCGCTCCTTCGGGGGTGCTGGTTTTTAGTTAGCAATGTGGGGCTAGTGTTTTTTAGTTTTTTTCTCTCTTTTAAAATGCGAGGTGTTAAGTACTACACTCGGTAAGGGGGGAAACACACTAGTATTTTATTGTAAGTGCAGTGTTTTCTGTTATGGATGAATTTTTCCTAACTACAGTCAGATCTGTAACCTCCACTTATCTCTACTGGGCTAGTGGTGGCTGCCAAAGAAAACGTCCCCTCTGCACTCAGTGTAGTGTTCATAGAAGAACAACAGGGGAACAGGTTTATTGGTGTAGATCAACATTCCCATACCTGATATAAATGTGTCCCCACATCACTTCTGTATTCTTATATAGATATATTTCCCATGTGTTTTTAAGTGATGTTTCTGTCATAAGACTCAGTCTGTCCAAACTTTTCTGTACCCTTTCATTTTTGTTAGTGCTAAAAGAAGGCTGGTGTTCAGCATCACAGCTTACCCTCTTTTTCATACCTTTGAAGAGAAAGGCTCTTCGTTACTTCCTTGACTTCATCAAACCTTCATTACTTCACTCAATTAGCACAACCTTTACATGAATGTACAGGCTTGGTGGTTTTTATTTGCCAATTGTGAAGATTTCTGAATAGTAAGTGTGTGTTGAAATGTCTTTGGTTTATCATATTTGCCCAACCACAGCCAAATGTTATGTATTTCTGAATGTTTTCAGTCCATGTGTCAAATAAAACAGTTCTGTAATTGTGTAGAAGATTTTGAGAATTAAAATGATTGTTGCACCATTGTCATACACATTTTAATACAAACTAGTCCAAATAGTTCCCCTAATACTGTTTCCAGCTGTTTTCAGCAATCTCTTCTCAACTCATCATACTTGTAGCTTAGTGAGCCAAATGCAGATGACTTTCCCTTTTGGGCACATGGAACTGGGAACTGAAAAACCTGCCAAACTTGACCTAGATTAATATGATTACTGCGTTATCTTCTGTATTCTTTTGTGCTTAATTGTATTTGCTGGAAAATATCTACATTGAAGTTAGCTGTCTGTAAGTCTTAGTTACTGAAGGCAAGCTATTAAGGGGTTTTGCAGCGGTTTATATTGTTTGTGGTACCATAAATACAGATTTCTCAACTAACTTTTCGGTTCAAAGATGAAGTGACAAGGGGAACCTAGAATAGTAATGTCCCTTTTTATGCTGAATTTAGATCACAGTGAATTTAATTAAGTAATTAATTTTCAGGACCCCTTCTTCTCATTGCTCTTGAATTGGTCTCAATTTTAATAAATCCAGAAACTTTCTTGGGTAATAGAGCTGGATTTTTCTCATGCTGTTTTGCATGTTACTGTGTTGTGTTTCTTAATCAGGCCAAAACATTAAATTAGGAAGGTGATGGTTCTGAAGGACCTTTATTTTAGGTGACTGATAATACCAAATACCATCAGCAAAATATTGTTTGCGCAGTATACAAGAGCTCTAATGTTGCCACGTTAACATCTTTGGTTGTGAAAACAATTACAGTTTAAATTAAAAGTATCTTTTACACATAAACCAAAGAAGACACAAAATTGAGCTACTATTCATACTGTTCTCTGGCAGTGTATCACTGCAATGGAAATACTGTAAAATGCTTTCTTGACATAAATGTGGTGAAACCATTTTGTTGAAGCAGAGAAGAGATTTTTCTTCTTTTGGGACTCAGGTTCTGATCTGTTTCTGGAGCTGCTGTGTCCTAGTCCTGTTCCCCTTCAGAATATATGTGATCACTGAACTGAGCTTATTCTGAATAAAATATGAATGTCTTCCCTCTGATTTGAATGGAAGAATTTTATGCCTCTCAGCCTTTTAGAATTTTTTTTATGATGGATTTATTTATATTTTTAAAACTATGTAACTTACTTTGCCCAGCTGGACAAGGATATAATTAAGGTTGAATGGGCTGGAGAAAATGGTGTGGACTTAAATGTACTAATGGTTATTATGTGATAGGAATCTGATGGGGTAACTTCTTTCTGCATTTTTAGATGTTTAAATTTTTATGTCTGTCTCTAAGGGCTGAGTCTAGAGAGTACTTGTATATAAAATGGGGTAAATCTTACCAGCCTTTCAAGTGTAACTGTTTCTTGACAATTTGTATAAATGGAACCTATATTAGTAAGAATTATTGAAACAGATCCTTGGATGAATAGGTATTTCACAACCACCTTACTAGAATCCTTCATTAAATTTACATTCCTGGCTACAGCTTTACATTTTTTTTCTTGTTGCAACTTTTTGCAGACATAATAATGACGATTAATAAATCAGATCTCTTGAAAAACAGTTATTTCACAATCACCTTACTAATGCTGTTGTCAGGAATGTAAATAAACGAAGGCGTGCAGAGAATGGTGTCAGTATTATGGGATATCCAAGTACCAATTTCAGTGAACAAGAAGGGAAGTTTTGTAAGACAAAGGTAACTAGAAACCAGCTTATACACAGAACTTTTCTGTGGTCTGCCTTTGGCAGCAGCAGGAGGAAAAAGTATCTCAAAAGAATGTCTTGAAAAAAACATCAGAGTGGGAGGGTGAAAATGCCAACTTCCCAAACTACCTAACGCATCAAAGCCTTAAGCAGTTTGGGGAACTGAAGAATAATGTTCTATTGGCTTATCTTTTTCAAACTGTTTTCAGTATTGCAGATTCTTTGCTTCCTGATAAAATGAATTGGTTTGTCTTGTGTTAAACCTGATCTGGGAGCCCAGCACTCTAAAGCAGTGTAAATTCATGTGGGTCTGCCCTGCAACCAGCCTCTCCCTTCATCCAGCAGTGGTGGTCCTGCTGTGGGCTGGCCTGTAGCGTCCACTTGAAAAATACCGAACTTATCATCTGCTCAGCCTCTACTGAGGAACCCTATCAGAGTCTTCTGACATTTTAAGTCCTTGGGTGGTCCTCACACAATTGCAGAAGTGGTGGTGGTGGTGAAGCAGAACAGAAGCAAGAACCTGCAGTTAGGCCATCTAGGTCCAGGGCAGGCTGGATATGGGCTGAGTTTGGTTAGGACTGCACCTTCTGTGTGATCAGAAAAACACAGGATCCTTTCTCCCTTTGGGAACGGTGACAGAATTGACTTGGAGCAGCCAAGCTCTGGATGCCCTCTTGGTCATGGGATGAAAAGTGTGTAGGGTTTTGACATGAGATGAGGTCAGCCTCTTTTGGTAGGCAGTTCCTAGTTTCACTGAGCTAGAAAAGTACAAAATGGCCCTTGACCCAGGGAAACCACCCTTCCTTCAGGACAACAGTTTTGTACATACTCAATTCAGATGAGAAAAAGGAGTATGATTTTTTTCAGCCAAAGCTTTAACTTGTCTGAGGTGATACCCAGGGTAAGGTGATAGACATGTAACACCAAGAAGGAAGACAGCTGCCAAGAACGGAAATGAAATAAATACCCGACATGGAAATGTTTCAGGAAGTGTAGTTTTACATGCTGCTGTTCCAGTATTAATTAATTTTAAAAAATAGCATGCATCCAGCAGCTCAGTGTATTATGGCAGTTTCCTTCAGTGCTAAGAACTAAGAGGACAAGTGACTGCCTTGGGGCGGGAGAGGTGCAGCACATTGCTCTTACAGGTTACTCTGAAGGACCCCAAAGGGCCAAATTTGTTCCACCCTAATTTTGGCATCTAGCGCTGCTGCTATGCCTGGTGGCGTAAAGACCTACTTCCCATTGGTTTCAACGGACTATGATAATTTTATGTTTTTCCTTGGTGTCCTCTTCCTAGGTCAAATATGTAACAAGTAAAGGAGCTACTTGGATGGTCACCATGGTTGATATTTCTCACTACCATGGGTAACAAAAGTGTTGAGGGTTTTTGTTGTCTGCTAGGGAAGCTGGAGGCAGAATGGCATGGCCTATTCTCAGAGTGTAGCATTACAGCGTGGTGTTTGTTTTAAAATATTAATCTAGCTTCAGTTTGGAAAACCTGTTTCTTTATCTAGCATGGTGTCCTGTTAGAGCTATTAGACCTTCATGATTGCCAAACTAGGGCAGAAAAAATGGTCCTGGAAGCTTTCCATGCAGATAATCCACCTTAAAGTATGAACATGCTAAGTGGAGAGCCATGATTTTTGGAACTGAAAGCCTTATCGCTGTCTTTGTGGGAGTAACTAGAGCATGAAAATGCTATCATTTACAGGAATACATGTGATATGGACACTGGATATACTGAAATCTATTTTATTGGTACTTGTATGGCCTTTCCACAGTGCTGTCATTGAGATTTGCTTTACATGACTCACCCTGGTGTGAAGACCACCAAGCCACTCGGAAACAAGGCAGCCTGTGTGAGTCCCATCCTGCTTCCCCCAGCTCCCTCTGCTTTTATGCAGAGTGTCAAGACTTATTTTCAAAGGCCAAGGGTGTGTGACTTATCCAAGCTCTGGGGTGTGCACCTGGAAATAGGACAATTTTCTGCATACCCCTCAGTCCCAGGGTCCTTGGTTTCATTTTGGAAGGAACCCTCCTTTCATTCTGGAAACAGACCCTGTATTTGAGTTCGCTTTCAGAGCTAATGAAGTGATTCCATCACTAACAGCAAGAGCTGATCTGTGTGAGACAGTCTCCAAGGAAGGCAGGCATTCCAGAATAACCTAATCTTACAAGTCACCTGCTGATATACATAAAAACCTATGAGTATCTCTTAATATTGCCCTCTTTTAGGATAGTGACACTAGAGAAGGCTTCAGCATCTGTCGTTAAATTTCTTTTCATTGCCCTGTGGAGAAAAAAAGTGAGGGTTTTTTATAAGTTGCTATGAGTCCTCAAAAGTCAACTAACTTTTGTCTAGCAATTGTGCTCACGTGAGCATGATTGCCTTCTAACAACAGGCCGAAGATGTTCTGCAGCAGCAGGAATTTTATGAATATTTCATGAGTAACTTAAGTTAGAATTTGCAGCATTAAAAAGAGGAAACTGGGTCAAATGCACATGGTGTAAGCATCTAACTTCTTTAATGCTAAATTAATGTATGTTGTATTTTGAAAGCTGAAGAAGATTTTTTGGGGGTGGGGTTTTTTGATTATTTTTTTTTTTAATTTGACAATCTTATGGAAAAATTAATTTTCCCTTTGGAATTTTGTGGGCCAAATCCCAGGTAACGTGGGGTTTCACAGTGTGTGTAACCACTTCAAGAGGTGCTTTTCCAGCAAGCCCAGTACCTTCCTGCACCGCTGCTTTCTTGGGTGTATCGCTGGGTTTGAAGGATGGGGAACCGAGGACAGTAAGTGCTGTATCCTCTAGACCTGAAGTTGAGGCCGATTCTCAATGGAAGCAGCTCTTGCAGAAAAGCTTTTGAAGTCCTGCTGAAGTAGTGCTAATCACTGGTGGTGGTGAGCGAGTAAGGTGCACGCAGGTGTTTTCCATGGAGCATGCCAGCACAGCTCCCACAAGGTTTCCTGAAGATACATGTACCGTGTTGAGCGTGCATACTTGTCCACATCAGTGTGTAGCTGATGGACCTACAGAGTGCTGGTGTTTGAGTTAGATGATGTTTTCAAGTACTGTTATTAGTTGTAATTGCCAAAGCCACTGCCAGTGCTCAGATAAATAAAATAGTAACTTGAAGTTGAGACTGAAGGAAAGAAAGGTTTCTTATTCCACTGTTCTTTTCTAAAGGTCAGTTGTGCAAAAGAAATGGAGAACGTAGTGACGACATCATGCTGGTATTTCAGCGGCCTTATGAACAGAACTAATTAAACACAAGAGAAAAGATCCTAATGACCATGTTTTTTCAAAACTCTTACACCTGTAGGTGTTTTAGTGGCTCCCTTCCTTAACCTGAGTTGGGTTTTAATTGTTCTACCTCTCTCTTTGGCATTTTGTGCAGTGATATTAGGCTTCATTTTAATTCAAGAGATGATGATACAGAAGATGTAAAAATACCCCGATGTATTATAAGCCTCTCTGGAGCTGTATACAGTCAATATGACTGTTCTCAATGTTTTCGTAGAATCATAGCATAGTTTTGGTTGGAAGGGGCCTTTAAAGATCATCTAGTCCAACCCCTCTGCAACGAGCAGGGACAGCCTCAACTTTCTCAGAGCCTGTCCCACCTGACCGTGAATGTTCCCAGGGATGGGGCATCTACCACCTCTCCGGGCAACCTGTGCCAGTGTTTCACCACCCTCAGCATAAAAATTTTCTTCCTTTTATCTAGTCTAAATCTACCTTCTTTTATTTTAAAGCCATTACCCCTTGTCCTATTGCATTCACCCACATTTTTACTCTCATGTCACTGTTGTCATTAATGGTTAATATCTTTTATCTTTGGATTTTCAACCATGTAGACATTTCTAGACTTAGTGTATAACATATGTAAATGGCTAAGCTGTAACAGGGCTTGTAATGGTCTTTGTGGCTTTTTAAAATATGCATGGAAATAAAAAGTGTATGAAAGTAATTGCTTGGTTAGCATTGTTGTGGTAAAAGGCATTTCTAAGCTGAATATTGTTGGGGTATTTTGCTATACAAACAACCACCAGTGCAAGATGGACTGTCTGATACTTTTGCCAGTGCAAGTGCTGAGCACTCAGTGTGACAAGAGCTTGGGGAGGGTAACCCACCTAATGACTCCTACCAGTCCTGGTTGATGTCTCTGTGCTAGCCTAGTCCTCCTCTCTGCAGCTGCCTTTGGAAGCCATCATGTGTCCTGTAGTTCTGTCCTGTGATGGGTGTCGTGGTGCAGCCCCCTCCTTTCTTAGGCCACTCAGTGCTTGGTGTGATTTCCACCCCCACCTGGGCCACATACCAACCTAAAGTAAGTTAGGCAAGAATTGGAAGGGTAATGGACCAGAATGTTATGGCAACCCCTTAACACACCTGGCTCCCATATCTCCTGTTGCTTGGGAGTGGTATTGATAATTGATCACCCCCTGGCCATACCTGGGTTGTGGCCTGAAGAGCGGGGCCGGGGTGGGGGGTGATAGCAGAACTTCATAATCTATCAAGTTCTAGGCCTGCTAAACTGGTGAAAAGTACCAGAATATCCCATTGTCTGAGTTGGGCTAGCGTGATAAAGTACCTGACAAAAGTAATTTACCTAGGACCGTATAAGTAGCGACTCTAGCAAGACTCTTTGAGTTCTCCTGGATTGCAGGAGGCAGTGACCCGCGTCTCCCTTGAGTTGGGATGCCACTCAGGCAAACACTTCGAGGGTAAAAGGGCCGGGGCGAGGTCAACCTTCTCAAGGCTCAACTGTCTCCTGTTGAGGAATGCCAATGCCTTGTGAGTATTTACTCGAGAAGAGGGAAATTTTAACTATAGGCCAGCCTCTTTTCCATCCACCTTTCTATTTATGTGTTTGAATATACACATTAACCTTTGCAAGCGTGTGTGTCTATATATTTTACTGGATCCAGATATTGTGTGTGTACTGGCTCACTGGGGTTGCCCGCTGCAAAGGGACCTTGGTCCTAGCAGTTAAAGTCTCAGGTGGTGTGTGTGCGGCTCATTGAATGGTGTGTGTTTGTATGTTTTATGTTTATATTTATATTTTTTGATTTAGGATACGGTGTAGTAAGTTAGTGTGAATCTTGTAATTTCTGAATCTGTAATTAAGTCCCTGTTTAATTCTTTTATTCAATCACTTTGTAAATCCTTAAATTGGTTAATGATTAAGTACTGCTAAAATTCAACCTCTTGATCTACCTCAAACCATTAATAAATTTTGAACAGCTGCTAAATCATAACTGTGTCAAATATTCTCATTCGTGACAATAGGGTTAAAGAAACTGAGAAATAGAGTGGCTGGACCTACCTGATTGTTGCCCTCCCTCTTTGCTGGCTCAAACTAAGAGCTGACGTTATCTTACGTTACAGGGACCTGAACTGACCATTGGGGTTTGTCTTCCCTTATTTCTCCTCCTCCCTCTGAAATACCTCCAAGAGTAATAACATTAAAATACAAAAGCTAATGCCAAAGAAACTGATTTCTTTTTGGTTCATTCAGGCTTTTTTCTTATCAATTCCATGGTAGATGTTTTCTTTTTAAGGCTACATTCTGTCACGTTGCGGGTTTAATCTGGAGTGAATGCTCATGTCTACGCTGGATGCTAAAGCATCGCTTTTAAAAAAGGCAATAATGGTCATGACAAAGAGCAAAGTCCCAAGGACAAGTAAACCCTGTTTCTGGGGTTCTTCAACTAGAGTTGGATTGCTTTTGTGACTGACTGGTTTCCATTGCTGCTTTTTATCATAACGTTGTGGATTTTTACAGCAATTAAATCGCTGCTCATTCACTAGTCATGAAGTTATTTCAAACAGGGTTTGCTCAATAAAGATCAAGTTTGGTTTCTGTTATTAAAATGTTGAATACTGCCTCTTCACTAAGAATTATAATGGAAATTAATTCTGGTTTTATTTGGAATTAAATTAATGTTGGTTTGTTTGTTGTTTTTTTGCTTTTGTTTTTTCTTCTTCTTTTCTCGTTGTTCAGCTGTGAGGTCTGGCTGGTTGCCCCCCCCACCACCTGCACTGCCCCCTCGACCTTCTGTGTCTCAGGTATGGCCAAAGGTTTAACATTTTGCTGTGTATTTTTCACTTATTTACGTTACTGTTGCAGTGGTTAGCATGAGTTGGTTTGGGCATGGCAGTTGTTCTTGCGTCCAAGTTAATGCAAATCTGCAGTTTGCTCTGCAGTTCCGTACATGTCCTTCTTCATTGGTCTGTCTAGCCGGTGTGTTGCAATGTCAAATTAAAGACTAATTAAATCTCTTTGTACTGGAGCTGACATGCGCCCACTAGACAAAACTGTAAATTAAAGGTTAGTAAGGCTAGTCAGCTAGTAAGAGTTTGATGCCTGAAAGGCATAGTCTTGATACCTTCTATTTGCTTCTCAAGCTTCAAATGCTCGGAGGGTATCTACTAAGGGAGCTACAGCATGAAAGAGTGTATTTCACCCATGGGTTTGAAAAATAATGCTGAAGGGAAGCGGATGCCCTGTCAGTTATGTCGTTAAGTTTCAAATCATTAGCAGCGCACTTTTCTTTTGCTTTCTGGATGGGTTTTTGTTTGTTTATAGAGCATCACACAGCCACAGCACAATGCAAATTGACTAAATCATGCATATCTGCATCCAGATACTTACCATGTTTTAGGAAATGATGGAGGATCAGCGTCTTGCTGTTTTTATGATGTTGGCTCTGCAGCAGTGTACTTCATATATTACTCCTTTAGGTGAGGTGTGTAATAGAAAACAATTCACAGGGGTGCCAACAGCCCATTACATGTAAAAACTTGGTGAGGCACTCCCACAGGACCAGGAATAGTCCTCACTTGAGGTTTGGATCTACTCTTATGAGTCTGCTGTTGAACATCTCCTGCTGTACCGTGCTTATGATGGAAATAAAAGGCTCATTGCTGTCCCCAGGTCCACCAGCAGCTCATTGCTCTCCCCAGCACACTTTAGCATCTGAGCACAGCTAGTTTCTACCTTGAGGACAGTAGAGTGTTCTGGTTTCAGCTTGTGTGCTTCCCCCAAGTCATTATGGCATTAGCCATCCTGCTAACACCACATGCTCCTTAGCGCACCCATCACATTCCTGTTTTGTCCAGCGCTCCCTGGAGAGCAGTGTTTCCCTCTGGCTTTCCCGATCCCACAGCACAACTCCCTGCATTGTGCCTGCAGCAGCTGCTGCTGCAACCCACATCAGCCCTCCTGCTGCTGCTCGGCCTTAGAATCGTAGAACCATTTAGGTTGGAAGAGACCTTAAAGATCATCAAGTCCAACTGTTAACCTAGTACTGCCAAGTTACCACTAAACCGTGTCCCTCAACACTATATCTACACATCTTTTAAATACCTCCAGGAATGGCAGCTCAGCCACTTCCCTGGGCAGCCTGTTCCAATGCTTGATAACCCTTTCAGTGAAGAAATTTTTCCTAATATCCAATCTAAACCTCCCCCAGTGCACTTTGAGGTGATTTTCCTCTTGTCCTTGGGAGAAGGGACCAACCTCCACCTCTCTACAACCTCCTTTCAGATAGTTGAAGAAAGCAATAAGGACTCCCCTCAGCCTCCTTTTCTCTAGACCAAACATCCCCAGTTCTCGGAGCCGCTTCTCATAAGACTTGTGCTCTAGACCCTTCACGAGCCTCATTGCCCTTCTCTGGAGGTCCTCCAGCACCTCAATGACTTTCTTGTAGTGAGGGGCCCAAAACTGAACACAGTATTCAAGGTGCGGCCTCACCAGTGCTGAGTACAGGAGAATGATCACTTCCCTACTCCTGCTGGCCACACTATTCCTGGTACAAGCCAGGATGCTGTTGGTCTTCTTGGCCACCTGGGCACACTGCTGGCTTGTGTTGAGCTGACAGTCGACCAGCACCCCCAGGTCCTTTCTTCTGGGCAGCTTTCCAAGCTTGTAATGCTGCATGGGGTTGTTTTACCCAAGTGCAGGACCCAGCACTTAGCCTTGTTGAATCTCATACCATTGGCCTTGACCCATTGACCCAGCCTGTCCAGATCCCTCTGTAGAGCCTTCCTAACCTCAAGCAGACTTGCCACAGCGTGCCGGCTCCATGCCCTGCAGGCTCTCTCACTGCCATAGGCACAAGCAATAAATATAACAAATTCAGTTCTTAGGGAAAAACACATTGTTTTCAAGCAAGGTTTTGCTAATTGTCCATTTTCTTGTCCTGTCATAGATTTGCATTTCCTTAGCAGGACAGTGAGGACAGATGTTAATTTATTTATGCATGTCCTGCAGCTTCCTTACAACATTGCAAAAAATGAGCTAGCTGCTCATCCTACACTGGGCAATGCAGAATATAGGATCTTACTAAAATGATAAACAGAAGAAGATTCTCATGTGAAATTCTTGATCCAATCCTCTCCAATACAACTTCTGAAAGAAGTGTCTTCTGCTTCTACTCAATAACGAATGTATAGCTGATACTTGGTTTACAGGCATCATTTATATCTACTCAATTTATTTCTGATAATTTTAAAAGATATTTCATGAAATATCTCCTCAAATTATTCTTGTTCTGATGCCTAGCAAAAATGCACATAAAAACAATTCTTGAATGCATAACAAACTTCACACTCATCACATTCTGTTTATTTTTTCTCCATGTGTGCCTTTCTGTGATAAAGTTAACAGACAGTAGGGAAGTATGGGTGGTGGGGTCATAATTCAACTGAGCTGACCCTTACGAATAGCATGTAAGCAATAGTAAGCATATGGATTACATTAGTCCAGTGGGGCCCTTAATTTAAAGAGCACGAAGAAATTGGAATGAGAGATCTGCTTTCAGAACCAAAGCAGGGTCAAGGACCAAAGAAAAGACGTGATGCTGAAATGACACATTCAGCTTTTTTTCTATTTCAGGACTTGCAGAACTCATCTTAGATTTCTTTTTAAACTTATTTTTCAACAATGTTATTGAAAAATCCTTTTCTTATTGCCTTAACATTTTGCTGTATGCCTGCAGTTATGCACTGTGAATGACAAATGTAGCTTGGAAATGAAGCGAGCCCCATATATCTCAGGTGGCTGTGCACCATGTAAGTATGTTCCTGGTGTGATTATTTTGGCTCAGCTTTGGAAATCAGTTGATGGAGGAGGAGAGGGAAAACTACAGTTTTCTATGGATGGCTGAGAAGCCGCCTGGACCAGTTGGCTTTAAAGGGCTTGTAAAGGGTTGTAAAGGCCTGTAAAAGAGAGGTATCGACGGGTAGGTATTACATTTCAGTGGAGAAGAAGTCCCTCTGTGAGCTTAATCAATAGCAATACAGAAATGTCATCTTGACTTTGGTCCTGGGTTGCTGTTGTTTTTAGTAGAATATGTTTCCACCTTTAGGAAAACATTATTTTTCCTGTCAGAACCTCCAAGGTAATCAAGCTCAGTAAGTTACCGAGTTCAGTAATTCAGAGTGTGCCAAATGTCTCTAGTCATATCACAAACTTACTAAGTTACATCTACATCCAGCTCTGCCTCCATAGTGCTGTCAGCTGAACAATGGGGGAGAAGGACTGTATCCCTGGGTGATTGTAGCACAAGGTAAAACTTAGCTCTAATCTCTTTGGCCTTGACTCCAGAGCTCACTGGATGCACGGGCTTATTGTGAGAGGCTCGAGCCTTGGGATTACTGGCCATTTTATGGGGAAATAGCAGCAGGGTTGGGTTCTCTGCTCTAGGTTGCTGTTGCCAGCCCATGCTGTTCCACACCTCTGATGGGTAGACACCTTTATAGGTGCTGCATCTCTTCTTAGCTCTACAGCATGTTTTATGGTTAACAGATTAACTCTGCATTTCTTTCTTTTTGATGGTCTCTAAAAGGCTATGGTAGTTCCATCTTCTCAGGGTTTTTCTCCATTGCCAAAATCAGTGTTGTATTGACTTTGTATCAGTCCAGGAACTGTACCCAAGAGCTTTCACTAGATGTTTCTCAGATACAGTGATGCTTTCATCTGATACCCCTATGGTGATTGTAAATAAATTTAATAAATGAAGATGGACAGAAGTCGAGTTTACATAATGTGGATACAGCATTATCTCAAATTTATGAGCTTTTAACCCAAATTCTAACTCATATCTCTCTGTGCTGCAAGCCATTTTGAATTGATGTTTCCAGTAAAACATTGTGAAATGCAGTATGAAATGCTTTATTAGAATCCTCAATTCGTATTGCTTTCCTGTTAAAAAAAGAAAGTGATTCAAGTTTTGCCTAAATTCTATAAAGGGTGCTTGGAAAGATTATGTATAGAATCAGGCTTATAGAAAGACTAGAGTTTTGTTTTGGATATGTTGTTTTGAAGTGTTTTCCTTTTACTAATGTATATACGTCTGTGTGTAACTTCACTGACACCTCCTGTAATCCCTAGTAGCACATCTCACACTTAGCAAATCTGCAGTAGCTGCTTGGATTTAAGGATAATTTTATCTGTATCAGTTTCCCTGTTTCTTCAGACCATAAATATTTAATATGCTGCAAGCTATAGTACAACCTTACGTCTACCGCTCACTTCTCATGACATGCTTTAGTTATGGCTTTTCCACTCTTTTTTTTTTTTTCATTTTGGGGGTTTTTAAGATTTTTAAAGTTTTGGGGGGTTTTTGTGTCATTCCCATTGTCGTCCCCCAACTCTGAGTGATGCTATATAAAACAGATGACCTGTAGCTTGTTGAAATACCTACCAAGTTTTTTTCTGGGCTTTTAAAGGACTGGATTTAGTGGATCAAGTAGTTTTCCTGATCCTGTTTTCCTAACAATGGTAAACTTAAGTCGCCAAGGAGAAATGGCATAAAGGTGGCCTCAAAACTTCTGTGTGGATCTAGAGCTGTACATAGAAAACTTGTGTAACTTGGAGGCGTTAAGAATCACGATAGGAAGGCAATAGCATAGGTAGCTGATATGCAGTTACACAAATTTCTGATGGGAAAGAAATTTGGATGCTCATGAAAAACACTCCACTTGAATCAAAGATGTGTATGTACATCTCATATAAGCCTTTGGTGTTATTTTTTTTTTAACAGAAAGTGAAATATTACTTTGTTGCTGTTGGCTTTTAAGCCTCCGGAATTCATTCACCACAGCTGCTTACTGTGGGAGATTTAGTAACATATTTTTGCTAATAGGAATTATGCATGAACACTGAAGACCAAATATAACTTTAGGACTTTATCCAACATCGGCTCACTAGTTGCAACATTGCCCAATTAGATCAACGTTCCTTTATTTGAATTACTCTATTTCTGTGCCTTCCTGTCCAGTAATGAAGGCATATCTTCCGTCCTGCCTGTGTTGTATAAAGGGATTTGAAAACAGCAGGACTGGAAGAAAACCCAGTATATCTTGGCTGAAAAAACCTGATGTTCCTGATATCTTTTCCCAGAGTCTAAATTTTAAGCCTCTTGGTTTTGTAAATTCACAATGATTTGTGTTGGAGTTTTATTTCTGGAGACCTTGGGACCTGTTTTTCCCACTGGTTCCATTATAGCAGTTTTGACACGCACTGAAAAAATTCTGGGCAAAATATTTGAGTGGAGGAGGTAGGCAGCTGTTAACATTATCAAATTGAAGTATTCTGAGTACGTTGCAGCTCTAAAGATTAAAATCTCACTGTGTTTTATGAGCTCAGAATTAGACTGCCACTTTAATGGCCATCATTACCATTAGATGTTATTGATTTGGTGAAATCATGGAAAAAGTGCTGTGAGGGATGGTGGGTGGGTCTCCCTGCCCAGTCACAGGCACCTGGTGTTGTTGGAAAGTGAAGGTATTATTCTTTTTAACATATCGAATGTTCTGTTCTGCAAGTGTTACTCAATACTGCATAATTCCTTGAGGCCTTTTTGCCATTCATCATCCAGAATTGCAAGTAAAAACTGGGACCCAGTTCAATAGGTTGTCTCTAATAACATGACTCCATATTCTGCTGAATCCATGGAGAGCCTCGAGCATGGGATACACTCAGGCTGGGTCTGTAACCATCCGTTACATGTGCCCACACTGATCTGTGGTGCCAAGGCCAAGAGGTGGGGAAAGGTCCATCCTGCTGAGACCACTCGGCCTCCCAAGTGGGATGGCCACGTGCAGGCTTCATGCTGGAAGCTGGTCTGGGGAGTACACCCACGGCCAACATCTTTAGATAAAGCCAAAGTACATGGAGGATGAGGTAGGGTTTGCTTATCTCCATCACAGAGCTGTTCGGAGAAAATGTTCAGCCAACTGAGATAACTCCTTACTATGTAGAATTATGTGAGGAATTTAAAGTGCTGGCAGGACACCTGGAGCTTTATGGGAAGGACCTTTTTTGTTATAGAAATACTATTTATATACATGATGGTATTCTCTCAGACAACCATTTTACATTAAACCAAAGGAATACCTTTTTTAGCTTGCATTTACAACCACTCTGCAAGAAGAGGGTGGATTTTTCATAATCTCCATGGTTTTGGCTGCAGAATGACATATGTTGTATAATCAGTGCAATAGGTACTGAAGAAGCCTGTAACTGTAATAAAACTGAAAGTCTTCTGTAACATGAAAGATTTTGCCATCTGCCACTTTAATATAATACCAAGTGGATTATCTTCCTCTCATGAAAATTATATATTAAATCTAAAACGGCCAGACAAAATAAATTACGGTTTAAGAAGTGGTGGAAAGTAGCACAGTTAAAATTGAATGTGGGGAGTAGCTGATGGATGCCATAAAACCCTCTCTAGAGAGGTTTCTGGGAGAGTGGAATAAGGGCGAGTATCTTAATTAAAATGTGTTGTAATGTGTTTTGAATTTGGCTTCACATTTATCATAAAAACAACAACAAAAAAGCGCTGAGAATCTAGTGCCTATATCTCCAGTGGAATGCACATACCCCTTTCTAGTTTACGTTAATCTGGTTTTGTGGAAGTGGGGTATTAAAACAGATTGTTAATGCTTCCATCTGGGTCCTATTCTTTCCTTGCGAATGGGCTGAACATTGCAGCAATTTGTTTGTATTTACTGCCTCTTTCCACAACCTTATCACCAGCCCTCAGATAGCTCAGGGAAAGAAAAAGCTTATCAAAACTTCAGGGCTGCACAGCGCTGAGAAAGCAGGCAGCACACTAAGACCCTGGCAGCTTGTTGCATTTGCATCCCTACGGGTTTTCTTTCTGTCTTATCATTTTCAGTTTCTGTAACAAGCAATAAAAAGAATTGATAATTCAGTGTGGGATGCACAAGACTCACAGAAACGGGAATTGAGACATCTTGACTTCTTAGAAACTGGCATTAAGCGCAAAAATATGAATGTTTGGAAAGGAGCAAAATACCTCTTAAATGAACTTACGTAGAGATGATAGAAGATTGCAATGGACACATACTGAGAGTTAAGCATATTTAGTATCCTGCTTTTTCTTACAGATAAGCTGTTCTCAATACTTTTTGCAAAGCTAAGCAGTGGCACTGTATAGGTAATGATTATGGGCTATTCCAGTGAATGCACAGAGATAATTTCATTTCTGTGAGTAGTGCCATTGACTACAATGGGAGTATTTCCATGTGTAAAGTTAGCCTGGAGCGTAAGTGCAGGCGAGATTGAATTGTGGGAAGGATTGAATATATACTTCACCCCTTGCAAAAAATCTCCCAGGTAACAGAAGTATGAAAGCTCCGTGTAGACCTTATGTTCTGCAAGATCTGTTATGGATTGTCTTGAAAAGTGGGTGTGAAATCTACATATAATCCAGCATTGCAAAGCAAAGAATTGGAAATGTAAGCGAAGAACTAGTTGTTAAGTTAATACATTCTCTTATAGTTATGAAAATCTTTCATCTGAAGCTTTCAAAGCACTTTGTGCTTAAGTGAGCGTTACGTATTCTTTTAGAAAGGTACTGTAAGTATCATCACATGGAGCAGTGAGGAGATTATGAATGGCTGGTCAAGGATCATGCAATGAAGTAATGAGCATTTGTGATTCCTAATACTCTTTTTAACGATGAGGAATTATTTGTCCTAATGCTTAATACTGGCTGTAGGCCACAAGTTGGTTTCTGGCCACGGCCATTGTACAGAAACTTTGTTGGCCAGTTTTGTCTGGTGCCTTGAAGAATGAGGAAGGTATGACTATTCCTAGAAAATATGAGACTGCACTAGGGAAAAAGGTGATACAGCCTGTTAATAACTGGACTTTGGTCTTTGGAAAGAGAAGCTCTTCAGGAGATTTAGAATAGGACACTGTCTTGCTCTTTTCTTTGGTCACTTACTACTCTTCCCAAAATCAAGATGCTTTTTGGCCTGGTCTGCAAACTCTCTTTTGCACTGTTGCTAGCACACAGGAGTAAGATTTTCTTTGCCCGACTACTCTACACCTGGATGTGGACGCAGCAGTATTGGTACAGCAGCACTTCTGATGTCGGTAGCTTACTCCATTCTGTGGACATGAATGAGGTGTACTTTTAAGCCCTTTTACACTACTGTAACTGAATTTTCCTTCGGAAGACCATATTGCATAATGCATAATCTCTTCCTTTTATAAACCAGCGGTGAAGATTTTTAAACCCTAATGTAATGTTGAGAAGTTTCCAAGATGTGGGAAAACTTTAAGACATTTATTTCTGTGGTGGAGGGGAGGCAGTTTATTGTTGTGTTTCTGAATGAGAACTGTGTTGCCCAAAGACTATACTAAGTATGGTATAAAGAGCTAAAGGGAACCCACTTCAGCTGCTCCTGATGGGTTTCCTTCTCCTTACACTCTGTTATACAAGCTTGCGCTGGACTGTCCTGAAGCTGGTCTCACTCTGCCTATGACCAGAGGCTACAGGGACTAACTTTTACCCCACGTCGAAATCAGTGAAGGGAAGGAAATCTGTGAAGAATTCCTCTGCTAAAAGAAGAAGCAGGAGTTATTTTTCCTTTAAAATTCATGTGGCACTAGTGTGGGGAGACATCAGCTTGCAAAACGTATTTGTAAAGCCTCTCAGGCCTTGCCTGGAGGACTTTGTTGGGTTGGCTGAATCAGCAAATCTTCTTTGCATTGATGCGCGTTGCAGTTAAACAAAAGCCTTTTGCCTGGGTTAAACACAGTCGTTCAGTCCCTGAACAAAATCCCCTGCGACAGCATACCGATTTTTTTATGCTTGGGCACTTGTGTCAGAGGCACATTGCTCTGAGGAGTGGAGACCTTTCGTAGAGGAGGACTTGCAGCTCTGCTGGCAGATCATTAATGTGCACAGCTGGCTTCTGCATGAGGCTCTCCAAAGAGCGGAGGTTTACTGTGCCCAGCCCTCTGCCCACCCTGTGGGGCACACTCACTCTGCAGGCTCTGTATAATGCAGACAGCTATTTTTTTGGTACTTTCCTCTTACGAAAACACTCAGAAATGACCTGTCCCACATGCCACTAGGTGGCACTTTAGGGACATGGCAGTCACTTGGTTTTATTCATTATGCATGAGCTGCATCACCAGAACTTGTTCTTTTTTTTTTTTCCTTTTTTCCTTCTTTTTTTTTTTTTTTTTTTTTTAGGTCAAACATAACTATTTATTTGTTTTTACCACCTGCCTGCTCCAGCCAGTCCCTTCCATGCTGGCTGCTGTGCTTTGCCATCCTCAAGCCCAGGCAGTGGGGAGGAGCAGCCAGCCCAGTGGCCCAACCTCAGCCAGCGGGTACCACAGCCCAGCAGCCCAGTGGTTACCACAGCTGGTTCAGCTGACAGCCACGTCATAGCACTCAGCTACTAAAAAACGTATCTTGCACCAGGAGGAACTGTGATACCGAACTTTTGGAAATTTTTGAAATTTTACCCTTTCTGGCATCAGCACTCTGATTTGCATGTGTTTTCACTACAAGTTTATCCTTTTTTCCCTTTTCAGTTCCCTTCAGTTTAAAATAGTATTCCCCTGCAATGAGACCATTAAAAAATAAAATGGGTGGATTCTGCAAAAGTTTGGGTTGTTTCTTTTTGTCACCCTTCCCTCAAGTCCTTTATCTTACTGTGATTTCAGTTTTCCTGGTTATTTGCAGTTGAGTAGCAGTCTCTTTAGCTACTTCTACACTGTTTGAACACATTGGTTCTTGAAGAGCTGCATTTCATTTCTATATAAAGATCATGGGGTTGGTCTCCTTTTTCATTATGTATTCTTGCTTTTGACACAAGATTTAAAGCAGACTCCAATAGAAGTGTAAGTGCCAGAAACTGCCTGCCTGGCCTGGTTAGGGCGTATCTAGTGCTCCCTGTCCAAGAAAGGTCATGAAGAGCTGGCTCTTGTGTACCCCTGCCATTGCTCAGTGTTGTGCAGCAAAGCTATAGTTTATAGTATACGTGTTACGTGGCTCTCCGAAAGGCTGTGTTTAATCTTGCTGTCCTGAAATGAATGATTTGTCAAAGTGATGTGATTCAGTCCCAAATTTGTATTGAGGCTTGACTGGGCCTTTGAACTTATCCCAGAATCATTCATGAAGGCTTCATAGACATGGCCAGGCTACTGTTACCGGTGCTTAGAGCCTTCATTTATTTCAAATATATAAGAAGTGATTGTGGAAATCAGGGAGGTTAGGGGCTATTCAGCTTGCTGATAAAGAAATGCTCTCTTGTGTTAAATGCACTTTTAAGGGTCGTTGGTTTTTGTAGGCAGAAATAAAGATCACTTTTTTTCCTTTCGCTCTCCTGTTTGTACAAGAAATCTACCACTACAGAAGAAGCTCTTAAATCCATGAAAAGCTCTCCAGAATTGAAATGTTAGTATCAAATAGTTACCAAAATCCAAATATTTAAGATATTAATAGTCAAATAATACCGGAAAATTACAAGGTGGTTTATTTTGTGGGTTTTCTTAACCATGAGATAGCACGGGAGATGTAGCACACTTAGAGGAGGGGGGAGGAGAGAAATGTTGCCAGCCAAGATACCTTTTCCTCCTCTCCAGAGGCATTTCACATGCACTTTAAAAAAAGATGACAAATCTCCCTCCTCTCTGCACATGTTCAACACCGTACAGTTGGAGAACAGCAGTAACCTGACAGAAGCGCGTTTCCCCTGCAGCTTTCTGTACAGCTCTTATTGTGTGTGTTGTGAAAGAAATGGAAGTGGTATGAAAACGTCCCTCCTTTTTAAATGCACCAAATTCCGTGCTTTCTGTCATTTTTATTTAACTTACAGTTAAGCATTGGGAAGCTTGTGACTTCTGCAGAGCTTGATGGGCCTATGCAGAAATTTCTTGACAGCAGCGAACTAGGTTCTTCAGCGTGCATCAGGTTGTTACTATTATTTTTATGGCTAAAATCCTGGCTCCTCTAAAGTTTGACCTTTGCCTTGAACTTGGTTTTAAGTGCAGGCTCTCAGTTGCATAGAAATGAACCATTTTTGAGGAGGGAGCTTGATGGTGGGTTGCTTCTCCTGCCTGGGAGCTGGTTGCCAGCTGGGCTTCCACTTGGCAGAAGTTGGGGAAGGGAAGAGGTCGCCTGCCAGTGCCCTCAGCCTCCCCGCTCCTGCCTGTCTTCCCCATCTTGCAGAGCCAGCCCATACCTTCTGGACAGAAAACAGCCCCACCATGTTCATACCATCTTTATCTTGTATTTATACCATGTTTGCTGCAGCATGCCCGGAGATGGGCAGCTCCAAATCTTGCCGCCCCCCCTCCCCCTTCACAGCTGATGTGCTGCGCCTCAGCCTGTCCTGGTGAAGCAAATCAAACGATGCTGGGAGATTTCAGGAAAGGCGAAGCAAGGGATTAATCTTCTGTGTTTTAACTTGCTGCTCGGTCAGACATTCTGGGGGCAGGGTGTTTTGTTTTGCCCGAGTGTAGACCTGTGTGATGAGTGTTCAGCTCGGTTTTGGTTGAAAAGTGAGAAGGGAGGAGGGAAGAAGATTTATTTGGCTTCTTTTATGGCTTGTGTTTTCAGTAACTTCACTGGGATTTTTGATATAGTTCAGACTTTCTCACTCCAGCTTTGCAAACTTCAAAGACAGAGGATTACTCTGATGAATTTTCATCAGTTTCAGGAGATGATAAGGTGACAGGGCGCAACCAAGATCTTTCCAGCTTTTATCCACCTCCCCCAAGGGTAACTCCAGAAGAAACTCTGGCTACTAGGTCATTTACATTCAGAGACATGATTCCTAATGCTTCACAGAAAAAACTTTTCTCTTGTTTTCCTAACACAATGAAGTGCAAGAAAACGGTTTCATTAAAAATCTGCAAAAGACATATGTCATCCATTCAGCTGTCACCCTGGATCTCTGTTTCCCCTACTGCTGAATTGTTAAAGTAACTTTTCTTTTGTGTGTAACGTTTCCTTTCCTTGACTTTTTATTGTATGTGACTGCTAGTCGTTTTCTGGGTGTAGCAATGATTGATTTGTTGTTGCAGACAGAGCAAGTATCTGAGGTTGAATTACATCCTCAGATGAATAGACCCCCGTCGCAGGCAGAAGAAAACAGTTCAGCAAAAAAGGTGAGACCTGCACTTGCTGTACGATTGTGGAGTGATTTGCCTTCGTCTACAAATGTGGTTGATTTAAGTTTTAAAGCAATTAAATGGAGGGTTAAGGTTACATTTTTACATGTTTACCTTCTCTGGAGGTCAAGACGCTAGAGCAAACCAGGATCACGTGTGACATCAGCTCAGATAAATCATTAAGAAAGCTCTTAGTACAAACACATTGATGCACGTGCTTTAAAAGAGGCAGTTTGCCATTTGTTTCAAATCAATAGGGGCTTGTGGAGCCTTAGGGAAGACAAAAAAGGGCTTGATTGTACTTGACCCCTGGCCCCCTGTAATTCTTTCAAATTGTGCCACACTTTTTGCTCCCAGTTATTGAGGATTCAGTTTTGATGTAACCACACCTGTTTGCTAGGGGTCAGAATCTGCAACTAAATGTAGGTAGGTTGGGAGAGTTTGCTCAAGATGTACAGTTTTGAATATGTTTTTGCATGAACTTATCATTTGTATAAAGTAAGCACTGAAATTGCAATGGCAGTCTTCACAGGGTCTTGCTTAGGGATGGAGTGGCCTGAGCAATTGCTGTGAGACTTTCCTCACTCTTAGTCAAGCTCCCACCAGCCCCAACCAGAAGAGGTTTTTGATGGGGGCAAATGCAAGTCCTCCCCGCTCTGGCCCCTCCTGCAGCTGGGGAGCACCTACAAGACCTTTGCTCACCCAACCAAGAACTATTACCAGGAGCTGTACCTAGTGCATACCTTGCCCAGGGAGCATCATCACACTTCTTACCCTAATGAGGGACATTTGTCCGCTGTCATTTGCTATGTGCGATGGGGCTTTCCAGGCAGCGTCCACTTGTGCTCACTGCATGCTGCTACTAGCCTAGCCCTTGCTTCTCCCTTCCTCTGCTTTGCAGCCCTGAAATCCATGTGGTCCACCTACTTCATTCTCACCCTCGTCCCACCTGGCTCCCTAAATTACAGAGAAGCCCCGGGCTCCAGGGTGCGGGAAGCAGGTCCCTCCAAAGGACCGACCAAAGAGCCCCTGCGGAGGGCTCTGCTTTTAGGTCTTGACTTGTTTCTTCCAGTATTGAAGAGGGATTTATCCTATGGGTTTGGAAGGTTAGGGGCAGTTCAGGGTAGGCTGGGATTATGCATATGTCATCCCAGCGGTTTATAGTTGTAAAAGGCATTCGCAATGTCCTCACTTGCTGTACGTCGTGTGTTTGCAGGGAGCTGTGCATATGCGCAGGATTTCAGAGCACAGTGTTATCTGAGATCTGTGCAGTGCTGATGTGCTGATGTCCTTATCAAATCTTTCATAATATTTTTAGGTCTTTTTTTTCCAGTAATTGCAGAAACTCTGTTTTTAATGTTGAACCCCCTTGTTCCCTTATAATTCTAATTCCTCTAACAATTTTAATCCCTCTAATACTAATTATTGACGGTCTTATGTTGGTTTTATTCTGTATCACCATTAGTTGTCTCTTCTGCTGAGTCAGGCTGCTTACTACCATGTTTTTTGCTTTTTTCTTATGATTGCTGGGTCATTAAATACTTCCTCATTTTTTTTCTTCTTGTTTTATAAACATTTGGCCAAAACATAGCAAGGAAGATAGTCTGGCCCAGTAAAATGCACACTGTGGAAGTGGTAGTAAAATCTGGTTTCTGGTCTTGACTGTGACACTAGATGTGTAACTTCTGTCAAGTCACTTCATCTTTTTGAGTCTTAGCTTTCTCATTCATTAAATGGAGCAGTAATAGTTTTCTCTCTTGTAGAAGATCTAATGATAAAATACACTGAAAGGGATATATTTCAGATTTTAAACAGGTTTAAGTCATTAAAACTACTTCTCATTGCAAAAGAAAGGATGTCTTATTTTAGAATAATGAAAACACTTACCATTAAAGGCATAAAAATCCAAGACTTCTTGTTTTACCTTATTTCTCTGGTGTAACTTATTAAGAGAAGTAAGTATCCCTCTACATTTCTAACATCTTAATTTTGCATGGATAATTTTATACATGTGCCTTTCTAAACTATTTTCAGTGTTGCTTCATGTAAGAGAGGAGGGGAGGAGAAGGGAGAGACTCAATGCCAGATGGGGTGAGGTAGTAGGTCAGGATGCAAGTGATTGATTATTGATTTTTACCAACTGAGCATAATTAAAAATAAATCTTGTTTTGGTTCTAATGCTTTTGGGTCAACTGGGGGCCAGTGTTTGTATTTATACTCCCCCCCTTCACATACACACACACACACACACACACACACCTCCCGCAAAAGTACACAGAGCTGTACAATCCAGTTCCGAAGAGCATGTCATCCAGATGAAGACAAAACACCAGTATAATCATTTCATTCATTAAGGGGTTTTCAAAGTCAGAAACCTGAGAGGCTATTACCAATTTGAATTAGGCTCCGTACCTCTTTAAATTATGAAATCTTAGGCCAGCTGTCAGCAATTTCTGTGTCACAAGTATTCCCCAGCCCAGTGGCAGGAGACACATGGCCTGACTTAACATTGCTATGCTTCTCCCTTGCAGGAGGTTGTTCTTACTCAGCCGCCCTCCAAACCTGCCCGCAGGAAGCTCCGGACGGAGACACAGGGGTTGGAGACCCCCGAGCTTTCTCCCACTATAAATGTGACTTCTTCCCTGCCAGCAGTCAAGCCTCACCTCCCAGTCCAAAAGTAAAAATCTGTACCAAGCATGCCAAACCGTGAGATCTGATGTGGCAGGGTTTGCATTTTGTGTAATTTTGTGCTTAATAGTTCTGGTTTGGGAATGTTCCACAAGATGCAGGTCTCTGAAATCTACGTCTGTCTTCTCAAATGCAGACTAAGCCTGTAGTGACTGTATAAGCTGATGATATTTGATGGATAGCTTCTTCAAAGGTGTCCTACCTCTGTAGCTGGTAGACACGTCTGAAGAGCAAGCCTAACTGTTCAACCAGCATCTCTAACACAACTCCTTTTAGCTCTGTGGGTGTGTGGTTTTGCCTTACACATATGTTCTGGAATTTTGCTCATTCTTGTGGACAAATATGACTAAATAAGTGCCCAGAAAGTTGAGTCATGAAGCGCTTGATGTTGGTCATATTCTTGTGATGTTTCTTCATGTCAAGGCAGGTTAGAAATGAGGTCACCACTGGTATGAGCTGACCCACAGACAACTTGTGTTAATCCAATAATTGCCAAACCCAGCGTGTGTTGTTTGCTGTCATAAATATGGCTGTTGAAGCTGTCAGCAACCAAGACTTGTAGGGATTTCAGTATGTATTTATTTAATAGCAGTGGAGAAGGGGCTGTGCAAATGGTAAGCAAAGGCACTTGAAGCCCTATTGAGTCTATACGTCTCCCTCCACTGAAACAGTGTGCAAATGTTATAGCCCGCCTTTACCCAAAGCCTTGCACAGACATCTGGTTTTGTCTGAAAGAAAACTGAGCTGCCCAAATCAGTTGAGTGGTTCTTGGCAAACAGTTTATCAGTAGACTGAATCTGTGCTGCATAGTTGGAGATTAGAATAAGTAATAAGGCTCCTAGGATGTCCTTAAAGTGCTATTTTGAGCTTTGGGAGTGCATATTCCGTAGTGGTTCAAAGAAAGATAACAGCATTTGTTAGCATCTCAACTTAATCCTGTCATGTCTATATCTTTCCTAAAATGTTTAAATGACCATGGAGGTATAGCTCCCTGTTTTTTATTTTTTTCTTACCATTATTACTTTATAGCCTATGGAGAGTAGTTTGAAGCGAAGTCATGAAGCAGAAAACTGTCAGTTCACTGGAAGATAACAGCATAAAGACCTGCGTGTGCTGTGAAACAGATTTTGTTGCAAAGATCAGTGCCATCAGCTTTTTTAAGAGGAAGAGCTGAGAGGGACTGTGTACCCCTATAGGCTTTTTTAGATCAAATTTGTCATTAAAAAATTCTTGGTGCCTCATGTAAAACTTTAAAATAATCTATTTGGGAAAAGTTCCTCTGTTCCTCTGTTTCTTGGAGTAGGTTGGTCCTTATGTACCAACCTACATAGCTGTATCCTTTTGTACCTGTCTGCCTAACTGTAGTTTCTTTCAGATCAGTTACCATGGGCTATAGGGTAATAATAATAATAGGAGCAAAAAAAAGTTAAGCAGCAAAAGAGATGAGGAAAGTCCATAAGCCATCTTCTTGTGTGACATCAGATGGTTTTGGTGGAAATTACTGCTTTGAATGAAAAAAAGATTAATTTTTGAAGTAAAGTAACAACAGAATCAGCAGTGCCCTAAAAAATCTGAGACACTGTTTTCACGCAGATGTCCTTTCTTTCCACATAGAATGATTTTTGTATTTTCTGTTACCCATTCCTGAATCTTTAAACTCTGCAAGTGTTTGAAAATTGCTAAAGCAGAGATGCTGCGATATGTACAGCTATGCAAGGATTATTCTTAAGCTGAATCAGAATGCAGTGATTTTTAAATAATTGAGGTGGCCTAAAATGTTTCTGGCGTTCAGGTTAACAAGTGTGACTGTTTTATTTTCAGATAGTCTACCTGATTCAGCCATCTCATTTCAGTGCTACATTTTTTTTCTCTTAAATGTGTGGTTTGTACCTTGTCTGTGAAGTGTAGTCCAGTGTGGACTCTATTTGTATAGAGTACAAATGCACAAAATGGATGGCTGGTCTTCTGGCACCAGCCACTGTTGAAGCTCTTAATTGAAATGTTTTGTATTTATCTGTCTGGCAGACAGTCTTCCAAGCAGAAAAGGGCTATTCAGACAGCTATACGAAAAAACAAAGAAGCCAATGCTGTGCTCGCCAGGTTGAACAGTGAGCTCCAGCAGCAGCTGAAGGTAAGGAATGCATTGAAAATCAGTGACAAAGCTCCCTGCAATCAGTTACATGTCACCTCCAGCAGAGAATCTTGTTCATCCTCTCAGATGAAACCTACTGTGTTATTTCCTGCTTTCTGGAAGGGAATAACTATACTGTATGAGTGGGTAGAATGAGGCTTTCTGGGAAAAGCTGTTACCCATGTGCATGCAGCTCTACTGGCAGTTAGAGTAAGTCTAAAGGGTGAACTTTGTCTTTCTGAAAAGTTTGATAAAGTGATGATGTCATCTAGTGCAGAAGAGCAGCTCACTCATAACTTCCTTGTCTTCTGGTCGGTTGTGCTACGTACCTGTCTCCTGGAGTCAGGCATTTGGTATACATGAACTGGCTAAACCGTGCTTTATGTGAACATCTAATACTGATTTTTAATCTCTGCTGAACTTGCCTTTTAACATGTTCTCAAGGGGCTGTTTTCTTATAAATGTCAGTTCTGTTTTTTCTGTTTTCTCAGTCCAAAGATATACAGATTTTAGTTTTTCATCTGTTACAGCTTTTTCCTCCTTGCATATTATGAACACACTTGTCTGGAAAGGGAGGTGAACCCTCGGTTAAACTTTCTCTTCAGTCAAAGTGAAAGTTTCCATGTTCAACTTTGCTTTAATATATTTTTTTAACTGGTTTTCAAGGATCTCACAAGAGAAATATGGGTTGGATGCTCTATACTGAAAGCATAGCAAAATATGGGATGGCGATTGAAATACGCAAAGGGGTGAAAGCTTTTAATGACAGCTCATTGCCATCATTCCTTGGCTCAAGTCTTATCTGTTTCCATGCACTATCTTCCTCTTGCTTAAACTCCCCGACCTGCAGGAAACAGGCCAGTGCTGTTATCTGTGTGGTACCGTAGGGTGAAGGCAAGACGTAAAGACAGATTTGCCCGAGTTCCCACAAGAGCAGAAAACTGAACTTGTCCTTCAAGTTGTATTGCTGCCTGGAAGCTTTCTGGTAGAGCAGGGCCTTTATGTTTTTATGGGGACCAGAAGACATCATGGGTGCCCCTCAGGCACAGCTTCCACTGAGGTGTGGGGAACATTTAGATGTGCTCCTGGGCTGGGGTTGCCCAAACAGGGTACCAAAGCCTGGAGGAGTCACAGGTCAGCCTGGCTCCCAGACGGGCCAGGAGTCATTTGATGGGAGGTCATCGAGAGCTGGGTGCCCTTCAGGGGCAGACTTGAGACCAGGAGAGGCTTTCCCAAAATAGCTGATCCCCAAAGACTTCACAGTTAGTTTCTGACCCAGACTGATGAGCTTCCTGACACATTTGCCAAAAAGGTAGATTGCAAAGTCTGTGTCGTCTTAGAAAGTCTAAGTCTCATTCGTTTCTAAGAGGAAAGAGATTGGTTGCATGAACCAAAAATTTATTAAAAAAAAATGCAGCTTAGAGGGAACTGTGATTTCAAAGTAACCTCATTTTCTTTGGTAAAATTGCCAAACTGGCCCAAGCTATTGCACTGGCCAGTAGATGACTGCTCCTCTCCGTGATCACCCAAGCAAATGACTGGGCTTCCATATTTCCCCACCATCAGGAGGAGGCAGCAGACGGATGTGCCGGGTGGTTGCGTGGCATTGGTACAGTGTTTTGAGACTGCAAAGAGAGTTTCCTAACCAGCAGAGCCCCGAGCCTCCGGTCAATGCCAGCAGTTTGCCTGGTTGACCTTTACCGGGAGCGGGGTGGTGCATGCAAGCATCTCAGAAGTTAACAGCGCATCTCTCTCCCTCCTGCAGGAGGTTCACAAGGAACGCATTGCCTTGGAAACACAGCTGGAGCAGCTACGTCCCGTCACCGTCTTGTGACCTCCCATGCCTCCGTGCAGCGGCGAGAGCGGAGCCTGCGTCCCGACAGCCTTGCTAAGGAGAGAAGGGCGGCGTGGCTGGGCAGGGTGTCTGCTAAGGGTGGTGGCAGTGGGGTGGACCACCTCGTCAGGTCTCCCTTCGCCCTGCTGCACGCCTTTGCGTTTGCCTTTGCAGGTAAAGAAGGTACAGAAAACATATCTGACTGCAGAGGGATGCTTCGCCTTCTTTCCTCCCTCTTCCCAGCCTAACGTGTAAATGCAGTTTATCGCTGAAATGAATAACCTGAGAGTATTTTATTTATGTAAAGAATTCCTGATTTATACGCATTCTGGCAGCACCTCCTGCCCCGGTCATTAAGAGGTACAGCATTCCTGAATTCTTGCTTACATTTAAAACTCATGCTCTGAGATGGGCTTCTGGATGTTACTGACTCCTGTAGGATTGTATCATGGTAGAGTACCTGTGGGTTTAACGTACTACAAGAATAAAACTCACTAGACACACAGAGTCTTTATTGTCAGATAAATCACGTCAGATGATTATTTTCTTAGCACTGTTTATTATGCAATCACAGATGTATTTTAATGTTAGAGAGCTTGTATTTTGTAAGTTCACATCATATGAGAGAACAGAAAAAAATACTAAAATTTAATTATTTTGGAAGTTATAAAAATACGGTTTTTGAGCTGTAGCTGCTTCCTATCACCAGTGTTTGATCACTTGCTTGCAATTGCCAGTATCTCTGCATACTTGTAGCATGTTCGGGATCACTGGTTTATAGCTTTTTTTTCTTCTTTTTTTTTCCTTTTTATTTTTAACCAACAGTGTATTTCTAACGAGAGGTTAAAAATGCCTTTTGGGCATTTTTATAAAATCTGTCCTATGTACATTTGTATTAGCCTGCTTTGTTTTCTTAATAGCTGTTGATTTGTTTCAAGAATGTGTACAAGAATTGTATTTCCAAAAGCAGAAAGACTCATATGTAGCAAAAGTGCTATATATGAGGTTACAAAAATGTGTGATGGGAATAATTGCCTTCTACATCAGGCTTTCTTTAAGGTTCCTTCACACCTCACTGGAGATGCTACTGATAGGATGAAGCTGCTAAAACCCATCTGCTTTCTAAACGGAGAAACAAAGATTAATTTTTTTACCTGGGAGTGATCTAGGGCCAACTGAATTCAGAGGGAATTTTCCCACGGATGCAGGTCGTCGTTGGTTTCAGTCTGCGTTCTCTCAATGGAAGCTGGCAAGCTAATGTTGCTTTATTTCTTGGGGGACTCCAGACGTAGTGGCATCAGCCCTGCTCCCTCCATAGATATTTCGCTGTGAGGGAATGCTGCCTCCCTCTTATCCATCTTAAACGTGACGCTGCATGTGTTTCATACCCTGTTGTTCATGACCTAATTTAAGTGTACACATTTGCTTTGCGGAAACGATGCGACAGTTTTTCACCGTTGTCAGTGTGATGCTTTCTCCTTGTAGCTATAGGATGGCCCCAGGGCTGAGAGAAAGGAGAGGAAGGGCTTGAAGCAGCTGGGTAGCCTCCCTTCAGGGTCTGTCGTGGAATGGCTGCAGCAGGGTATCAAAGGACACTGGAGCAGCCAAAAAAAGCTTTTTGAGAGATAAGGCAGACATCAACAGGAATGTTTGGAGTGATGAGGAAACGGCCTGCCTTTGCTGAAAGGGATGTGGATGTGGGACACGGATCCAGGAGTCTGAATGTGAAAGCAAGCATTTGCAGAATTGTTACTGAAAGTCTGCTTCTGTAACACATGGGTTTCGATTCAACTAAATACCACTATGTCAACAAGCATCAGCCATTTCTCTGCATTTGGGACTTCTTTTGTGCGACTGTTGCATAGCTGGGGTCAGAGGGTCACTCCTGGTCAGTGACAAAATGCCAGAACCACAAACTTTTCTGGGAAGCTGCAAAGCAGCTACTGCCCTCTTGCTAGTGGTGGTACTGTTCAGAAGTTACCATTGTTTATTTCATAATACAGAGTCATTCCTGAGATGAAGTATTCTTTCTTTCTTTGCTTTTTAGTTCTTGCATTGTCATTTGGTTAATAAACCCCTACAGTTCAATAGAAAATAATCATGTGGCACCTTTGTTTTTTATCTTTATGGGTTACTTTTAAGGAAAGCTTTTTAATGATTACAAAAACGTGCACATTGCATTTTTAAGGCAGTGGATGGCTTTCTCATGTTTGAAAGGAGCTTCTTCTAGAATAATCCCCCATTTATTTCACTTGGATTAGTCATGGAGTAGATGTTGTTCAGAGGAAGAGTGGAAGTCTGGCTTATATGTCTTTCTCAGCTGTCTCCCTTCTAACATACAGAGGTTTTTTTCATTCACTGGAAATTAGGATACTTGGTTAGTCGACAATGAGATACTTACTCAGTTGTTACCCTAGCTCACGACTTAGTAAATTTAAAATTTAACCATCCCTGCATTTTTAGAGATGCAGTCATATGCCCCACTCAGCATCAAGATGTAGAGTGCGAGTTGATTTGTATTCTGTTTGGTGAAATTTTAGCTATGATGATATACTACTTCATGTAGAGTAAAGCGAAATATTCAAGGAGAAATGTTGGCATGTTTTACATATGATGCAGGCGGTTATTCTTCTGAATGTCTCAGTACCTAAGCATTCATGATAGCCCGTGCAAAATGAAAAAGTGTCTATGGTTTTGGGGGACTTGCATTTTGAGAGGGAGAGGAGAAGGCATCATGAAGCTGTAAGTCAGTGCTTCAGACCTGTTCCATGCAGATACATTCATGGCTACTATTAACAAGTCCTGTCTGGTCAAATTCCACATCTAAATCCAGTATCACAATTTTCTCAAAAAATATTTTTCCTTTAGAAAAATGTGGGTACAGTGAAAGTGTCATTTCATGCAGAAACATTTCTGTTCTGAACCTTTGGATGGGAGATGCTCCTAGACCCAAGAGAGGCCATCTGGTAAGAAAGGGAGACCTCACAAGCAGTTTGCTCAAAGTTCAGGGCACTTTCTTGAGCTACAGGAGAGCAATCGCCTTTAAACCCCTGAATGTGCCTGACCCAGAAGAGCAACCAGGATCTGCCTGTCCCAGCTTACAGCCTGACCAAGGAGCAAGAGCAGCTTCCCACGTGTGGGGTCTCACTCTCCTCAGTTCACGGTTTCTGTAGGTAGTTATGCAGAGCAGAACATGCCCACCAAGAGAGGATAACTGGGAACAGGAGCTGGAGGATGGCTTCCTTGCATCAGAGAGGATGTGCAGACCACGTGCCCCTTTTTAAGTCTTCGATTTCCTGTAGCTGTTCCAGTTTGGACAATTAAATATTTTTGTCCAAGGACAAGACTAGGTAGAGCAGGCTCTTAAACAGGCTCGTCCACATCTCAGTTAAGGATCTTCCTCGGTGTGTGTGTGAGTGTGTGTATCTGTAAATGTGCACTCGTGTCTTCCTTTAGATTGTGCATTTCTTTATGGATCTGTTCATGTTTCAGACGATGCCTTCCTATGAAGTATTTGTTTCAATACGTGGTAATTGAGTGGTGAAAAAGCAAAAATGCCCAGCTAAATGTAGTGACTGGTTGCTTTTGTAGCTCAAGCCATTTTTATTTGAGCCTTTAACTATAAATAATAACCTAGTAATTAAGCAAGGTGAAAAGTTTCCATTTTGGAGGCATTCCTTGTAACAAACTGCCCGTGAACAAACATCAATCCTTAATAATCAATGTCCTCCTAGTTACTAGATTTATACTAGGATGCAGCGGAAACATTACCACCTCTTTCCAGATAGTTCTCAGCTCTCTCTTCCAGAGAGTTTTGCTGACAGAGCAAAAGCATTAGCGATTAGTGGATTTGGCCCTGTTACTCGTAAGTTGGTGAATATCCTTTTTAACCTCCAAAATGTTTTTACGTGCATGGTGGTAGTTTTGCTGCTGGGAAATCTGCATCCACACTGGGGAGAGGAACTCAATTGCCTGTCACCCAGACAGTCGCAGCTTGACACTGCCAGGGCTAACCGGCACAGGGTGGTGGCGACTTGCATGGTGAAACGACCCCATAGGGATGGTTGGGAGTGGGAAGCCTTCATTTAGGATTGGGCATGATATGAAAATTGCCTTTTGGTGGTGTGTAAACCACTTTCCTCCCAGCTGAACTTGCAGATTCAGAGAAAGAGAGCCTATAAAAGTTGCTAGCGAGGGAATGAGGTCTGTTTGTTTCCCAGCACCATCAACCTTCAGCACACACAGTCCTTGATAAGAAAATACACAGGGTTTTTATAAAAGAAGGAAGAGAGGCTCTCATGAAGCCACACAATTTGTTGTCTAAAGAGTGAAAGTATTTTTTCAAGGAGAAAAATACCCGAACAAGTGATGTAGTACCTTTGAGAAGAGGTGATGTATTTTGAAGCTTTTTTCAGTTATCTTCATGATAATGTGCTATGAACATATGCATTATGTTTTACTCTGTTACTGATTTTTTGATATAAAAAAATCATATTGCAAGCATTATCGTTGTTAATCTAAAAAAAAATACCCTGAGGCTATTATATATTTGAATTTTAACTTATAAAGTAGATAGCCAGATTTAAGCAATTTGTTTTCACAGCTGCAGACTGTCCACGTGGTAAGCTGCAAAATGTATAGTGTTCTATACTATGCCCATCTAATTTTGGAAAATGTATGTGATATGGAGCTGGGTGCTCCATTAAAATAAAAGCATCCAATAACTTCAAATTGCCTTGCTTTTGTGGTTTATTTAGGATGTCGACTGTGCAGATCTGCCAGGAGAGCAGAAACTGTGAGTTGCTGTGGAAAAAATACAGCGTTGAAATGGCTGACCTTCAACTATGAAAGATGAAATCACTTAACGTTGGGATTGTGTGTATGTGAGAGAGACAGAGAGAGACTTGGAGTGAAATCATATTTCCTTAGGCTTCAATGAAGTCGGAACTTCATCTTTACCTTGTCAGGCCTCGCTTTGTCCATATTCAGACTTCTCTCTGTGGTGGACCCCGATGAGGCTCATCCTTTTCTAACCAGGGCAGCACCACCACGAATGAAAAGCCCTTCCAAGCCTCTAGCAGACCCTTGGTCTGAGGGTGCCTGGGCAGGAAGACTCGAACTGTTATCCCCAGCACACCCCATCATCAGTGGTTTTGGCTGCTCATCAACTGCAAGAGCTGAAATTAAACTGGGAAAAGAAAAACATTTGAATACCTGGCTTTTGTGGGCAGGGAGCTGGAGGGGACAGTGTACATCTGCACTTTTTAACTAGTGCGATTTTGAAGAATTATGTCACAGCTATCCAAAGAGCAGGGCTTTAAAAGAGGAAATAATTAGTGATAAATTAATTCTTACAGCATTAAGCCATGACAAGGGATGTTTTATTGGCCTAAAAGTATGTCTCTGGTGCACCTGAGGCACAAGGCCAAGGCGTTAAAAACTTGTAAATATCCTGTAGGGAGCTATTCTGCATCGGCAGCGGGATGGATTTAGTTGGCTCTTCCATTCTTAGTTTTTACAATTAGATGGTACTCTGGGGTGCTTTCATGCAATTCTAGATTGGCTCTCTCTATTCAAATTCATGTTTCCAGTAATCTTCCTTAAAAAATAAAAGATGCGTCTTCCTGCTCTAGAATAGTAGTTCCTAGTGGAAGTGGGAAAGAAAAGAAACAGAAAAAGCTTCAAAAGTCCTTTTTTATCCATCTGCTGTTTTTAAGGTAGTGCTGCCTCCCAAGCATGCCTGCTTAGATGGTATGCTCACAGGGCTTCTGCTGCAAAGGACAGTAAAGGAAAATTACAAATGAACAAAATCCCTAGGTTTCCATAGCCAATAGGTGGGTCTGAGCTCTTTCACCTGGTGGTCTCATCGCTCCTCCTGTTCTGTCTCCCCCGCCAGTCCCCCTGCCACTGCATGCCCTCAAACAAATGCGCCTTTTTGAGGGAGCAAAGAGACCGCAGGTACATGAGGTCAGTTTGCAGCAGGGTTCCAAGTCCCCAGTGTTGCCTCGGTGCCCACTGTTTTGGGCACGTGTCTGGAAGCAGCAGCATTAGCTTTGTCCAAGCTGTGTTATCTCAGTGGTCCCCACATTAACTGAGTTGGTATTCCCAGTTGAATCCTGAATTGGTTTACATTTATTGATTGTTAAATAGCACGAGCTAGGAAGAATGTCTTATCTGGGGACATTTTGAGGATGCTTTATGCATGAGAAATGTGATGAGCTAGACAACACCAAGGCTATATATTGCATCTAGACTGGTTTTTGCAGGAGGGAAGAAGGGAGGAAGAGGGGGATTCTTCCCTTAGATGGGCTGCTCCCAGAAGAAACGTCATTTTTTTTTACTTCCCATCCTTGATTCATGTAGGGAACTTCCTCATCACTGTGCTGTGGTCTTCAATGAAACATGGACAGAACAGCTGGCAGGCGCACAGGTAAGGTCTCTCTGCCACAGGCCCTCCACCGGGACCTCCTCACCCTGTGTAAGTGGGCAGTGGTGGGGCAGCGATGGCATATCCAGCCCCATGGCAGCAAGTGGCACACAGAGCCCAACAAGGAGGAATGTGAAGAAGGAGGCAGTATGTCAGCGCTGGTGGGACCAGGTCAGAGAGGAAAAAATTACTTTGGAAAAGGGGAAGAAACCATGTTTCTGAGGTAGCGGGGAAGTGACTCAGTGCACCTCCACCACCTCGCTCTACCCCCACACAACAGAATAACGTTCTTAGAAAAGCTCTGCTGGATACCTCACTATGGGGAGGCTTGGGTGTAGGACTGCCACTTGATACATGAGCTGTTCCCCTTTGAGGCCGCTTAAGGAATTCAGTAGTTCATGCTGTCTGTCACAGGTTTCGGGGATGTTAAGCCAGCGTTCTGCAGACCAATACAAAGTGCGCATTGTTTACTATGGATTTCATGCCCTTATCTGAGAGGGAAAAGCCAGCACGTGATCTCACCTGCTTCTTGTTTCCAAGCCCCTTGCTGTTCCTAAAGGACACCGTACACTCGGTGAGAAATAATGGCTTCCTGTGTCATTAATGAGTTCTTACAGCAATTTCCCTTCAGAGTAATCACCTTGGGTGATGGAGGTGTGCACTTCCGAAAGCAATTAGCCCTTGGGGTGAGCTGTGCTGGGAGGCACCATTCTTCACCAACAGAAAAGCAACTCCCTTTTGGGTGTCTCGGCTTGGATGCTAAAGAAACTGGTGCTGCCAGAGTCATCAGTCACTTAAAGCTAACAGCCAAAACACCTCCTGGGATTAAAAGAGCCCTCCTTGGGAAGAAGTTTGTTTCCAGTGCTTAGTACCATACCACATGGAAAAAAAAAAAAGCAAAAAAAAAAAAAAAGCTGTTTCTTTGATAGTTCTGCAAATATCTGGGTGATTCTGTTACTCAGAAGGTGCCTCTTCAGGGCTGCGCTTTCTGAATTTATTACTGGAAAAATCCTCAGTTGAGAATGTCCATCCAGGCATCCCAGGTCTTTTTATGGAACTGACCTTCATGCTTCACCCCAACCTGTTTACCCCAATCACCCACATAAATGCAAATAATAACATATATTTTAAGCCTGAATGTTTATTCTTACAGCCTTTAAAACTTCTGTTGCAGGTATATCATGCTCCAGCTAGAGCTGGCCATTAAGCCCACATGGAGCTATGTCAAAGTGAGAGTAAACAAGTGATGGGTGATTGTGTCAGATGTGGCAGGCAGAAGGGCTAGCGCTGGATCACAGGGGTGAGCCGGAGGCAGGCCAGTAGTGTCTTCCTCATGCTCCAAGTTTTACCACCACGGGTAAATTCTAATTTGAGAAGAAAAATGCAGTTTGATTTCCTCCACCTTAGTTATGAAGCTAACTTAGCTAAATACATATTTTTATGGCTTAGACCCTCAGACATACTTTTTTACTCTTTCCTCTTGTTGGACTCATCTTGTGTACTAAATTTGACTTGCACCATGTCATTGCTTGGTTTTGCACAAACTGGAAAGACTGGGCAGGGTGCAGGAGCTTACTGGGCAGTCCTGCTCTCAGCACATAGCCTGGGGGACTCAGCCTGCTCTTGTTCTCATGTACTAATGGTTGGTTGGGTTTATGACTTTGATTTGGTTGATTCTGGAGATGGCTTTGGCTGTGGGTGGCAAATCACAGGGGCCTCTTCATGACGTATCACCTGGGTGGAGATTGTCTCGTTGAGGACTTACAGCTTTGCAAACTGGATATCGAAGCGGCCTATGGAAACCTGTACTCAGCTCAAACTGTGAGCACAGAAACCCGAGGGTCCTTGACAGAGTTTGGGAAAAAGTTACAGAAATAATATTTGAGACTAATAGCAATTCTAACGCAGAACACTTGGAGCTGTTGCTCCAGGTTGGCCCAACCCATCCAGAATGTCACTCTGACATTGGGTAGTACCAAAAAGTGTTGGAGGAAAAGGGAAGAAGCCCAGAGCTGTCAAAACCAGTTCAATTACAAGACTTTGGATGACCACTGCCTTGGCTGACATATTGGTGTTTCTTCTGGCATCTCTGGAACCTGCAATACGAACTGCTGCAGCCTGCTCAAGGCCAACATCTGCTTTGCTTTTGACCACAGCAATTTCTTACTTCCATAAATCAAGGCAGAGGAATACCTGTAATACACACTCAGCAGTATAACCTCTATACAAATGTATTTACAGAAGTTTCTGCTTTACTTTTCCATTGACCATTCATTATTTGATATGGTTGGGGGGTTTTTTATCATTTCCTGTGTTATTTTTCTCCAGTATAGACAGAGGAATTCCCATCTGTTCAGCCTGTCTTTTTCCAGACATTTCTTTGTCTCTAGTTGGTTTTGCTGCCTCTCTCTGGGACTTTTCTCCTTCCATTTGTTGTTTTGAAATAGAGTAGCCCAAACTGAATCCAGTTCATTGTCACCTCATTTCTAAAGCAGTGACTCTGTAAAATAGGGCATCATGACACACAAGAGTTTATACTCTTTTTTTTTCTTTTCTTTTCTTTCCCCCCCTCTATCTGGCAGCCATGCAAGCCTCAGCTGGCATCCTGGAAGGCTGGGATCATCCTAGTGGATTGAAAATTTGTAAATAACACTCTACAAGTCAGTAAAAGATGGTGTGAATCTCGCAATGTCTCGCAGTCTCTTTTCTCGATGCTTGCATCGAACCTGAGGCATCATTTTAAAGTAATGATTTTTTTAAAAAAACACCAGCAGTGGGTGTGAGCCACCCTGCCCAATAGCAGGTATGCTCTCTAACTGTGCATTTGTCAGAGAACTACATAGAAAAGTTTCTGCATGAGCTGGAGAGGAAACCTCAGGCTCAGTGAGAGCCTGTATCTCCCTGAAAAAACTGCTAAAAAAGGTGTCTCTTCAGACAGATAAAAATTGTCCTCTGACCTCATGCGCTTTGATTTCCACTCCCTCAGATAACAGCATCGCTGTGTGCATCTCCTGAGAATGCAAATCCCAAGCTCAGGAGTTGCTCTGCAGCTTATGTTACTGGTAACTCTGAGCCTGGGCTTGGGAAGCTCCCAGGGAGAAGGACAATTTTGCAGGTAATTTTGCATCCTGAGGTGTCTCATTAGCAGTCTAATCTATTTATTCTCAAGAAAAAGAAGCAGGATCAAAGACAGGAGAGGAATGAAATATCAAAATTATTTCTAATAAAATTAATATCTTAATTTTTATTTTCCTTCCATAGGTGTATTTATTGTTCCTCTTTGAACTTTGCAAAGCCTTTTGAGAGTTGCTCTCATTTTTGTGCTCAGCCATCACTGCATATTTTGCCTTATGCAGCTGTCTTTTATCATTAGGAAAGAAGCAATAATTCAGGCCTCAAATTTAGCTTTTGTCTAAAAGAAAAACAGGTTGATTATTTACTGCCTACACAAGAGGATACCATATAATCCTCTCATCTGTTAGAAGGGCAAAAGTTATTTATGTTAATCCTCACCCTAGATGTATGTGTTAGTAACTGTTATTTTTTTACAATAGTTTCATTACATATCTTTTAATACAATGGAAAGTGGGTGACATAGAGGGGAAGATGAATTTGTTTGCTGCACGCTGTTTGCTGTAGGCAGGTGCTGAAGGCTCAAAGCAGTAATTCTGCAGGTCACAGTAGCCACAGTACTCAGAAACACTGGTCTGTTTTTGTTGTGCAAGTTGAGTAGAATGCAAAACTAAATACACATCACACCTGGTGAAAACGAAATTTAGAAATTCTTTAGGGACTTAAGAAATTAGTAGGAAACCCAACTTTATTTTAAAGGATTACGATCTTCACTTTCGTGGAGTGAATGCTGGCCCAGGTGTTACAAGTCCCTGTGATTTAAATGTATGAATCCAGCTTTCGAAGTCACAAGGTGGGCTTAAAAACAGTGAGAACTGAAAATTAAATGGGAAGTTTGTTTAATGTGACTTCTGGCTGCTGCACCTTTATTCAGGACACCTTTTTAATGCTCAACCACAGATTTTTCAGAATTAAAGCTAAGCTTACTTTATTTTAAATCCCTTGCTTCCAGCAGCTGGAGCTTTAAGAAACAGAGTCAGTACTCAGAGCGATCAAATAGGCAGCAGTGGTGGTCAGCTGTCAATATACACATAACAGCATTGCTGCCATCCCAAAGCATTGTAACTAATGTGTAAATAGTAGCCATATAAAAAAACTTCAAACAGCTTTGGTATTATCCTGTTTGTCAAAAAAAAAAACAAAAACAAAAATTTCAGGGACTACATAATTATGTTGCACAGTATTTATTTATTGTAAATCAAAATGTCCGAAGTGTCAAAATGGCTATTATTTTACTGAAACCTGTCCTGTCTCTGGTATCAAGTGCAGAGCCTGAAAGCTGCCGGACTGTCATGCCTGGATGTGGAGTTCCCATTGCTGTAAGTAGAAGGACCATGTCCAGCTTCTCTTCCAAAGGTCCTTCTAGCAGCAAAGAGTTTGGTCATTGTGACTTCCAAGGGCCCACCATAAAGGAGTAAACATACATGAGCTGTATTTTCCTCTAGCATCAAGGCTTACCTTCTCTGAGAAGACTGCCAGAGTGTTTGGGACTATTAGTTGCCCAGTGATGGGACCAGAGGCGATGGGTACAAACAAACACAGGAAGTTCCCTCTGAACATCAGCAAACATTTTTTCACTCTGAAGATGACCGAGCCCTGGCACAGGCTGCCCAGGGAAATTGTGTAGTTGCTATCCTTGGAGATATCAAAAAGCCACTTGGACATGGTTCTGGGCATCCAGCAGTAGGTGGCCCTTCTCGAGAGGGAGGGTTGGACCAGGTGATCTCTAGAGGCCCCTTCCAATCTCAACCAATCTGTGATTCTGTGATTAAAGCAAGGTCAATATTGTCCCATCGGAAATGGGGAAATCACATCTGTATTAACCACTGTATCCAGTTTTATGAAAGAAATCAGAAGACATTCCTTGCCATATTTTTCTTATGTATTGTAGCCTGCATGTATTTCAAGTTTAGGCAGCAGCCTATCATAATTATTTAGCTGAGTGTTTCTATGAGGAAAATTCATGAAACTGAATTCTTATTGATGTGCCATGGAGAGACAGGAGAGCAGTGATCTTTGTTCTGAAAACACTTTGGGGGAAGATAAAGCCAGCCTGTTACAGCAACTCCTTCTCCTCCATCAAAAATCTCTCTCAACCCAACAACATTGGCCAGTACCACCAGCCTTCCTCGAGGCAAACAGGATTGGCCTCAGCACATAACCCACTTTTTTGAGGACTGCCATTTCAGAGAAATTGAATTATTTAATCAGCAGTGACCTAATAATATGTATGTGGCAGGTGCAACAGGGCTCAGTGAAATAATGAAGTATGGACGGCCCTGGCTCAAGAGTCTGGGGGATGAATTGGGAAGCTAATACGGGATGAGCCATTCAAAGAGATTATTTTCTTGCATAGGCAACAGGGAGAGCTCCACAAAGCTCTGAAATCCTGCCTTTCCAGAAATCCACTCCTTTAAGCTTGTGGACCAGATTCTTTGGCCCCCTAAAGGGAGCCATGATACCCTTCTCTGAAACCAGCTGACAAGGAAATAGGGAGACTTAGACTTTATTCAGCATTATTATGAAGACAAGTGGAAAACCTCTACTGATGCTACTTACTGAGGACAGGTGCTGGATCTCACTAGCCAGTGTCCAGTTCTGGGCTCCCCAGTTCAAGATGGACAGGTAACTACTGGAGAGGGTACAGCAGAGGGCTGCAAAGATGATTAGGGGCCTGGAGCATCTGTCTTGCAAGGAGAGGCTGAGGGACTTGTGTCTTTTTAGTCTAGAGAAGAGAAGACTGAGGGGGGATCTGATCAATGCTAATAAATACTTACAGGGTGGGTGTCAAGAGGATGCGGCTGGTCTTTTCTCAGTGGTGCCCAGCAACAGGATTAGAGGAAATGGTCACAAACTTGAATGAAAGAAGTTCCACCTAAACACGAGGAGGAACAGAGGGTGGCAGAGCACTGGAACAGGCTGCCCAGAGAGGTGGTGGAGTCTCCGGCACTGGAGAGATTCAAAACCTGCTTGGACAAGTTCCTGTGCAACCTGCTCCACATGGACCTGCTTTGGCATGGGGGTTGGACTAGATGATCTCCAGAGGTCCCTTCCAACCCCATGTGATTCTCTGATTCTGTGTCTTGCACAGTGCATGGCAGTGTAAGTCCATGACAGGCAGATGCTTGTAAATAAAGGTATTAATGGAATGGGTTACAGTTACATTAATAAAATATTATCCCAAGGAAATAATCTGATTAATTCTGAGAGGAAGAAGTGCTTGAGGCTGTTTCCACTCTTGTGGTCTTTCACTATTTGCTGCTGACACTGCAGACGAGAGTCTGGCTCTCAGATGCCTGCCTCCAGAGGGTAAAGATTGTCCAGGCATTAGGGAACAAGCCATGAAAATCTGGTTTCAAATCCTTCTCTGCTGCAGCCTTTTCTGCAGTCTCGGGAAGCCATCAGAGGTGGGGTTAACCTTGCCTAATTCCATCTGGGGAAGAGTCAAAGCTCTGTCATCAGTTAGGCATCTGGATTGGTCCCTCTGCATTAAGAGGGAGAGAAGAGCAGTTCTGGAGGGCAGCTCCTGCAGTGCCACCGTGCTGGTGAGCACAGAGCCAGGGACAGGAGGGCTCCTGGCACCTCACCAGTCACACTTGTGCCTTAAACCACCTTACAGCAGGGCTGCCCTTCCCCAGCCCTGGAGCTTCTCCTTCCTGCCCTGGCAGCCCTGCTGCCACCTGGATCCAGGAAGAGAAATCAGTTAACACCAACCTGGCAAAACCCCTGTCTTTTTAACCCAAACCAGTTCCTTCCTTTGCCTTGCCGTGAGGCCGTTTGTGCTGGAACCAGAGCAGTAGAGGTGGGAAACAAGGTGGTAGTGGGCACATGGGGAGCAGGACAACCAAAAATGGATAACCTTAAATAAATGCCTGGTTTTTAACTGGTTGGCATGGTGGGAAGTGGGCCCTATCATCAGCCTCTCTGCATTGGCCCAGAGCACTTCCCTCCGCTGAAGGGAGGAGGCACGGTGCTGCCGGAGAGATGGGTTTTGCCCCGGTGCGGTGGCAAGCAGGTGGCCCAAGGAGGGGGTGGGAAAGGAAAGCATCTCCCCCCTCCCTCCCTCCCTCCCTCCCCCCCAACCCATTCCCGAAATACTGACACAGATTGGGAATGCCTGCGACAAGCTCACTGCAGGTGAAGGATGGCACCAAAACTATTGTCATCACCACCTGCAAATCCAGACCTGGCAGTGTCAGTGCTCTGGCACAGCCCAGGGGCAGCGACACAGCGGCTGGGGCTGAGGAAAGGATGGGCACGGAAGAGAAATACCCAGCTGTGAGCTTTGCACGTGAAACAAAAGCTGCTGGCCTGGGCTGTGAGTGCAGGAAGGTCCCCCTTTGCCATGCAGGTGGCTTCTGCTGTGCTGAGTGCTCAGGACAACCCAGCCACCTGAAGGGATCCGAACTGCACCCTCAGTGCTCATCTCATTTTTGAAAGGTAACATCAAGTGTAAATGAGTGAGGAGGCCTATGAGGCAGCTGTCCTACTTTAGGTCTCTTCTCCACAAACAAAAGCTTTTAAACTTTCTAAGGTCATGAGCAAGTGTTTCAGCAGCACACCGAAGGAGAAGTTGCATCTGAGCACATGCTTGTAGTTTGCAGTCGGCTTATTAGAGAGGGTTTCACCTGCTGGACGCTGTGGGAACAGGAAGGGACATGTACACACAGACACACACACGCAGACATGTCTGCCTGCAGTGGTGGCCATGGCACTGCTTTGGCACCCAAGCCAAGGAGCCCATGCTGTCCTCCATGTCTAGACTCAATAGCCAACTCACTTCTTCTGCAAATAACGTCATTATCCGTGATTGGCTCCAGCCATGAAAAGAATTAAGGCTATTTGACCAAATAAGGGCAGAGCCAAATCCTCACCCAGCATCGCGGAGAGATTTACAGCTCAGGCTGGGGCTCCAAGCTGCACGTTGCGGAGGAGCCCTCCCCCTTGGCGTTGCTGTGGAGGCAGAGGACGGGTGGCATGCTGTCACGTTGGTGTGGCACCGTGACTCACCACCGCAGCGGCTCAGTTGGTCCATGTGTGCGCTTAATCCATCCCAGCCTGTTTCTCACATCGAGTTGTTTTGAAAGTTTGAGAAAGTTTGCTTTACTCTTCATTTCTCATTTTTGCACAGTTCATTCCATCTGGGCCTGAAAGTCAAGGCACTGAAATGTTGCAATAACAGCTGTACTTGCAAGCTTTCCATCCCAGCTGATAATTAAATGCAGAATATCTCAAGAAAAACTCGTATCTAGAGAAGACAAGCCCAGATGTTTAAAAAAAAAAAAAAGAAAGAAAAAAAGAAAGAAAGAAAAACTGAAATAAACATCTCAATCTGTAGATGCTTTTGCAAATCAAAGCTGCTCTCCTCATCTCAGGTTAAAGATCTAGCTGAGGTCACGGAGGACCTTGCCTATTGTTTAAACCTGCTGGTGCCTAACTTGCAAGAACTCGTAGTTGTGTTAAGCAGCTGTTGGCAGGGACACAAAGTGCTGCAGCCAGAGCCATCGCACCCAGCATCTATTATCTGGAAAGACTGATTCTCTCCAGGCACGGCACTGACTGAGCTCATTAGCTTGCCCCGCATCTGCTGCTTCCCAGCCTGTGAGCCGGTGCAGGGGCACAGACCCACATTTGTGGTACCAGAGCCAGAGGGGAAGGTGATTTACTCAGGGCTGGCTGAGGGTTGGGCTTCACCCAGAGCCAGGTGGCCTCGGCCAAGATAGGATTGACTGTACCTGCATGTTATCGGTAGGAAAAGACCCACTTGACTCTCTAAAAGCTGGAAATGGTCTGGGACCTCCTCGAAGACCACCTTGGTTTTTTGTGCGGTCACACTTCAGCACTTCAGCTGAAAAGCAGTGGCTTGGGTTTGGTGTGGGCAACCTGAGGTCCAGGTCAGCAATAAGGCTGCCGGGGCACCCAGGCTCCCCAGGCCAGCTCACTGAGCAGCATCCACCAGACTGGAGGGCATCCAGTGCCCCTCCTGCATGGATCCAGGCAGTGTTGCCAAGAAGAGGTGCTGTAGCTTCTCACCTGTAGATGAAATGAAGACACCAAAGCATTTCCACAAGGGGTCTTTCTCTTCCTTCAGCCTATTAAATCTTGATCTAGTTGTTTGTCTTGGTTTGAGGTAAAATAGAACCAACTTTCTGTTCAGTAATTTTAATTCTTAGCTAGGCCTCTTCTAACTCTGAAATTAACAGCATATTGTGGAGAAAGCTGTTTGCTTTTAGGGTGATAAGACCAATGTTTGTACTTTTTTGGACCGTATTTATTCCTTCAGGCTTATGAGTAAGGGGTGAGAAGAGGACCATTTAAAGGGAGGAATAGCAAGTGCTTGTTCCCAGGGGTGGGGAGGGCATTTTGAAGGGGATGCTGCACATCAGGACTTTGGTGTTAGATGTTGTGTTGTACGTGCACTTGAACCCTTGGAAAAGTGCACTTCATAAATCAAGGAAAAGATTCCCTTAAAACAAAAAGTTGTAGCAAAGAGGGGAGGTGATGGGTAGATGCTCATGTAGTTCATGGCTACCCCATTCCTCACAGAATTACCCATTTACCTCAACATTAAAACGCTCAGCAGGAATTAAAGGAGACATATCAAGCCTTTGTAGTTGTGAAATGAATTTTGAAAAATGTGGATCAAGTGCAAACTGCCACTGGGTTTTCTCCCCAGGTCTACAGAAGTCTTGCAACCACAGTTTTGAGAGAGGCAATTAACTCCTTAACCTAAAGATGTGCATCGGCATGCAGCACTGTTAACGGTTCCCTCCCTAATCACTTCTGTGGTCTTAATCAGCTGACACATGCATTCCTCGACTCCAGACAGCTTCTCAGACAGCCAAAAGGAACGACCCTCTTCTGACACAACCCTTACAACACTTCCTTAATAATTTCCATGTTGCACATGTTTTCTTAATATACAAAGCTGTGGTATATTAAATTTGTGGGGGCAGCATAAAATTAATATAAAAACAAATAACACTGCATCTACCATGCTGATTTTATTGCTATAGTTTGTACTTTATTTATTCAAATCCCTTTTATTTTTGTAATTTCCTCACCTCAGTGAGCTAGCTGACAAATTCCCAAGCTCTTACTCCAAAGGTCTGCAGAACTTGGGGGATTTGTTGGAAAATTTAGTTTAAGCTTACAACCCTCTTGAGACAGAGGTCCAAATTCCCCTTTCAATTATAAACTCTAGATGACAGGACACTTCAGCAAGAACTTCAGACTGTTATCACCTCCGGTAACTTCCCCTTCCAGGAGGTCAGGTTTCTCCAGACCTTAAAATAGTTCCCCCTGCCAATGTTTAGCTTCTGGCTGTCCTGGCTCCATTAAGGAAGAGATGTCCGTGGGCTGCCATTGCTATCCTGGAAGAAGGTCGCTGAGATGATGCTTTTGCTGCAGCTGGTAAATGTTGCCAAAGGGTTTGGGCACTCAGACTGGAGGATGATTGGCATTTTTCAAGGTAAACACAAGGATTTAGTTGAGAAGTAGCTGCTGCCATAAATGTTAGCCTAGCTTTCAGCATTAATAGTGATGATTGGTGTGTAATGTCAGCTCAAGAGGGGAGGCCATAACCTTCTAAGGGGAAAAAAAGGCCCAATGGGCATGAATGAGAAATGTACTGCGCACTGCTTAATCCTCCTTGATTTAAGGCTGACTGGAGGACCAGGAAAGCTACATTTTGTTTCAAAATTTAAATAAAAGGTAATTTAACCTTTTTCTTCCAAAAATGTAAACCATGACTATTTGCAAATATTAGAAAAATCCTCAGTGGATGAAACCACAGATAATTTCAATATAAGATTAAAAAAAAAAAAAAAAAAGATGATATATCTGGTCTAGCTTCCCCAGAAGCAGCCTGTGACTTAAGTTCTTTCAATTTTTGCTGCTCAATGTGGGGGACCTTAAAGGGACTTGAAGATGAAAGGATTGGAAAATAAAAGGCTTTTAGTTTGTCTACATGGACAGATATGGGGGATGAAGTCAAGTTTTGATGATCTTCAGCAGCTTCATGGGTATTCCCTTTCGATCAGCCTGTTGGCACATCCCTGTCTTGCCCAACCACCTGCCCTCAACCTCTCACTGCTCCTGATTTAGATATCCCCAAAGGTCACTAGGGATTTAAAAAAGCTCATTTCCCCAATCATGCCTACTGAAATGATGCTCAAGTTTTGTAAGTCCCTCATTCCTGATGCTCTTTTCTGACGTTATTTTCCATTTCCCTCAACTTGCATGTGAAAGAAAGCCACTGCCACTGCCAAGTGCACCTGCTCGTTTTCTGCAAATCCTGATGAACTGTCAGTAGTTACCTGTGTGAGCTGTACGTACTCAGAGCAGAGTTTGCTGAATCAAGATGTTCCATCGTTTTCCTTATTAAAGTTATAAATCCATAGGGAGATTTTATTTTAGAATCTGCTTCAACTGAAACTTAGAAGCCTATGAATAGTACATGGCCTTCCTCCCCGCCCCCCCCTCCCCCCCCAAAAAAAAAAGGGAGGGGAGGGGAGGGGAGGGGAGAGGAGAGGGGCGGGGGGGGGTGAGGAGAGGAGAGGAGAGGAGAGGAGAGGCG
>JAOQGH010000001.1:126626917-126719661 GCA_025769975.1 Gallinago jamesoni | reverse complement strand
AAGGAAAGGAAAGGAAAGGAAAGGAAAGGAAAGGAAAGGAAAGGAAAGGAAAGGAAAGGAAAGGAAAGGAAAAAGAGAGGAGAGGAGAGGAGAGGAGAGGAGAGGAGAGGAGAGGAGAGGAGAGGAGAGGAGAGGAGAGAAAAGAAAAGAAAAGAAACTTGGCAATGAAGCATCATGGTTGATGGTGTCCCTTTCAGTTACATCAGAACCGAGACTAAGAGGGAAAAGGTTTGCAGTAATCGAAGACAGCACTGTGTCTGAATCCACAGACTGAGACTTTGGCAGCATTTGAAATGTCAGCCTGCATCCTGTTCCTCCTTTCCTCTGCCTCCCTTATGTCTGTTTTCCACGGACAGAAACAAAGTTCATGCCTGCATTGCCCAGCCTCCTTTGACCACCCCACAGATCTGCATTGCAGGTTGTGACCTGCAATGGTCCAATGAGCTCAAGTGTGTACACACGCGTGTGAGCTCAAGGGCAGCTCCCAGCCCCAGGTGCTTTCAAACCAGGGCTGACCATGCTGCCTGCCACCCTGCAACAGAGAGCTCGCAGGAACAGCTTGGAGTGTCTTACCACCTACGGGTGTGCTGCATGTGCCACTAGCCTGGGAACCTCTGGCATTGGTAGATTGGTAGCTGACAGTAGTTGTCCTCTGCAGCTCTCTACATTGGTATCTTTTTCTTTGACTGACTTTGACCCTCAGTAATACCAAAGTGTCTTGTTTGATACCGTCATTACTCATGGCCCTCTTTGCTTTCTCCCGTTGACGACTAACCTTCCTCAGGTTAGTCACCTTCTGGAAATTGTGGTTTCTTTGATTCTTGGGAGGCAAGGCTGAGCTGATGTCTTCTAACTCTCTTCTTCAATAGCTCACAGCCTCTCCCACAGGTCTTCTTTCTTCAAAGGCAGAAATGATCCCTGGGATGGGATTATGGGATCAGGGAACAAAAATAACTATGCCAACATCTTCCACGCTCTTTAAAAACACACACCCATTTCTACAAATCTCCATTGCGTCAGTCATCACCCAGCTTCTCTGACTCCAAGTTCACACTCTGAAGCCAAGAAATTCTGCTCCCTGGTGGGCATCTCCATGTGTACCCACTTTCCAAATCACCACACCTTGACAGAGGTACTGCTGTTGGAATAAAGCCTGAGGAGACCCCATGCTGTGCTGATGGGAGCAGACAGCAGGAGGTATTTGAGCAAATTGCAAAGGTTTAAGTGGCAAATGGGCTACCAGGGAAAGAGCAAGGAGGCTAAAAGGGTTGAACAGAGGGGAGATTGGGACAAAGGGGGTGTGCAGTAAACTTGCTTGCGTGTCTATAGTCTCCCAGTGAGCAGCTCCATGTGTGGAGGTTAAGCCCTGATATATGCTCATGAAAATATTGAGGATGCACCAAGGAACACTGTTTTGTCATTCAACCTGTTGTGTTTGATTGGAGGGGGTTGCTGGCATTGGCTTGACTTGCAATGGCAAAGCACTGGCATTTACTGGTAAGGTAAAAAACATTCAGAGGTTTTCACATGTCTTTGCTGACTCCAGCTCTCAGTCTGGGGGTGTGTATGGCAGGGACAGGTGGCAGTGCCAGAGACAGTCACATTTTTCTAAATAACTTGTTCCTGGGACATCTGCCACAGCAGTACCAGAATACCCAGAAGTACTAAAGATGAACCAAAATCTGTCCCTTCTGCTTCACTGAGTGGGAAACTGGGGCTCCTGGAGGCTGTGCCCAGCCCTGCAGTAAGGCACAGGTCAGGTCTCAGCAGGTGGTGAGCTCTGGCTGCAGAGTTCTCCTGGCACTATGGTCTCATGGCGAGGGGTGGCCTGGATGCCCTCAGTGGGGACAGATGCCCAAGGCAGCCCACCAAGGGACCCAGGTGGCTGCTGGGTCAGAGGATGGAGGTTCACTTACTTCACCATCCTGCTGCTCTAGCCAGTCTTCTCTGGGCAAAAGGCACTTGTGGTTTTGAAGGAAATGAGAGATATTTAACATCCAGAAATGATCTTGGCTATGTAATTTCTTGCTGGAAGAGGTAGTTCAGCAAGGTCAACATAACCAACATAATTGGGTCCAATTTCTTTAAATATGCTGCCCTGCATAATGAGAATAACGGAGGCCTTTTGCTGCCAGCTTGTTGAGTCACAAATGTGAAAGAAAGAAACCCAAAATAAACAAATTAGTGAATGGTTTTAACTGGCTCTACTTTGGGTCCATTTTTAAGCAAGTCTTTAGCTGCAAGAAAGTTCAGAATTAAAACTCCGCCTGTATCCTGTATAATAGCACTTGGCACTTCAGTGGAGTTTCAGTGTTCAAAGTTCACAGAATGGCTTGGGTCTGAGCTTATCCGTAGCTATATTCTCAGCAACTGTTGATTTTTTTGCAACACCCACAGCATCTACAGTTGTGTAAAGCACGTGAGCTCGTGTTGGCCTTAAATGAAAGTGGCAGCTATAGCAGCCAAGTGCTGTTCACAGCGCCAGCTCAGATAAACCTCTTTTTCTTCCTTGAGGGCAGCCCCACTTCCTAAAATTGCAAACCCACACAGTTTGTATGAGAGTGTGAAACACAAACCTCTGCGCTGTAGCTGAAATATGCTTCTCCCAGCCCTCCGCTGCTTCTCGTCTCCTTCACTGGAGGAGGAGGGTGGGTTTGAACTGTCTCGGCCAAACAATTCAGTGCTGTTTGTTGAGCAAAACCTGACAGATTTGTGAATACCCACAGAGATGCTCAGATATGACGCCAAGTGAGATTTCCTCACTTTTTTAGACTCGGAGACAGGGGCAAAAAGCGTCCAGGCCATCTCCCTGCCACCACAGGTTTGTTTTCACTGTATTATTTCCTCCAGCAAACATCATGCGAGACATCCTAGATTAGAGTCAAGGTGAAACTTGCGTGCCTGTATAAGGAATTGTTGCTTTTTTTTTCACAGCAAAACAGCAGTCCTGCTTTGCAGTGGCAGCACAGATGTCATCTGCCACTGGCAGCTCACGTGCCAGCTCAAGGAGCAGCACTGCCAAGGTTGACCTCTCCCAGCCCATGGTGCCAGCTGCAGCCCAAGGAACCCCTGCTTTGAACCCAAAAGGCAGCCATGAATCCCTCCAACTATCTAATGTAATAAAGCTTTAAATGCAATAAAGGTATATTTCCTGGTCTAGGAGCACTTCAGGTGGTGAAAAGCATAACAGATGTCCCCCCCAGCCCTGGGTCATGCCCACCACCATGAGGTTTTCTTTTCTATCATCTGGGAGCAGAATTGAGTCCCATTCAGTCACCAAATCACCCACGGGGCTGGGTGGCCAAGATGCGACAGCTCGTCTCCTGCACTCACCAGGCTTCACCCATCGGTCTTTGGTTCACAGCTATCCTAAGGTGGAGAGGAGCAAAACAGATTTGGAAAGAAATTATGATTTTACCCTGTTCCTCACTGCAGTTTATTGCACAGCTGCAGAAATGTGGGTTTGAGTAGATCTGGGCCCACAAGTCCCCACTGGCTTCAGCTGCGTGCCTATCTTCGGGTGACAATGTGGCAAACCCCAGCTTATAGCCGCTCCAGGGCACCTTCCCCGGCCTCTGGCAGGTGCCATGGGGACCTCCTGCAGTCCTGCCTGGGGACACTGCTGTATGCTGACAGTGCACTAACGCATTTACTGCAGTGGTGTGTATCTTTTCCAAACATTTGAAACCATAAAGACCGCTATTTACTCAGTAGTATTAGTATATTGATGGGCAGAGGGAGTATGTGGCAGGGAGCGAGCTGTGCCCTCCCTCCTCCTCCAGCACCCCCTGGGTGGGTGGTCTTGCTCCCTGTGGGGACCTCTCCCACAGCAGGGTGCAAACGATAAGGGGATCTAGAGCTTGTTTAAGTCAGAAAGCGCTGGCAGGGCTCAGACCAACGTATTGAGGCAAATAGCAAACGCTTCCGGACCACACAAATAACCCGTCACTTTGAGCAAATATGCAACTGAAAAGCAAGCAGATTGGAAAATTATCTAAAAATAGCGGAGCAAAGATTAGCAGCGCAAGAATCAGCTCAGAAGCATCAGGACACTCCTGGGCTTATTCAAATCACAAGTTCTTAAAGGAGGCTTGCAAAGATGTTGAAAATATACAACCAGCTCTACACATTTCTTGGGCTTGCCTGAACACCAGGCGGGCGCCGTGTTCCCAGCAGGGCACAGCGTCTACCTGGGAAGTCTTAGCATTTTTAATGAGTGCCATGAAGAATTTTATTATCGTGGAAAGGAATATAATAATTTTCTCAATAAAAAAATCTCCTTAGTCAGTAACTGCTGCCTAGCACTGAGAGGCAATTCAGCCGTCTTCAGCTGTCATTTCAGAAGACATATGGCAGGAACAAGATCAACCCCATATTGCCTTTCATATCAGGAAAGTTTCCCATTAATTACAGGTTTGTCTTTATAATGTGTGTCTTGGAATGAAATAATTTGAGCTATGTGGGTTTTTATGAGCCACTCTGGAGACAGAAGTCAGAAGAAATTTCTGACCAGCTCCTCCCTTTGCCTTCCCCTCCTCAGACCCAGTTTAGGAATTTCACAGCTGTCCAGGTAGTTTCTGTTGTACTTGCATTTTCTCCTGCAAACTTCTCCTAAATTAAATATTTAAAATTTTATTAAACCACTTGGCTCATGAATGCATATTTTCTTTGCCTTGTTCTTCCTCAATTTTTGTTAGTGTACCCATTAAAACATGCATCCCTTATTGTGAGATTGTAACATTAGTCTAATACTGATACTGTTGCAGGAGCTTGATAGCAGAGCCATCTTTGTTTCCTCCTCCTCCTGAGTAATGAGACTCCCAAGTTGATACCTCTCTTGATGTTGATGTTTGAGTCCTCACCATTGTGGCCTGAAGCACCAGGTTTCCCAAGAGAGCCTTCAGAAGATTTCCCTTGCAGCTTTAGAAGTCACTCAGCTGTCCAGACACTGTTGCCACCTAATCTCTCTCTGGTCACTAAGGGCTTGGTTATGGATGAGCTGAATGAGTAGCTAGCTGCTGCTACAGGAGAGGAGAGCCCATTCCCCTCCATCCCTGGGTCCCTTCCATGCCCTCCTCCAGATCCCAGCCCGCACTACACACTCCCTACAGCCCCAACTCTCCTTGCAACCATTTTGGCATTTGTCTGATTGCAAGATAAGCCAATTCAGCCTGTTAAAACAACAGAGCCACGAGTTATTAATTCAATTCAAGGTGTCTTGTGGAAATGTAATCTCCAGCTCAAAGCACAGCTGTGCATTAAGCTATATCTGGGCATAGTTTGCACCATAACAAGAAAGACTATATGACCTTTCATGTCTTAAAATTAGAATAACAGATTCTGGAAGGTATGGAAAACAGGTCGGCAGTGAATCTGAAACTGTCTGCATTTGAGCATCTACTAGATTATGTGACCTCCAAGAACTGACTTCTGTGTTATTTCTCAGCAGGGCTCTCATGAGCCTACATTTTGTGGGAGAGCTTGGACAGCTACACCAACCTCTTGCCAGCAACCCAGCTACTTCTCCTGTTGGCTTGTCCTGTGGCTTCAGATAGGTCAACCCCTTTGAGCTTCTTGTGTCTCCAGCTGTGGAGCTGCTATCTCCTGTGCACCAGGATGGCCCACAGGATATAGTCAACAGAGGGCTAGGCACAACACAGGTGGTGAATTTGTAAGAGGAGATACTGTAGTCCTTTCTCTTTCCTGGCTTGCTCCCGCTGTCTCTTACACACATCCTTAATGCACAGGAGAAAAACGTCCTGAGCTCTGGGAGTAATTAGTAAGAGGGCACAGCAGCTAAGCAGCTGCAGTAAGCTTCAGCAGTGATTATAGGGCTAAGTATGTACCTGGGAAGTTATAGAATTACTTTTTCGAAGTGCTTTAAAGATGAAGCGTTCTTTTTCATGATGTATTCTCATTATTATGACCAGTCTTTACATATACAAAGGAACAAAGACACCTGCCAGGGCTTGTTACCACTTTCCCCATGTCGCTAGCGAAGTAGGGGGAGTCAGTTTAGAGACCCTGTGCCGGCAGTCAGTGCCGGGTGTGCTGCTCCGGCTACACCGCTGCCTTCCCTCACCGTGCTGGGCGAGCCTCTCTGCACCCCCCTTTGAACGGGGACAATAGTTACCTACAGCTTGTCTCCTCCGTGTGGTAAAACCGGGCTCATTAGCGCTGCCAAAGTACACAGCCACCTGGATAAAAGAGTGAGATAAGCGCTCGGTTTCATCATTTGAAGACCCAGATCAAAGGGCCAAGGGCAGCCTTGATTTGCCACCAGCGGTACACCTGCAAGCAATGTCCGAGGAGAAATCGAGCAGTAAAACCACTGACAGTAAAAACAACAATGAAGGCACAGAAAAAAGTTTGCAGCTGGTCAGCTGGAACACAATGAAAGAAGGAAAACTAAAAAACAACCCCTGGTTTGTCTCTGACACTTTTTACCCTCTTGTTGCAGAGGCTTTTAAAACAAAACAAACACTCCACAGGATATATAACTCGGAGGTTTTTTAAAGGAAACAAGGAAAAGGAAGAAAAGACTTCCCTCCCCCCTCCCTAATAACTGCAGCTTTTGGAGGAAGAAGGTTCTATGTAAGAAGTTAATTATTGAACAATAAATTCCTGGTACTTTAGGAAGAGGTGAAGCACAAATTTGTCTCTGCCTCTCTTCCCTGCCACTCTGACAGCCATCAAAGGCTGTCAGGCCTAAAGCCACCTGTAAATTTCCCTGCTCCCCAGCAGCACACTGTAGTCTTCATGCCCCAGTGTCTCAGGTAAGCGTCTTCGCGTGGCATTATGTACAGGCTGACATGTTCTATACATCCCCTCTGGTTAGTACGCACTCACATTCCTGCAAGGTTAAGAAAGGGCATTCAGCTAGAGAGAAGTAAGAGGATGCAGAAAGGTAGGTCATGGTTATCCAGGGAGGGAGAAGAAGCAGTGCAGACCTTTCCAGGGAAGCAAGCCCCGGGTGCTGGGGGATGTCTGCACCTCAGCCTCTGAGTGGCAGGCCTACCTCTGCCTGGGCTCAGTCCGTGGGGAAGCTGTCGTTTCTCACCTCCAATGCCATCCATCAGCATGACACCACGAGTTTCCTAGATTGTAAGGTACCTCAAGACAGACATGATCAGCTGCTGTCTGGAAACCAGCCACCTAAAGAGAGAGAGGAGAGGTGATGGGGAGCTGCTGGTCACGTAGGATGGGAGCTGTAAATCAGAGCCAAGTGTCAGGGAAAAGGGATTTTTCTCTTGGAGCAGCAGAACACCCTCTAGCCTTAAACTGTCAAATAATCAAGCCTACTTCAGCCTGTTGCAGTGCTTACAAAGGAAACACCTAAGGGCTGTGGCTGGGTGGGTTCAGGGGGGTCCATTAAAGATCCTTACAGGACAGTGAGGAATTGAGGCAGACAGGTACAGCAGACATGAAAGACAGAGGTCAGGAAATGTAATGGAATCCCTTAGCAAATCTAGGAAATTTGTTTTGATTAAATTTATAAGGAAAGACTTTAAGAAAGGGGAAAAAAAGAGACCACCAACATAGCAAATGCAAGTTAAGCTAATGGAAAGAAATGAGTTTTTATTATTTTAGCAAACATTGGTGGGGATGAGATTGAAACAACCCCCTGAATCCAAACTCCCCCCATTAGGAAGCTGATCAAGGTCCAAATTTCCCTGCTGGCCTCAGCTCCTCTGAAGGGCCAACCCAAAGCCCTGGAGATGAACAGTGGGAACATGAGGAACATCGGGAGCAGATCCAGCTCTTTGTGGCTTTGGCTCATTTCCCAGCAGACACAGTAAAAGAGGGGAGAAATCAAACCTGTGGAGGCTGGAAAGGGTTGAGACACCAGTGGGGCTCCTCTCATCTAGCTGTAGCCATCTGAAAGAGGGGTGTACAGCTCTGCCTGTGCGTCTCAGCTCTCTTTATTGTGTCTGGAGCCACTAAAGCCTCCAAAAGATGATTCATCTCAACAACTTGAGGTGCCCATGTGCTATCAAATCACATCCAGTTTGCTGTCAGGGCCCAGTCCCCTTGTCACCCACACTGCCTATACAGTAATTCATGCTGGGACCCCCCTGCCCGTAATGAGTTTCAAGAGGAACGCTGGCCACTACTGGCCAGACAGCTTGTCCCAACATCTGCACGGAGTGTCCTCCAGCCCCATTGTGGCAGATGTAATACTCTCACATACCTCCACATACCTCCCAGGCTCACAGTACCTAACCTTAGCATCACACAGTAGAACTCTGGTGTGACAGCCTGACACTCACCCCTCCATGGAGCAAAAAGGGGACCTTGTCCTTTCACATGACCATCTTTCCATACAGAGAGGGTGCATGGGTCCCTTAGAGCAAACACCCTGCTTACTGACGGTAAACACTAAACAACTCCTACCCCAAAGGATAACGAATCATCCATTGGCAGCCATACTGGCAGCATTGCAATGCTCTTTAATGGAGCAGCATTTCTGTGATTCTTAAAATAACTCTGTCCCTGAAACTAATAGCACCTGTAAAATGTCAGTCCTTGGTATTGCAGTAAACCCAGTGCTTCATCTGCAGAAGTTCCTGCTGCAGAGGAATGAGTATGGGTTGGGATTTCAGACCTTACTGGAAGACATGCATTTTTTAGAAACCAACCCAATAAACTCCTTCCACAAGCAAAGGCATGAAGGCTTAGATGGTGATGAGGAAGCATAGGGAAGGAACTGGAGGGGAAATGAAAAGAAGGCTGGTTCATCTGCCATTGAAAGGCTGCTGGATTTTTCTGTGTGATGTTGAGGTCTTACCAGAGACCAATAAACTCCAATTGTATTGCCAGGAGGAGAAAAGGCCTTCTAAGGGTTTATGTATGTACCATATGAGATGAAATATTCACATCTATGGTAGGGGAAGGGTGTCCCCTGTAGTGAGCAGTGCTGAGCACTGAGCACTGAGCACCCAGATTTTTGACATGTGGGGCGCATCAAGGCTTGGGGAACTGCAGTATCTCTAGGGGGAATTCTTCACATGCAGCTTACCCGGCCTTTTGAACACAGTTCAGTGAGAAGTAGGAAGAGCTGGCTGAGAAAAAAGTTGCAGCACGAAATAGATTCCTGAAAACACCAGCCACATAACATAACTCTCTCCCACTGCAAGCCCATCCCTGCTTGCTACCTCCCCACACTTCTGCTAAACCAACCAAAACCAGAAAGAGACTGTATTTCAAGAAAAATAAAGTAGCGCAATTAAGTCTGTTACCATATGCGGCGTACTATTCAGGAAGTTACAGTGCAGTAAGTTACTGTAAAAACACAAGATACATGTGCTCTCAATAACTACCTATGTTCATACCTTTGTCCCGTGCTGAATTTGGCAAGAGTGAGATAGCTAGCTTCCACCTCCCCAGCTGAAGGTAAACTTCCTCACCTTAACAGAGCGGTAAGAAGTTCCTCCCAAGGGACATGCATATGCCACTGCTCTCCTTCTGCTGGAGATCTGCGTCCCTCTCAAGAGCTGAGGATGCTGCTGGCTCCCTTGCAGACAGAGAGACCAGTACTAGCAACAGGCTATCAGTGTTGCAGCCATTTGCAATATCTGTTTTTAAAGAAGAGTATTATTAAAACAGTGCATGTTATCTTAGTTTTAACACAGCATTTTTAGCTTTTAAAAAGTATACAGTTTTCTGTGAATTGTTATTTTTCACAGCCTTCTCCACATTTAATTCCCTCTCAGCTTATATCCCATTCTAGATGTGATGCCTTTTACCAAGGAGTATTGTTCTCATAGTTTACCATTTGTCCTTATGCCCTAGCCCCTTATAGCAGACATAGTGTAAACATACCGAAAAGAGCTTACTGTCCCTCCACAAGGCTGAGAATGACCTCCTTTGGCTTTTGGGTCTTGACATCACTTGAACCAATCTCTCCCATGTCCCCAGACTTGTTCTTTTGGGTGTTTAGCCAGAAATGGAAGAGCCATGTTTCTTCTTACACACTTATTATTCTCCTTCAGATGAATATGAATGAAAATGAATCAGATCATTCATCAGATCCGATAAGCTCTGCGTGAGCAGGATACAGATCACGTCTAAATGAACAAATGCTGATAAAAAACAGTATTTGAAGACAATAGCAAATTCTCTTTTATATTATCGGATCTCCTTTTATGTGCTTTCCACTAACATTCAAGTATATGAATTTTTCTATCTTTTTTTTTTTTCCCCAGAAAATAAATCTGTAAAATGAAAATCATGTGAAAACACATCTGATAGTGATCACCTAGGGAGTCTCACTGGCAAGGCTGGTGGGACAACACTGAAACCTCTTTTATGGTGTTGGAATTGTTTGGTCTGAGAGAGAATAAATATGAATGATACGACCAATTACACAGATCACATTTCAGGTAATAGCCAAATTGTAAATAGTCCCATAGTTCCTGTCTAACTCATGAATGAGAAAATAGCTGATCTGCAAAACCAAAATTGTTGCCTTCCAGATTCCCTTCCCAGTTCTATTTGACAGCTGGAAGAGGAAAGCGTTGGGCTCAATTACCAATACATGACACAGCCTGCAAGCACAAAGCTTCTGAGCAGGGCTGGGAGTGCTGATAGTATGGAGCAGTATTTTCACTGTTCAACAGTTTGATCTGTCACCCATTTTGGACTCACCTCTCTTTTTTAAAATTTTCAGATAGCCCTTCTTTGTGAGGAATTCCTCACTCATGGATACAGAAATATAAAAATATAAATGGCCATGTGAAGAACAGATGAAGGACTCCTGAATATCTACAGCCAAATATTCACATCTCTATGATAGTGGTCCAGCCAACATAAGCATGTAGTTTGCATCTGCATTTTTGGCATCCAATGAAATAGTCTTTTAAAAGTAACTACCACATTTCCCTATGGAGAAATACATGTCTTTGAAGGTCTCCCAAGAAGATACACTCTATGAAGCAGAAGCGTCTGAGTTTCTCTCCATTAGGTGAATAGGAAACTTTGGCAATATTCACCTGCTCTCTGAGACACCCTATTTGGCTGGAGCCTTTGTGGGAGATGCTTCTCAATCCACACTGACCAGGGAGCCTAAACTTATTTTAGGAACCTCCCCAGCAGAAGCCAAGGCTGCAGGCAAAAGTCATATGTTTTCATGTATGCAGTCTCCAGCCCTCTCTACCTGTTCACTAAAGTAATAGTCTGTTTAGGATATTGCATGAATGTGCAGACATGCAAAGCTTTGGCAAATGCAACATCAGTTTTAAATACGTCAAAATTCAACTGCTGAAGGGAACATGCTAACTGATACCATGACGCTCACGTGAGTTGGTATTTTTTTTCTTTCACAGCCAAGAAGCTTAAAATACTCAAAAGCATTAATATAAATAGGGTGGGTAAGTATTACTGCCTTCTATGCATATAGTTGTGTATTTAAATGTCTATTTATATATTTAAAGGACAAGACACATCAAAATACACACAGACACATGCACGCTCATATATTCATATTGCTGAAAATACATGGCAAGTCTGGAGATTAGACCAGAAATAGAACCCAGATCTCCTGATGCAAAACTTTTTGCTCTAGCCATTGGAGAATATGTCCCTCTAGCCTTACAGGCTGTCAGATTAAAATGTAAGAGGAAAAGAATCACAGAAACTTCAAATCAAAGCATGAAATTGAAAATCTGTCAGATCCGTAAAATGAAAATTCTCTCCAAAGGAAAATTCTGACACGATCACATTTTCTCATGAAATTGGAGCTGGAAACAAGGTCATTCAGTAAAAAAAAAAAAAAAAAGAAAAAAAGAAAAAATAATAATAAAAAACCCCTCTCAGCTTCAGCCACTTCAGTAAGAGAGTCTGAAGGGTTTTGACAAGTACTGTGTCTAAGCCAAAAAACCCCAGGGCTAGATCTTCCACAAGAATCAGAAAACTTAAAGGGACATTGTCAAAGTTGGTAGACCAAACATTTGAGCTGCTTTAAACTCAGAATAATACAGAAGGATTCATATTTTTCTTTATTAAAAAGAACAGCTGAAAGATATTTATGAAAAGTATGGTGACATAGTTTGCATATTTATTTTGTAACTAAGGATAACAGCCTTTGCAACTTTTTTTGCTGGAATTTTAAAACCTCACTTACATTGTAGGTTGAAAGATTAATTTCTAATTAAAACTTACACATTTTCTTTCCTCTGCTCATGCTGAGAAAGCTATGGATAAAATCCAGTGGAGAAAAAAAAGTGAGTTAAAATGAGACACAAAGAGGGGGCAGGGGGAAAAATGTTTATTTTTAAGTGCAGCATGGCATCATTCTGTTATAAAAATCTGGCACAAACTGATTTTCTGAAGTGCCAAGAACCTACAGCTCCTTTGAATTCAACAGGAGATCTGAGGGCTCAGCAGACTCTCTGGGAAATCAGGCCACATTGCTTTAGCTTCCCAAGACTTAGCCATGCAACAATTTCTTCACATCTAGTTTGCAGTATGTAGTTACTCCAGCTGGAGATCATGGGACAGTTCGTTGTCATTCTGTTGGTCTCTGTGCAGAGATTAGCGGCTGGATACCTAACTTAGCTCAGATGTAGTCCATCTGACAGAAGATGAATGAAGACCTAGGTCTGCAGTGTAAGCCAGTCACATTGGCTCCAGTTAATGGATGAAACAGGTGCTTCTCAAGCACAGGTCACCCCTCCCAAGCCCAGCACACAAACCAGAGCACAGCAGCATTCAGGAGCACAAACTGTGGCAGGAGGTCACAGTGGATCTCACTGACTTACCTGAATGTCTTTCTGGGTTTTGACATGTTTGCTACAGAGGGTCAAAAATTCTGGATGGAAAGTGAGGGGTGGTAGGGCAGGCAAAACTGGTTAGTATCTCGTAGCCCACCACAGCTGGCTCCTACATTACTGGCCACACCTGTTCACTAGGGCCAAGAGTTACCATCACATGAGACATTAGGTTTTCTGCAACTTATATAAGGAGGGTCAACACTTCCAAAGAGCTTCTCAAAAGCCAGCACAGTAAACAAGGGTAGATAAAACTTTTAACATGAAAACATTATGAAGTCATGTCAGCATGTCATTGGTCCAGAATGTGAGTATGTTACTGTTGAATTAGTAAATATGCAAAACAGCATTTGCTTTGGTTGGTACCTTGTGTGTTCACCCATATTTCCCTTGTGATCCTTTTTCCATTGGTGTCTCTGGAGAATTTTAGGATGTGAGCCTAGTTGCATTGTGGGGACATATAGGGGTTGATCCTCTAAGTAAGGAAGACCAAAGCCAGACTTCATACAGGAAGAAGCCTTGTGCCAATACCAGGACCTCTATCTTTCTGCAAAATTCAAGAAGAGATCATTTTTTCCATCACTAGTATTACATGTTTGGTGATGAAACATGATTTCATTAAGGGTGGAGGACTCCTTCCTGTACTGAAGACATTTAGGCAAAATAGTATTCTTGAATCATTCAGTGAGAAAGTCATTCCAAGAGAAGATCTCTCAAGCTTGAATCTGTTCCATTTTGCATGTAATCAATAAATAATAATTAGGTGAGAAAAAAAAGAAAAAATAACCCCCTCACTATGGGGACATTATATTTTTTATGAAATCTACTGATAATTTTTGAAGCAGGGCCTGGATCTTCTTTTCTCTGGCCAAATAAACTTCAAATTTTCTGCAGTGAGAAGAGCTATTCTCCCCTGCATGGTCCCTCTCAGGATAGGAAAGAATTTGATTCCGTTAAGCTGTCTGAGGACAGAATTGAATGCAGATCTCCAGTATTTTGGGAGTAACCCGTTGCTGTAATTCATCTGCTACAGTGTAAAACATTGACATTTTCAGCTGCACAAACTGTGATTTTGGGGCAGATTAGATCCCACAAATTTGCTTGAGGAACACCAGGCAGAGCTAGTTGGGAGATACAGCAAGGGAACACAGAGACCGGGAGTCTTAATAGGGTGTGAGCAGCGCAGTTCTGATGAGATATATGAGTGGGCATAAGAGCATGCAGATTTGAATTTACTGCAGAATGAGGAGGTGATTTCTATGGAGTTATATTTAAGGACTGTAGTATATACATATTGTTTGAGGTATGTCCCTTTACTGATTTTCACTCCAGTGCCTGTAGAGTGAGACATTCTTTCTTAGGAATCAATCGGCATATCAGAAAAAAGGACTGACCCCATTCCTTAATGTATTGTGATCCAGTAGGCTGCCTGGCCAGCCACATGGTATTGTTTTTAATCATGGTAGTGTGATACGAGTGATACGAGTGCTCTTTACAGCAGCTCAGGAAAGTGATGTTCTCCATGTGCCTGGAGACGTAAACACTGACAGATCTGACATTTAATTGCATACGCTGTGTAAAACCAGGAGACAGCATTAATCTCTCATAAATCTCCCCTCTTAAATTATGCATACAGATCACTGTGTCTCCACTGTAGGTTGTTTCACCCTGCAGAAGCTAATCTCATAGCTGACTCCATTCAAAGGACCCTCCAGCGATACCCAGGGATGAGTCAGCTTTTCAGGCAGAGGAAACAACTCTGGTCCCTGCAAAGAAGTCTTTAAACTTTGACTCAAAATTAGTGTAGCTCAGCTCCTTTCATACTCATTTTTCCTACAGCTGAAGAACCCCTGCAGTTGGCTTCATAATGTCCTTTACATTTTAACACTTCTGCAGTTCATTCTGGCTCAGCCCTGATTTCCGATTGAACCTGGTGGTTTTTATCATCTTGTTCACCACAGGCATCAGCAGCATGACAACATCCATGCAAGGGGTTAATTGTTCACCTTGTTGGCCCTTTCATTGTCTGCAAAAAGACCCATATAGGGACAGCAAGTCCCCAGGAGTCAGGGTTGATAAAAGTGGACAGGGAGGCAGGGCCTACCCAGCGGCATGGGCCAACTACCATGTGGTGCAGAGAGCTAGCTAGCTTTGGGAGCCAAAAGTCTCAGTCTTAAAAGGGTTATGAGAAGATGAAGGGGATGATAGGAGGTGTTTTAATTTTTTGCCAAGACATCCCTGTTTCTTTCTCTGCCACAGAAGTAAGAGTGTGGCACATGAAGCTGACTGTCCTTGTCTAATCCTCTGTGTTTTACTGAGCGGAGGTTGAGGGGAGGGACCCGAGAAGAAGAATGTATCTCAACAACAAATCCATTTCAGGCGAATGAAAATCCACCCTCAGATTTTCTGTTGACAGTCACAATTGCTTCCATGGACATCAGCACAAGTACAACACCCATTTCAGTCTGTTAATTTGGCACTGGGAAGGAGATAAACGCGGTGGTTTGGTGAGGTCATCTGGAATACGCTGCAACTATGTCCTCAAACTTGGGGAGACTCCTAGGAGACCAATGCTATTTCCAAAGTCCTCTGCCTTTTTCTCAGTTTATCCTGCATACATAGCTGCAATCTGTGATCCCAAAACAGACTATGCTCTTTGAAAGCATCACTTACCAATTAGTGTGCTTACATCCATGTAAATTATTATTCTCAATTTTTCTCTTTGAATGCCTGGACATAGATTCCCTGTGCCTAAATCATGCTTCTAAGACAGTGTAGAAACAGCTCTTTATCTCTCCAGGAGAACAGCGTGAATATTCCTACTTGATGAGAACAACTTAATTTCATAACAGATGCTAGAGATGTCACTATCGCCTGTTTCTACCCCATAGCTGGAAGGCACCCATATAGATCTCTTCTTGCCCAAAGCAACTTCTCATATTCTTTGCCCATTCAAGTCTCTTGATTTGGTTTATAAAAAAAAAGGTGGGTGAAATAGCTGTAACCAGTATACTTGTTTTTCTAAAAGGGCTTGGGCCAAGGGAGCTCACACACAGATTTCAGCTCATGGTTTCTTAACAGTTTGCTGGTAGGGAGAATTTCTTTGCTTTGTATTTGAGGGGAGTGCTTGGTCAGCAAGCTTGGCCTCTGCCATGGGTTTTCTTTCCTGCCTGGTGACCTCTGCATTTAGAAATAAGCATGGATTCTACCTAAATTTACTTTCTTTCCTTGGTGAGGAGTAAATTATATGCTATGGACCAAGTTTTTCCCAAATGCAATTCCATCTGTAGAGACGTGTGTGGATCAAAACACAGCTCACAATTCACAAAACATATCACAAATGCATTTCTTTGTGCTGACCCAATTGTCTAATCTGATTGGGAGGATAAACTGAAAAGTACAGAACTAATTTTCATTAAAACAGGTATTTGGCCTCCTTTGTTAAACTGGAACTAACTACCTGCACACTAACAAGTAGAGGTCACCTGCAACATCATGCCCCAAATGGAAAACATGACCAGGCATTCATGTTTATGTCAAGCCATACTGGAAAAGTAGTGAAGAGGGACAGAAACAGTAGAGCTGCACCTAGAGTCATAGGAAATGCAGAGAAAACTGGATTTCCTAAAGCTTGAGCATGTTAGGATAAACTTCAGTCATATTTTGATGATGTTTAGAGCAATCCTACCTCTGGCTTTAGGCCAGGTTCATTCCCAATCGAAAGATGTGAAACAAGTAGCAGAGGAGGTGGTTGAACCTTAAGAAGGCCTTGAATAAAGTTGACAGAGAGACCAACAAGTAAATCATGTTGAACTTTGAAAATGAGTTTATTTAATTTAATACTAATCTGAATCTATTCTTTTCCTCCCTTCTTCATTCATCACTGGGACCATTTGCATGTGAATGGGATCTCTGTTTCTCAGATAGTCCCTCACCACCAGTGCACATGGTGCTGTGACTCCTGCAGAGCTGTAAGCCCCATGGGACTCACCGTGACTTTTTGACTCCCATCTGATGGGACAACAGATGATGTGGCATCATCCATCTCTGCGCCGCATGCAGAAGAGTCCTTTATGACATTATAATTATTTCTCAATAATTAAAGATCATATCCAGACACAAGGGAGAAGAGTGAGCCTACATTATAAAGCTGTTTTTTTCAAAGTATTTTGGCTTCCAGAAAATTCAGGATTTTTCTGTGGCAGTAGGAATCACTGCAAGGAGAATTTAAGTCTGCTGACAATAGCTTTGCTTTTCTTTTCACTCAAGGGAGGAACTGAGAAACTGTTGATGAGTCTTGCAGGGTCTGTGCATTGTAATCTGATAATAATTTACCTCTTTGAAGACATACACCAAATTCCACTTGTTGGTCTTGACATGGTGATCAGTGTTTAGTCTTCAATAAGTGAAGTCACTGACTGGGGTGGGTGCGAGCAGAGCTTGCATGATGTTTTTATGCAAAATTTCCTTCGGAACAGATTTACTAAAGATGGCTGTATGACTATTTCTTTTAAAATATTATGCAGCAACAGAAAACAAACATTCCAAAAAGAAAAATCATTCTATGTTTTCCTCTTCTGAAACAAAATACGATAACACCTTTTTAAACACTTGCGTGGTTACAGACAGACCAGGACCTTAGCTCAATAGTAGGGTTTCACCACCCAGAATCATAGCCTGGATGCTGCAGGTGAGAGTGGGGATGATGAAAAGGGCTTCAACCCCCATCTGTGGCCAGCTGACAGACTTCATCACTCTGCGAGTCTGGTTTGATTTTCTGCTTTTTCAAAAAAATGTCTTCAGGCTTTCAGACTTGCAGCTGCTGAAAACTGCTTGGTTGTTGGCCTCAGAGCAGCTCAGCCCATTTGGTACCCAGCCTGCGTGGTCTGCGCGGGTTTCATTTGCTCATGGGAAAAACTGCAGTTCGGACCTGAGGTTTACTGGGGCCCTTGGTAGTTTCCCATAGGAATGCATGGATGGCTCAAAGGTAGTTTTTTTGGTCTCTCACTTGGTGCCCTTGCTTGTAAATCAAGTCACAACACTCACAATAGGGTGGAGATGGATGTAATGTTCCTACAGATGGAAGCACCCTGCTGCTGGCCCAGTCATTTGCAGGGTGACCCCACTGCAACCCCCACAGACACACGTGGAGGGATATTGTGGGCTTATTGTGGTGTTAGCCCACAGAGTTTAGCTGCTGAGGATTTTGCTTCTCAGTCATTTAAACAACAACTACACTCATTGCAAACACAGTAAAGGCTGTGTGTGCTCCAAAATGCTAATGAATGTTAGCACCATCGACAGTCAAACACTCCTTTCATTGGCTTGGGAAAAATAAATGTGAAAATATTGTCAACTTTTTATCTTAAATTGCCTTGGATTGAGGCCAAAATTGTGCTATTTGTTTTTGTGTGGGTAGTCTTCTGCAAATGTCAGACAGCAGGGAGGTTTCTGTACAGATGATATAGGGCTGAGCTGGATGAGACCACTTGAGAGCTCAGGATTCTCAGTCCTCCTGTAGGACTTCAAACACGGGCTCAACTTTTCTGTACAGGGACCAGTTTTCTTATGTCGAGGAGGTTGTTCACAGTGCAGGAGTTTAAACATGGGTGTAAACCTCTGCATGACCAGGTCTGAGTTTATTATCTGTGCAAACGTGGCTGGCACATTACAACTAGCAATTGTTAAGAAAAGGGCTTAGAGATACAATCACAGCTTTAACACCAAGGATTATGCAAGAAAATAGAGACAAAAGGGGAATTATTTTCCTTTTATTATATTTCCCAGTGCAAGTATTATGAAAGGACTCTACATGCATTTTTTCATCATTTTCCCACAGTCATTTATAATAATCTCTTGGAAGAATCAGACTGAAACTTCAGTCCTTAAAGGAAAAAATTGCCCGCTCACGCATTTATTCTGTTATGTACTTGTTCATGTGAGTTCAGATGGTGCCGTGAAATGTAAGTTCTGACCTTCAAAAAGCCACAGTTTATTTGGGGAAACTGCATGCAAAGAGTTAAAAGAGTTGCACAAAGCAGATCCCAAGACCAGCTACTGAGATGCTAAGTCTGACAGTTTCAGCAAGTCCTCTACATCAGACTAAAGCCTGCAAGATAAATTTTAAAATCAGCCAGGAAAAAAAAATAATAAAAATACATGCTCTTCTAATATGGGTCAGAAACACTAATTAGCTGAAATTGTTTCTCATGATCAGTAACTCAGCAGTTCTCCTCCAGCCTCTTTGTTAGAGAATCTGCATAAAAATAGCAACAAACAGCCTCCGAATCCTAAACACCAGTCGGGCTTAAATTTATCTCCCCTAGTGCTTCCTTGTGACAGTGGCGATGACAGCCTCGATTAGATAGGGCTGGCACTTCACACCGTGTGTCACTCCTCATTATCTGATGAGAGCCCCTGTGAGAGGCAGGTGCCGGGGAATGAAAGATTAGGTGCAGCGCGTGTAATCAGCCTAAATCCCTCACTACCTCCACCGAGCGATAACGAAATGTAAGCGGCTCTCTCCTTTCCACAAATTCTTCCCCATTTTTGCCACGCTCATGAATCTGCAGGTTTGATTACCCTGACTGTGTCTGAGGAACCCTACAGCAGAGACCACCGTTTCCAGGATGAGGTTGGTTCTGGACTGCAGGATTGTATTCCAGGCGATTTCTGTTCTCTGAGTAGTAAGTGCAGTCCTAATTACATTGCCTTAAACCAACACGCAGAAGTTCCCCTTCCTCCCTCCCTCCCTTCTGTGCAGACACTTAAGCTTTTCTTCCTCAGTTTCAGCGGATCCTCTTTAATTCTCCCTAACGGCTCCCACACTCCCTGCAAATAAGCAAGTGAATTTCGCAATTGAATGAACATAATGAAAAAGCAAGGTGTGAGGCTTGGCGACATGGACTGGATTTTGACACTTGACACATTAGTTTTAATACTTCTTAATGTGCCAGTCAATGTTTGACAGTGGGGCTGTTAGAAATGAAGTTCCAGTAATGAGATCTAGCAAGCTTCGTGGTAAAAAGACAACCGTTTTTTGGTGCCAATTACCGATGAGAACTACTTGGGCTTTCTGCACGCTTTCAGAGACAAATTGCTCCTCAGATTTAAAATGAGAGCACGGGCTTGTTGGGAGAGAGCCAGGCCGTGCTGGGTGAGTCTCAGACACCTGGCTATGGAAAATGATTCGCACTGGCCACAGAAAAGAAAATACATAGCTAGCTTTGGGGAGGAACGGGCTATCACTTATTGCCTTCCTAGGCTGTCCCGGGTACAGATAGTCTGCAATCAGGTCTCCTGCTAGAGATACGCATGGGAATCCATAAAGGAGGCAAAATAGGCAACTGCCATCCGCACGTGAGAAATTACGGGCCACAGGGAAGTGAGTGGGCAAAACCAAAACATTCAGTACTTGCCAGCAGTCAGGGATTCAGGTTACAGCTGGTGAAATGGCAAGCGTGATGAGTGGAAACCTCTCAGCGTTTCACTGAAGGGCTGGGGCGTTAATGAGGAAGAAAAGTGCAAAATGCTCCTGTCTACCAAAGAAAATAGCCTAAAGCCAGCAAGGGGGAGGTGTGGGTGGTGGTGTGTGGGGAAGGCAAAGGACAGTACTACGGTGGTGGCTAGTAGCATTCAAAATCACTGGCCGCAGTCAGCACCTGTGGGCAACTCTGCTCTGTCCTGCCAACATGGTCCCATGCCATCGACCGTATGGTTTAATCGTGGCTGGATGAAGCACCGGAGGATGCACTGCGGGGGACACTCTTGCACTGCTGGGAAGTGAACTCCAAGCTCTCTTTGACTTTCTCGTCATACCAAAGGCATAAAGGGAAAATCCACATGGTTGCTGCTTGGACAGTTGCATATAAGATGGTCCTCACAACCCACTGATGTGTCATTGGCATGCCGGGCAGAAACTTTGCCACCTGGCTGAAATGCCTGCCTAAGCATGCCAGCCTTCCCAGGAGAGCTCAGATGTGCCAGACGTCTCCTTCCAGAGACTGAAATCCAGCCAAGGGCTTCTGCTTTCTGCTGGCGCTCTGAGTATTTGTCTAAAAAATAAATGGATCCTCCTGTCTCCCAAGGAATCACAAATCGGGGAGACGCCCAGGAAGAAGACCTGGGTTCCAGCTTGGGCTGCATCTCCCTTGAGCTGCTTAAAAAAAAGCAGCCTTGCGTTTCACAGCTACCTTGCTGTGTGCTGAGTCAGGCCTGTATGGAAAATCAGTGTTTTCTACTGTGGAGAGGTAAATAACTACACTCGATACAGCGCTAGGCCCATGCAATGATTTGGGAGGAAGAAGTTTTCCATGTCACTCTTGAGTCATCTGATGTCCAATTTACCAAGCTCAAAAAAACATCATCCCGTCCCCAGCAAGAGGCCATGGCCATGTGCTAGCTGGGACACAAGCATGATTTGGCAACAGCTGATGCAAACATTTCCCAGACCCTGGGGGAAAACATTTAGTCATACAGAAATCCCAGTTGGTTGCTTCATACTTAAACTGCTGCCCTGTGCAGCTGAAAAGTTAATTTTGGAAAAATGGCCAGATGACAAAGTAAGGAAAATACAGTTAAATGGTCTTAATTTTATTTTTAACAATTGATGTCTGGTGGGTGTAGTAATACTGGGCATAACACTTATTTAGAACTCCACTATTTGATCTTTGTGGTCACAGAGCATGCATTTCTGTGTACTGAACATGAAAATAGGAAAAAAATCCGCTGGTGGCTGTCTGCTCAGGAATGGGGCTTGAACAAAAAGAATGCATCAAGTGAAAGGTATGTTTATACAGGTGGCAATTTCTCCTTGTTCTATTTTCTTGCATTTTTATCCAGTCATTTCTACTCTATACATATTTGCTTTTCTGTGTGAGTATTGTAACCATGCTGACTATTTCTATTGTTGTGCTAATTGCAACAAACCCACAAAAAGAATATTTCTTGTTTGTCATTTACTAAATGTCACTGATTTTTCAGTCTTGCAACCTGACCCACAGGCTGAACACCCCTGAGCTCCACTGAGTCCTTGCCAGGTATACAGACAATTGATGCAACCTTCCCAAGATGGGATGGGAATCTGTGTCTTCTGCATGTGCAAGCACTACGATACCAAAATAATCCAAGCTTTTGGAAGCTACACTTGGGCTGGGCTGGTGAGAAGAGAGGAGCTACTTCTGTAGTAAGTCATATTTGTTATTGATGAAGTTGAAACCTGACTTCTGAAACAATCTCCTGGTAGGCACCATTATTGCTTCACCGCCCTGAAATATCACCTGCAAGCAGGTAAGTGATGACCAGGCAGGTAGTCTTGTCTTTGAAGAACAGTTTGCCACCACTGGTGGGAAGGCAGAGTGGGAAGTGGGCGTACAAATGCCCTGATGTACAAAGCACCAACTAGAGCCCCTTTTCCACTGTCAACGGGTGGAAAATGCATATGTTCACTACTCAGGTCTTATTTCACTGTCATATTGTGACATGTTTTTCAAGGGTAATTAATACAGATGTTCAAAGCCGGAGTACAGGAAAGGTAACGGTAGTTTTGTCTACATACGTAGATAAGTCCACTCTCCAGGTAAGAAACACACGTCAGATATAAGCACGTTTGGCGACTCACAACCTAAAGCCTTTCTGTTGCTCCAGTGATGCTATAGGCCCTCCAAATGGAGCTTGTCCAACTCTTGAGGACAAATCACACTGTGTTCACAGGAAAGTCAGTTTTAGAATAAGTTGTATGGATACAAAAAAACTTCTTCCCGCAAACAGATGTTTGAGATCTTGGACAATGAGCTGTGGCTCAGCATTCATTCTCATTACATGAGCATCGAATCCCAGAGGAACTGGGAGCTGGCGGCCCTCATAAGACTCAGTATGGCCAGTGAAGGCAGAGAGCCTGGGAGTTTCTAGTGGCCTCTTACAAAGCTGCAGAAGAGAAAAATGTAATCTAATGCATACAAGAGAGCAGTGGAGAGAGTACATTTCACAGAAATTTTCTAGAAAGGCCCTCAAGACTAATTGTGTGAAGTGGTTAGGAAAGTGTAACAGCCTTCAAGATACGCTTACCGCTTCTCAGGGTACACAGCATGAATTGGCTAGATCCAGTGTACTGCTCTGCTCATTAGCTGGGTAAAACTGCTGGTAGCCCTCGCACACTGCATGTTGTGCACAGGATGCCTGTGCCGTGTATCACTTTATGTGCATAAAAATTGAAAGCCAGGCAAAGAACTGTAAGGCCTGACCAAGGAGACGTACCTGATGTGCTCAGCAGAGATGTATATAGCCCCAGATGTATTTGGCTGGCTCACAAACAGTAAGGATTTGGAGGGTTAAAAAAGTAAAGGTCAGTGCATCAGTCAGATTCACGTATTTGGCCTTTTCTTCTGTCTTTTATTTTAGAGCTAACAAACAGAACTGCTGTGTCTTTGGGGGACTCTTGACACAAGAACCACCTTCAAATCTTCCTCACTGTCCAAAGCGGAGGGAAGGAAGGGATGGACAACACGCCATTGGTGCGTGAGTGAAAAAGTAGCTGGAAATTTCTGTCCTCAGGGTTGATTTGAAGTTCTGACTCACTGTGCAAAATTACCATGCTGCAGCAGCATCATTGAATCCAGGAGAACGTCACCACGTGGAGGGAGGATGCCAACCTGACCCACACGTTGCAGTGCTCACTGTGTTTTACTCAGCTTGCCTTCCCAGATGGCTGAGGGGCTTTCATTGCCACTGGCTATTTGTTTATTTGGGGGTTTCTAATTACTGCATCCTGAAATTTACGTTATTCTAACCTGCTCATTGTCTAGACAGCCCATGCTGGAGGAGAGAAATTATCCATGCTATAGAAACTGCAGCCTGGATCCCTGGCTTTCTTTTTTTTTTTTTTTTTTTTTTAAGAACCAGGCAAACAGAAAGTACTTGTCCTACTTTCTAGTCAGTAAGCTGAAATTCTGAATGTTTAATTATAAATCAAATAATTGACTACAAAGCTATTGTGGTATGGCCTTCCATGCTGTTGATGGTTTTAATTGCAAACTGTTACATGATGTGCTTCAGTAACAAAGAATGAGCCCTGAAGTAGAGGAGGAAATGTCCTACTTTGACTCTATTTTTACAGTCAGAATGCAGGAAATTTTTTGACATGTCAATCCCTTCCATGATGGACATGAACAAGAGAACTGAAAGCCATACGAGATGCCAGTTAGAGCTGGGCTGGTGGTGCATTCAGTGTTTGTGGGAACTGCATGGAAACTTGCTGCAGACTCTTTCTTCTGCCCCCTTTTCAGGGCCCACCTTCCTGAGAGTCACGTTCTTCCTGATCCCCAAAGATGAGATTGCATGGCTCACTGTGGAGTTGAGGATGAGGCAGACCATGGTGTACTGAGCATCTTCATCACATCAGGCAGTCCCGCTGGCTGGCAGTGATAGATGTGGGTTAGAAGAGGGTGATGCCAAAGCTCCCAAACTCCGCACTGCCCATGGTACCACCCATTGCATAGGGAGGCAGGTGCACCTCTCTCCTCTCCCTGGCCACAGGGATCCTAATTGCCCCCGTTCCTTTGTGAAACACGGTGAAATAACAGATTTTGATGCCAGGGCACGTAAAAGGAATCCTAACGGAAGTTGGAGGCTCTCCTTCCCTCAGGCTCTGCAGTGCTGAATCAGCACCTTGAATCCTCTGGGAGATGGTGGCACCTGCTTCTGCTGGATGAGATAACTGTCTCTTGTTTTCCCACCATGCTCCATTTTCTCAGTAACCTCCTTGTAGGTACTGGAAGGTCTCCCTGAAGCTGTCCTTTCTCTAGTTTGAACACATTCACATCCCCCAGCATCTCCCCACAGGGCAAGTGCTTCAGCTGGGTAGCCCTCTGCTGAACTCCCATTTGGTCATCAATGACTTTCCTGAATCAGGGGGCCTCAACATTAGACACAGGACTCCAGATGCGTTCTAACAAGTGAAATTAAATGTAGATAGTTACTTTTCTTTGTCTACTGACTAAGTTTCTGTTGATACAGCTCAGAATGCTTTCTTCTTTCCGGATACTGCTTGTTCTGGCATTAGCCAGGCCTCATGCTTACTCCATAAAGTAAGGGCTGCCTTGAGTCCCTGAGCCCTCCCTACTTGGTGAGGCCTCTCACCCTGGCTCCAAAGAACTCCTGCTACCGGTATGCCTTTCCTGCCTGGTGCCCAGCCTCTGGGGTCTGCCTCCAGCCTGTGCTGGGAACATCTCCACCAACTCCAACAGAGCTCTCTCTTTGCTCCAGAATCCTTCCCAGGCATGGAGTGGCAAGGTCCCTTATAACGGAGGCATTGGCAGTTCTGGGGCCAACGATAGAGAGTTTGTGGTATAGGAACTGTGTCTCCAGTGTTGGATCCCCAGCCTGAGTGAGGTGTCAATACACTGGAGAGCCATGAACACTGATAGAGGGGGCAAGAGCACTTGTTGTATGAGGAGAGGCTGAGGGAGCAGGACTTGTTTACCCTGGAGAAGAAACTGCAAAGGGGGGATCTGTTTACTTTCTGAAGCTGCCAAATGAGAGGACATGGAACCATACTCCTCTCAGGGGGGCACAGGGAGAGGACAAGAGGCAATGGACAGATCACAGCAAGACAAATTTTGATTAGATATGAGGAAAAAGTATCACCGAGAGGGTGACTGAGCACTGGAACAGGCTGCCCAAGGGTGTGGGTTCTGTGTTCTTGGACACATTCAAAACTGAACTGGACATGGTCCTGAGCAACTACTTCTAACTGGACTTGCTTTGAGCGGGGGATCTCCTGAGCCCCCCTCCAACCTGAATTTTGGGGAAATTTATAATCTTGAAAATTCTTCACAGAGCAGACAGCATGGATGTTTTCACTGAACTGTGTCTTCAGCAGTAAGAAAGGAATCCTTGTACTCGACTGTCCCTATGACAGGTCCTCCAGAGGTTCTGGTGCTCTTTTCCACTCAACTCATCCATCTGTTTCTGCCTTTCCCACCCAGCACCCCACCAGGCTGTGAAAGATTAGCTAGAGGAAAGATTTGAAGTGTGCTTGTATGGCACCTTAAGCATATGAGGTTTTCCCTCAGCAGAGTAACCTGAACCTGTTCACCTGGGCTGGAGCCAGGACCCATTGTATGCTTGCTGTGGGGCAATAAGTGCTGATGGGGAAGGGCCATCAGCCCTCCAGCACCCCAGGAGGAGGAGAAGGTTAGGAGGAGGCCAGGTAGTTCAGACAGAAATGTCTCAGAGATAAAAGTCAGTGCTAATTGCAGGTGCCTGTGGAAGGTAAGGGCAGGTACAACTTCAAGAGGTCAGGAGAAGTGGGGATGAGAGAAAAATTGTGTGCTGTATGGCCAGACATGTACAGGGACTTGCTAATGGGAGAGAGAACCTGCAAATCTCTTAGAAGTAATGTTTCCTCTCCTCTTGTCCCCAACTCAGTTCATCCCTGTGAATCCGTCCCTGAAGAGAAGGCCTTCTCAGAAGCAACTGTAAACAGATTTGCTTTCTTTTCCTTAGAAAAGAAATCTTGAAAGCCACCACCAAGATGGACTGAAAAACACTCTCTCCTTCACCCTTGGACAGGAAAATTTGGAGCATTTCTTTGTTGAATGCAGAGACCGAGCAGGGCCAATTACCTGCAGTGACAAATAGTGTTACAGAGAGTCTTTGGGCAGAATAAATGTAAAATCCTCCAAGTCAGCTATGACATCTTTCAGGCATATTTAGTCATTGAAGCTGAATATCCCCAGCTGTGTTAAACTGTTAAGCTGTTGAGTTTCCGTTTGCAAGCCACTAACAAAATGTAAGATAAAATAGCCTTGCTGTGCCTGCTCTTGCCTAGCATTGCTGAGGGAAATGAAACTTAAAGCCCAGACCAATTCAAGTTTCTTGGAAAAACACCCATGTCCTTCATGCTAGTGATGTGTTCCAGTACCTTCCTGCTAGAGCAGGTTTTTTTCTTTAGCAATGTCTAAGGATGTGACTCCTTAAACAGGGACAAGAGAACTGCTGCTTTATTGTATAATGGAGTCTCTCTTGACCTTGCTTTGCTAAATGTACTGATGGGGCTGTGCAGAACAGAGCACCTCTGTGCTCAGGGAATTTTTTTGGCCTTGCATTTCTTTAAGTAATGAGAGAGATCCTTTTTCTTTTATCTTGAATGCAACAGCAGTTTCTAGGCAGTATTGACTTTAAATCCTCTATTTTTATATGACTAACTATAGCAGCATAAAGCTAAATTGTCGAGATTGTGAGAACTTGAAGTCCAATCTCTAATTTTGTTTTAACCAAACTGCAGCATATGAATGCATGAAGACAAAACCCCAAGAGAGTATAAGGGGGGAATCAACAGACAAAGCGACAACTGACAAAATCTGAGTTTTAAAGCTTATATGGAGAAGTATAAATCTCCCCAAGCCACTGTGTTATTTCAGCGTGAAGCGTCTGTGGAAGAGAGATGGTCTGTGCCTGCCCCGCACCAGTGCCCCTCCAGCTGCCAAAGTCACGGTGTAGCCAGCTGATCCTCCGCCAGTGAAGACTGATGCTTTGGGGTTTTTTCAGTGATGTGATATGAAGAAGCAACAAAGGAAGTTGCTAAGGTGGAGGGCTGTTTAGCAGGGTCACCTCATGCTAAGGGGTCCAAGCATGGCAATTCAGGGGGTCTGGGTGGCAGCCCAAGACTCTTGGGGCCATGCTGAAGCAGGGTCGTTCCCAGTGAGGAGGAGGACGATGAGGAGGAAAAAGAGGAAGAGAGCCTGTGGTCTAGCAGGGCACCAGCTACTGCTGAAGAGAGAGCCACACTTGGAGAAGTTGGCTCCAGCGGAGCAGTGGGTTTTTCTTTTCCACCCATATTTCTCTGCAGCCCCAAGAGCAAACAATGCCGGCCGCTGTGTTGTGTGAAGCACTGTTGCTGTGACCTGTATAAATAATTACTGAAACCTTTGTTTATTGATCTCTGATTAAAATCCTAAGTAATTTAGATGCAAATTAACTGCTTCATTTATGATCCTGGCGAATGGCCAAGCTGGCCCTTGGCGTGGCAGAGCTGGCTATGGTCCCTGGCAGCCATGCCGCTCTTGGGCCTTCAGTACCCCAGAAAACATTGCTGAAAGCTCCTCAGCTGCGTGCTAAACCCCCATAAGGTGCAGAGCAAGCCCAGGCCAGCAAAAGGTAGGAGGGACCTCATGGCTCCCTGGCTGATGGGACTGGGTGAAACCTCTCCTTACTCAGGTGGGACCAAGCACCCCTTCCTTCTTGTCCCCAAAGAGCCCCAATGCACAGCTGCTGAAGCCCATCCATTGTCAGCACATATGTTTTGACTGGCCATGAGAGCCGGAGGATTTTTGAAAGATGCTCTTTGCACAATGACAGTGGAGGGAGTTGTAGGCAATCTCCTTTTTCTTACAAACTTCTGAAGGGTAAGTTACCACTTTGGCAAAATTCTCAGCCATGAAAGAGGTTGGCTTTCCCAGCTTTTTCCCAGCTGTGTGCAATGATGGGGAAAAATATCCAGCTAAAGTCTCATGAGGGCAAAGGTAGCTATTTGCTAAGGGTTTTTTTTTTTATATTTGCGACTAATGAGTTTAAGGTAAGCTACTGCTTAGGTGGATTTTGTTTTGGTATGTGAAGATACTGATACTTAGAAGCATTTTTCAGAGTAAAATTGAGGTTTTGAATGACAGGTTATATCTCTCCCCCTGCCCTTTCCAGGGCTGGTGACAGCTGGAGAGACCTGATGCTAGAGACTGAGGCAAACCTATTGCCATGTTTCTGCACTGCCTGTAGATTATCATTCCTGCTCTCCCACCGCAGCTAGTCCATTTGTTATTCTACTATTTGAAGTCAGGACTTCTTAAAAAAAAATCCTCAAATTCTCTATTTAATACAAGAAAATTCAGCTCTTTCAAATGTAAAGCAATGGATACTTTTTTATATATGAATACAAAGGAAAAAAACAGTCAAAAACCATTCCTTCCTATTGTTCTCAAGGATACTACACCATCCCTACGTGATGATCCAGTGGTCTCCAGCCAAAAAGCACTTGAACACTGCTGGGGCCATGTCCTGTGCAGTGCTCCCCTGCAGAGGTGCAGCAACAGAGCCAAGAGCCAAGGTTGTGTTGCTTAGTTGCTTGGTGAGCACCAGGTGTGGAAGCCAAGTACCATTTTACGCAGTCTCTAATGGACTAACTCCTAATCAGAGTCCTGTGGTACCGGTGTAAGAAGGCACTCTGCTCCCAAGACCATCAGGACTCATGAAGGATGCTTTCCCACAGATGCACGGGCTGCAAATCTTTTGGTCCCTAGTGGGGGCATTTGTGGCTGTGCTGAGCAGAGACTGCAAAGCCTTTTCTTTAGAAGGACGTTGCCAGGATGTCTCAATCACCTGGCTGCCTAGTTTTATGGCATGAGTAGGATGGGTTTTCTGAGATGTCCACTTCTCGGGGTTGAGTCCAGCCCTCCGGGTGGGCTGCAAAGCTGTGGGAAGGCAAGAGAGGAGCATGGCTCTGCAGCACATGGGCCAACGTGGCTTTTTCGTGGTGCTCAACCACTGCAAAAGCTCTTCTGTGTCACTGTGGTAGGGGAGTGTTGATGTTCCTCCAACTTGAAGCTGACACACCGGCAGCTGAAGATACTTCAAGTTGGACAAGCTTGCTGTGTTGTACCAGAGCCCAAAAAAGGGGGATTCATTAACTTCTAAGAGCACAGCTTGCTAATGTAAATTAATGGGAACTCATGATTGGGCCTGAGATGATAATATTTTCCATCAAAATAAAAGTTTATCATGCAGCGCTCTTGAAGGCCAAACAGAATTGGGCTTTGATGATAGTTGTTTCAGGCCTGAATACAGGGCCTGTGTATCCAGTGACTTCTCTGTTTCTCTGCTCACAAGCTTCAAGTCCTTAAAGTTAGAGCAGCAATCCTATTAAAGGCTCGATTGTTTTGCTATTTCACATCATCACTTTTTTAAAAAAGGAAAACTTTCCTGCACTTTTTTATGGAAACATAATGGTGGGAAGTAGCAACCAGAAACATAGGCTTCCACAAATCACACTGCAAAAAATCACATTAAATTTGTGGTAAATGGGGTTGGCTGTTCACAAATTCTTTCATATATTGGAGTGCTTTCCATGAAAACCCCCTGCTGGGCTCTTAAAAGCAAATTTACAGAATTTCTGAGTGTTTGGACTTGCTCCAAATTGTGCCATTGAGATAAAAGTGCTCAAAAAAATAAAACCTCTACTATTTTATCTTATGCTGATAATATGATCTGATTTGATTGTTGTTTTTTTCCTTGACAGCATGAAGTGAATTAGCCTGCTTAAAAGGGAGGCGAAAATAGATCACTGGAACCGACTGAAGCAGGTACCCCTTGAGAAAATAAGCTCTTAATTCCCTAGGCATTTCCATGGGAAGGAAACACCGTAATACTTCATGAGGGCTGAGCTGGTGAACAGAAACATGGGGTTTTTTTCCCTTCCCCTCTTCCCCACATAGGCACTGAAATGTGCCACCAAACTGGAGGGCAGCTTGGAAAGCCTGTTTTCAGAGCTGAATTCCTTGATTTCCCACCCTTAGCTGAGGTCAGAGCTGTTCCTGGGAGCTACATGGCAGCTTGGAAATAATCAGGTTACGCTGAATAAATCTTTCAAAAATGCTTTATGTGGAAATATATGAGGAATGGATACCTTCCCTTCTAAGATGTTTGCCTGTGTATTAAATACTTTCCAGTGTCTCAGGAGAGCCCAGCAAGCACACACAGCCTGGTGTATATAGTTTGTCAAAGCCTAATGAACTCTTTAGTGGAAGTTCTCTGTGGCTTTGTGGGGATTAGGCTAGCAACCACATTTGTGCTTCAAGCTGAAATGAATCAGTCTCTGTAGGTAATCTGACTTCCAGAGTGTTTTCCTGTCAAAATTTTTCTAAAAAAAAAAAAAAAAGTATTCTCTTCTTTTCACTTCTCTCCACTCACCTCCTTCTTCCATGTGCATATGTGTACCTTCAGCAATCTATCCAGCTCTTTCAGGGGTTTCACAGAAATGAGAAGCAGAAGACCACCTAGGAGCAAAAGTATTTCTTATAGGGACCTCTCCTCTCCACTGGACAAGCACTCTCCTGGGCACTTCTGGTCTGCACTGCCCCACAATCTCAACAAAAAAAAAAAAAAAAAAAAAAAGAAATAAAAGAAAAAAAAAAAAGAAAAAAAACCTGAAAAAGACGAGATGATTTCCTGGAAAAGGAAAAAGAATTATCCTTTATGTGAAAGAAGGGAACTCAGGAACTCAAGCGCAAAGCACACATCTTGTAGAAATTATTCATTTTCCTCAGAGGCAGGGAACTAAACTTCCCCTGAAAATTTTGGAAGAAAACTCAGACGGTCTGCTTACACAGAGATAAATCTTGTACCCGCTTCTAATCTACTTGACAGCACCCACAGTGCAGCTTCACACGCTGCACGCACGCCCTTGCTTGGGTTGCTGGAAACCTAGTCCCTGTGAGGGTGTACTTTCTGAAAATCTCCCACTGTTGCCTCCATTCATGTTTCTTCAGTTGTCCTGTCTGTCACCAGAGCTGTGCTGGTGCTAGACAGAAAGGTGGCACCTTCAGGGTAAGCTCCTGTGTGCATCATCTTCCTCATGCAGGACAGGTCTAAGATGGGTTAGGATATTTTCTTTTTAATTCTTTTTTTTTTTTTTCTTTCTGTATGACTCATTCTTATGGTTTGTTTCTCTGGGCAAGAACACATGGTAAGAAGCAGTGTTACACATGAGGGGCTGAAGTGTTGACTGCATGTTCTCCAGATCTTTTGTTTCCTCATGGAGGCAATGGGAGATCATTGCTCTCACTCTTCAAGACTGGTCTTGGACAAATCCCATTGCATTAGCAGGAGAGGTGTGAAGACACACATGCATTTTTGATGACAGTAGTGTTTTTGCAGAAGTGTGATGCCAATGAATTATTTTTTTTAACTGTCTCCACAGCAAGCTGCAGCTGCAACTGGCAGCAGTAATGGCACGGCAAGAACCAAAGTGGTTCGTGTGTCACAACCTGTCTCTAGACAGCCCCTTCTCTGTGCTGAACCATAAGGTGGCTGTTTGTCTTCCCAAGGAGCAAAGTCTTCATGTGTCAAGTCATAGTGCTCAAAGAGAAAAAACCAAGCACTGTAGAACTAAATACTGTGCCCGACTGTAGGGAACAGACAAGGTGTCAGAAGCTTTAATGACTACATCTTGCAGCATGTCTTTCACCCTGGTAATTGCCCGTGTGTGTGTGATCCTACCCCAATAAAGGTGAAACAGCTTCTGCCTCACTTGCAGGATAAGCTATGTATCACAGGAGAAAGCTGCAGCGTATCTGGGTAATCTTTTTCATCTGCTCCTGCCTTCAGTAGCCAACATGCCCGTTCTAAAGCTGTGCAGCAGCACCTACCACTACTGAAGCAGCAGAATGCTGTGGCAGCCATAGTCTCTCCCTCCGGCTCCACTTGAAAGGGATTTTAGGCGGGTAAGACTGAGGCACTTACTGCAAATCACTTCTAGGGTTTCGTTTGCCGTGGTGCGGGCCTCTGCTTCCCAGCCTTGTCAGTTCAAACTCCCTCTGATCTGTGTGGTCTGACCCAAATCTCCAAACCACACAACAAATTTTGGGAGAGCACAAGCTCCTGGCTGTTCTGCATGTCTCCAGAATCTCTTCTTTGTGTGCTTTTATGATTTGATTCAGTGTTGTACTCAAGCCTCACTGGTCGTACTTCCCATCGATGTATGTAACCACATTGCCTGCTTCCCATTTCTCTGCTCTCTCTTGGAGTAATCATATCTTTTTATGAGTGCTGATTATGTCTTGCCCCAAATTGGTTTGGAAAAGACTGCGGAGCAGAGGTGCCTTTGAATTTGCAGAGGAGAAGAGTGACTCTGGGTGCCCAAGAGGAGCAAGAATTTTAGAGTCTGAAAGCCCTCTTGTTTTTTGGCTTCCAGAGGGTGAGTGCCCACCATGTTCTCAGAAAGCTGCAGGATTGCACCAAACTTTGAAGCCCTCAGAATCACTAGTGACTTCCTTAAACTCCAGCATAAGTGCATGCCAAAGGTCCCTAACACAGGCCACAGGATACGTTACACTTTGTGTGCCATAAATCATCCAAACTAGGTTTGAAAGGATTGTGAGACATGGTCTTGCCCAGCATTTCTCAAAGTTTCTCACCCGTGATGCTGCTCGGTCCTGCTGGGACTTTTTGTGCCCCACAGGCAAATGCAGCTCCGGCAGAGCGATTGGTGTGGTTCAGAGCACCTCCATGGCTTACCACAGATCTGATCCCTTCTCTGCCCAAGAGCAGGATCAGCTTGTACCTAAGCTGTTCACAACAGATGTTTGCCTAAGCTCTTATTCAAAAACAGACAAAAAATTATGGAGATGTAACAGCTTCCCCAGCCAATCTATCTCGTGCTTAATCATCTTTACTATTAGAATCTTTTTTTCATGTTTAGCCTAAATCTCTTTTGCAACTACCAAAGCCCATTATTTCCCATCCTATCATCAAAATTACTCCCCCATATTTGCAGATAACTTCAGTGTATTTAAAGACTGTTATTGTGTCCCTTCAGTCTTGTTTTTTTCTAGACTAAACAGTCCCATTTCCTTCAGTCTTACTTAATAAATCACGTTTTCTAGATGCCAAATTGGTTTTGCTACTATGAAGAACTGGATTTAGGATATCACTTTTTTCCATTCTCTTAAAAAAAAATAAGATGTGTTTGAAACTGAAAAAAATATTCCAGCTGAGGCCTCAGCAGCACTAAATGGACCAAAAGGTATGTCAAACAGCTTATAAATGGTGGTCCTGGTGCGGTACCCTAGCACCATGCTTGCAGTTTCTGCAGTAGCGGGACTTTGTTGGCTCCTTGTCCCAGAGTCACTCCTGGATCCTTTTCTGCTTTGTGGTGCTCTGTCCTGGTGTTTTACATCAATCCCATCTTCAAATATAAGCAACTTGTTATCCGACTGACAGCTGGACAAACGGAAAATTTCACATTAACGGCATTGCACCTCATCTTTTTCCAGCTGCCGCAGCTGAGCAAGGTCCATCCAAGTCTGTCCCTAATCCTCGGCTCGAATTCAAAGGTTTTGCAATTTGATAGGTGGTGACCCCGTCCTCCCAACACGAGGCAAAGTGGTTGCGGTACATCAGCTTCTAAACCTCTTCTGCCCATAATCCGTTGTCTCATTTCCATACGCTCCCTCATGCTGCTGCCTCTTGCCATGGGGGCTCGGCTCTTTGAAGCAAGAACCAGCCTTATGTTCTCTCTCTATATAGCGCCTCGCACGGCAGGGTCTTGATCCATGATTAAGCATCCTAAATATAACAACGATGAAAACAATACTGTCTATATAACTGAGAAGCTCCCGTTTGTGGTGAAATGGGAAAGGAGTGGGTTTTATGGGTGCATTAAACTTTCCTTTTGGAGCTCTAAAAAAATGTAATGGATGGCAGCTTTTAAAATTGAGCTGCTATTTTGTTAAGAAAATACTCATTTGCTGAGGAGAATGGTACATTCCTCTCTGTAAAAAGTCACATTTTCACCTGGGGCATATTCATGAAAATTAAAACTTTGCTTCTTGTTGTAAATCTTTGTAAATTTCCATGAATTTGCCCCAGGTGAAAATGTGACATTTTTACAGACAAGAATGCTCCAGTTTTGCTGAGAGAGGCAAAAAGGCCTTTTTGTAAAAAAAACGGCAACAGCAACTTTCCGCTTCTGAAAAATATCTATCCCTTTTGCTGAAAAAAAAAATAAAAAAAAAGAAGAAGAAGAAAAAGAAAATGGAGTGGAGCTGCTGCAGAGCCATATTCTGTGTTCCCCACCTTCTGATCTGCTTTTATCACTAGCCACTATGCTCAGGCAAAGTAAAACTTTACCATACATTGACTTTACAAATGCACTTCAGAAAAATTACTTATTTTTTCTGGTGGGAACTTTTAGCTTTGCCATTGAAGTGTCAGCTTTGATGGCACTAATGTTGTTATATATTCAATGGTCATCTTGAGCCAGCTACTGCAACCCTCATTCATTCAAAACTTCCACTAAAATTAATGCTAGATACAACCATGAAAGATGTACCAAATAATGTAGGTTTGCATTTAAGAAAATATAAAATAAAAGGGTAGTGCTTTCTGTAAGCTTTTTATTGCATTTGAGCCATCAATTACACGGCCTATCCCATATATAGTACAGTCAGCTCAACCTTTATGTCCCAGGTTGCAAAAGAAAAAGGAGGGGACTTGCAGGTCTGAGTTCCACTGCATAGACTGTCAGATAGAGAGAACAAAGTGTCCCTTGTCACCCCATTTTTCTTGACTGGGCTGTCTGTGGGGAAGAAGAGGAAAAGCAGGTGATTGTGGTAATGTAGTAAAGAAGAGGCTGTCCTTGGGACAGTCTCAGACAATATTTCTCTGATGGTCTGGGGATAGTTAGTCTGTGGTCATTAATTAAGACATCCTATTCCTGGGTGGACTCCCAGGGTTTTTCACAGAGCTCAGCAAGTCTCTCCCACTTCTGAGAGGCAATGCTTGTGATCCTGTTCCTCAGCAGAAAATCTGTGGGGCCAATTTGTGGGGGGTGAGGAAAGTTTTGCTCCCACAGTCCCTAGAATGGACCAGGCAGGTCCTTCCACGGACCAGCAACTCAGAAGCTACCAAGTCCACAAATCTGCCATTCTTCCTCTCTGCTGGAGATCTCACCTTGCTTTCCTGCTCATGGGTCTCCAAAATGTTCTTGTAATCCGGTTCTGTTTCAGCCTGAAAAAAAAAGTAGAGGTGTCTAGAGTTGCTTAAATGACAATTGCTTTAGTGCTTTGCTGTCTCCCCACCCTCCCGCCCATGAGGTGCCTTCAACGGATGGGTTCCTAGGTGCTGAAACTTAGTGCAAGTTTTAAATATTTCAACAACAAAAAAAAGAAGGTGGTGCATGTGTGATAACCTTCACGTTATCACCCTGGTGTTGGCCTGGCAGCTTTGGAGGAGAAGGGTTAGCCTACCAAACCTGCTCAAAGTTGGCAAGTATGCCTTGTTGATGGAGAAAGAAGCCTGCAGGGACAATGAGCAAGATCTCTTCTCCTTTGAGAGGGCTGCCAGGGCTGCAGTCTGAGTGAGGAAACCGCTGCAGAGGAGACGGAAAAGAGAAGGACCCACTTTGCAGAGGGGATGCTAGCACAGGGGAACAGGAGCCAAGAAACCCAGAGAAGGCCGTAGAAATGGGAATTATGGAAAGAGAATAGGAAAGAGCAATGCTGGGATGCGTCTTCAGCACAGGAGCACACGGTCCAGTGTGCTTGCCAGTGACCAAGCTCTGCCAGCTTGGTTAAGGGTGGGAGACTCTTCCCTCTCAGCTGCAGGGGCAGAACTTGCAGCTCCTGGAGGAGCCTGGGCTGTCCCAGGCACTGGGTGATTCAGGGAGTCACCGGAGGCAAACCAGCCGCTCCCACTCCTCCTCCTTGATGGGCTGCTGTGCAGGCACCCTGTAACACAGGGTCGGACTGGGAAGAAAAAGCGAAAGGGGGCATTTCTGCAGGTTTTAACTAGCACTTGACCTTTTCAACAGTAGCTGGAGCACTGGGAACCCAGAAGGGGGATGTTTGCTCTCTGAAGTTCGGCTGCTCTACTGTGAAGCTTCTGCTTTGTGTGTGTGCCTGTGAGTTTAGCAGCGGTCCCTGTGTGTCTAAGATCTTGTTATTGCCCATTCATTTGTAAGGAAATGAGAAGCTGATGCTAATGTCAAAAAGGGGTCACTGAAGTATAAAAACTAAAAAAAAAAATATCCCAGCCAGCAATCTATACAACCCAGAAAAATGGCACACTGTGTTCCTAAACTGGCAAAGTCCTAAAAGCTTTATTAAAACTGATATTTGATTTGGCAAGTAAGTTCACTCTCACTCAGTGCAAATCCATAAAATGTATCAATATAAAAATATTCTCTGTAGCTGAGTTGTCTCCTCACCCTAAGAACTATTAAAAAAATAAACACAATAATTACCGGTGCTCTAACTCTGTGGTATGGATGTGCTCAGCTTGTTCCATCACACCCTGCCAGGGAATGGGACTCCCGTTAACCCCTCCTCACTGGTGAAACCCACCTCCGGTAGCACGGGTGTGAGCACACACGGCATCCCCAGAAGCCTCTGCCTTGCCTCTGGGCAGGTACAGCCACAGCACTGAGGGTGATGCCGTGAGGGACGGGAGCCAGGAGAGCTCCCTCGGTGCAAATACTCACTGCTGGCTTTGCAGCTGGCGTTTGCAGCTCAGAGAAAAGAAGCCGGGGTCACTGAAAGTCTTGTGCTTCCATTTCATGGCTGTTTGTGATTGTCAAATGGCCATAAGGGGTGGGAGCCAGCAATTTCCCTCCCAGCCCAAATCACTGACCTCTGATACCTGAGCAGAGACGTGTGCTAGATTAGTGCTGACTCAGCGCTTTCTGTGAACGTTTCCCACACTCGCCACCACAGTGGCAGGGCAAGAAGATAAGCTCGGTTCAGAGCAGAGCAATTAAAGAGTTAACTATACTTCTCATTGATCACTGGCTTTTAAGCACAGATCCCAGGCAGGGTTTCTGTACTGACCTCCAAATCAAACTAAGAGAAATCAATAGCATTTAGGTGTCAAAAGGAGAATTAGATCCTTTTGAGGACCTAGAAATATGTTTCCAAGCCAGCCACTTATTGCACGTTCACTGGTGGCTAAACAGAACCAGCAGCTCTGGAAACCCAGGAGTGAAATATTTACAGCCCACAGCCATGGTGTTCCCATAGGAACAAAGGGAGCAGCAAGGCAAGTTTTCGGTATTTTCAGCACCACGTTGCCTTGCTGGAATGAACGAGCTGATAAAGTAGACAAGCCTTACCCTGCGATAGCTGCTGCTCCTCCCCATAGCTTGAGGAGTCACACCACTAGCCTGTCATGGACGCTGGCTTCCCAAGTGTAGATGGATGGGGCCGCGGAGAAAAACGCATTATTATTTTACTTAAATAGCTATAACTTCCGAGTACCAAATGCCCCAGGAGTCTTTACAATTAATCTTGCAACACAAGAATAGTGACCACCCAGCAGTATTACAGATAAATCTGCTAGGCAGTGTGCACACTCAGCCTGCCAACAGCAGTAAATAAATGCTGGTAAGTGAACTTCAGTAATGAATCAAAGCTAACAAACCCCTCCCCAAAAAAACAGCCCTTTCCCCCCTTGTTTCTGGAGTATGTCCCCAACCTCTCCCCAAAATTAGCTCTAGCAAATGACTTCTGCAAAGTGTCTCTGGAAGGTTATTGAGTTGAAGTTATTTTGGGGCGAGGAGGGATTTAGGGAAAGCCTAATAGAGGTCATGGGAGCAGTTCCTAGCATCCAAAGCAGCCCATGGGGAGACCTTGCCTTGAGCTCCCTGTAGGTCTTCCCCAGCCCCACAGAGACCAGCTCAGGCACTTTCCTGGGTTCTCCAGTAGCTTCCTCATCCCTTTCTGTGTAGAAGACCATTTGGCCTCAGCCTCAGCCATGAGCCGGGTGAGCTGGGTTGGAAATCTGGGTGGGATTCACTGTTATCACAGTGTTGTCTTTGGCAGTCTGATATTCCCTGCAAGGATTGATGGGTCTCCCTATTGATTTGGCTCCAGATCCCTTCTCTCTATTGTCGTCATATTCATCCTCTTGGGATAAATGGGCTCGGCTCCAGCATTAAATACTTGAAGTAAAAAATGAGGTATGCCGAACATCTCGTATTATCGTAATTATTTAAAAATAATTTATTTACCTGGAAAGGCTTAGCTCATGCTCAGCATCTCGTTTTTGGTGAACCCCTTCTTCTTCTTTTTTTTTTTTTTTTAACCCAGTTTTCCAGCTGAGTAGACAGAGGAACAAACCAAGACCAAATGATTTGCCAAAGTTCACAGAGAGAATCACTAGCTCATGCAGGATTTATAGGGAGATTTGCCCTGGCTTCAGCCAGCAATTCATGTTGTCTCTGTTTGGGTTTGCTGTGACACTAGGGGTTCCTGATTCAGCCTTGCCAGTTCATAATACTTTCTCATGAGTCTATTAATATTTACTGTCTCTTAGAAAGCCGACTAATTGTTGAAGAATTTCAGACTTGACTTGTATGAATTAAGTTTTTAGTTGTGGTGACTGCAGAGCAAAAAATAGCTTAGAACAAAAAAAAAAAAAAAAAAAAAAAAAAAGATTGGTGTATCTTCTTCAGGCTTAGAAACTGGAATAGGAGTTTCTATTCTTTTCAAACTTCATTCTTTTCTAGCCTTATTCTCGAGGTTTGGAAACCAGCCTTGTATTTTGTGACTGCTTGGAGTCTCTTGCTGTTGAGTTCCTGATACTTCTGAGTTTTCCTGCATCTTGTATCCCCAGTCTTGTGAATTACTTTCCTCACCCTCTACGTGATACCCAATTCAAGGATGTTGCTGTACTTTTCTTTCCCAACTGTTCTTCAATTTTTGATTGTGTTTTTCTTGATATGTATAAAAAACAAGGAAAAGGGTGTTCTGTTTTCAGTTTTACAGTATTTTATTTCTACTCAAAAGGCTCCATATTTCTCCTTCACACACAGATTTCAGAAAAGCCTCAGCCCCAGACAAAGTTGTGATATTCAGGGATACTAGGTACTTGCTAATCCCTTGCCATATGTGCAATATACAGCTGCTTAAAACTTCTGAAAGTAAGACAGTGAACATGGTGCATAGGACCAGACTTTAAATAATCCAGCAAGCCAGGCAGTTTTGGCTATCAGTATGATGGAGATCCCCAGGCAAAGACATAAGTTTTTGACAAAGATAAGGGGATAGAGTTTAAATTTAATCTTACCAGCAACAGCTATTTTTGGTTTTAATCAGGACTGCACTGAGTTAGATATATACTTTGGCTCAATGTCTATGCAAAATAAACCAACAGGCCTGAAACTGTCCATTGGCCCTAAGAACATTGCATAATAACCTTCCATCCCCCTGCCTACATATAAGCAGACCTTAACATCCCTGCAGTGTTAACTGCCTCGTACAGCATGTAATTATATACAGAGAATTATCCCTACACTATGATTAGCCAAATGCATTCATATGCATGTGAATTACTTTTTGTGCTGACACAGTGAAAGGCTGGAGGCCTCTTTTTACTCGAGGGGATGGAGAGGAATGTGCTTGTGTGGTCCTCCAGGGGTACCCCACTAATGGGAACTGTACTTACTGCATCTTTTCTGCCTGAAGCAGGGAGAGTAGCTGGAACTAGAGATGTCAGCCGGGTCTGTGCCTTCTGAGCACCATCAGCTCTCAGACACATGGAGCTGTAGAGGCTGCGTGTTATGTTACTGTTAAGAAGACGGTGCTTTTTTAAATGTGGGTTTGGTTGTTGGATTTTTTTTTTTATTTTTGCCCAGCAGTCTCCTTGTGAGGGTCCTCAGACCTGGTAGCAGCACAAAACATCAATATAAATGAGAAGAACAGAGCTGGCAACTGATTGTGCTCAGTGGGTGGCTCATTAGCTGCAGCCCTGTGGATGCAGTGTGCTGCTCTCGGTCATCTCGGCTGTCGGCAGAGCCTGAAGAGAGAACGCGTGAAGTCCTGAAACTCACCTGGCAGACTCCCAAGGCTTCACATGTGACACTGGGAAGGGCTCACTTCCTTTGCTCCACACAGCTTCTGCTTCCTGATTCTCTCACAGCATCTTTTACCACTTCATCAAGATGGGGAGTGAGAGGCTTTTTTGGAAAACAAATTGATCCTCTTCCCACTACACAGCTCCTAAGGAAAGCTGGCAGGGAGAGCTGTTGCACTTCCAAACCCAGGAGGTAATGTAAGGTAGTCCTTCTGAGAGTCCACAGGACCCTGGAAAAAAAAAATATTCTTTTTTACCAAGGGTCCAAAGCTATCCTCCAGGGCTGGTGGCTTGTGTGACTTGTGCCTCCTTGTTAGAATCATAGAATAGAATCATAGAATAGTTTGAGTTGGAAGGGACCTTTAAAGGTCATCTAGTCCAACCTCTCCTGCAATAAGCAGGGTTGTCTTCAGGTAGATCAGGTTTCTCAGAGCCTCATCCAATCTCACCTTGAATGTTTCCAGGGATGAGGGGTCTACCAGCTCTCTGGGCACCTGTGCCAGTGTTTCACCACCCTCAGCATAAAAAATATCTTTCTTCTATCTAGCCTAAATCCACCCTCTTTTAGTTTGAAACTGTCACCCCTTGTCCTACACCCCCTGATAAAGAGTCCCTCCCCATCTTTCCTGTAGGCCCACTTTAAGTACTAGAAAGCCGCAGTAAGGTCTCCTCGGAACCTTGTATTTTCTAGGCTGAACAATCCCAACTCTCTCAGCCTGTCCTCACAGGAGAGGTGTACCATTCCTCTGGGCATTTTTTTTGGACTTCATCCGGACACTATCCAACAAGCCCATGTGTGGGCTGAGGGCTCCAGAGCTGGATGCAGTACTCCAGGTGGGGTCTTGCCAGAGCAGAGTAGGGGGGCAAAATCACATCCCTCGTTTTTCTGGCCACACTTCTTTTCATGCATTTGATGCAGTCTAGGATACAGTTGGCTTTCTGGGCTGTGAGTACACATTGTCAGCTTACATCCAGCTTTTCATCCACCAAATAGATGCATGGTTATCATGGTGTCCATGGGACCATGAAGCTCTGGCTGCATTTCCTGCTAGCTAGAACATGCAAGGAATGGGAGTAGAGCCTTACAGGTCTGATCTGGGATCCTTCTCACAGGAAACAAAGGGAGATGTAGCTTTTTCAGAGTACGATGATCCTCTCACTTGATTTTCAATCTTGAGTCTGGTCATTAGCAGGGGTGAAAGTAGTTGCAAACTAAACAAAGTTCACACAGCTCAGTGCTACCATGAGTGTGGAAGTCTGTGGTCACACTGCAGTGTTGTGTAAGGCAGAAAAGATGCTACTGGGTGTGCATCTGCTGGAGCTTTATAACTTCAGGTGGCTCTGTATAAACAAGCCCAAGAAACCAAGCCTGTATTCATTAAAGAGCTGGAAGTCTGCAGTAATATCCAGCAAGTTGCATAGCTGCTATTAATTTCCCCCATAAGTGTTTTTTTCCCTAGGTCTCTTACTTTACATGATATTGAGGATTGGGGTTCACAGTTAAAGGTTATTAAAATATTAAGTATAATTTTCTGCTGCATTTAACTCTTTGGAAAGTATGTGCAGGAGATGGCACGCCATGTGAAATGTAAATAAATGTATTGCAGGGCAAGCAACTTCTCTTAGGAGATGGTGATCCCTGAATTATGTGCCTGGGGGTTATGTCTTGGAGTTAAAAGCACTTTTTTTTTTTTCTTTTCTTTTTGGTCCACCCTTGCTAATTAGCAGACTAATCACCGGCAGCCAGCTATTACAGGCAGGAGCGGAAAAGAGGAAGTTTGTAAGCTTCAGATATATCAGGCAGATCTGTGTATCTCTGTTGGTTTGGAAAAAATTCAGATGCAAGAAAAGGTGCTGAGCATACAAACGCTGATCTGTATCTATGGATGAAGGCTATAGCGTTGCAAGGCACATGAGAGAGCTTTGCAGCCAAAGCAAATAAATGGTCCCCGAATGAAAGCTTTCCCTGTGTGGCAGGCTCACTTAATGACGCTCTTGTGTGATTCTGTCCAAGGAGGCTTATCACAACACAAACCTCAGAGGACTGGGCTTACTGGGGAGGCAAAATGTCCTGGGCACCTCCATCAGTGGTGTTGGCATGAGAACAGCTGCACCAGTGCTTCTAGCTGTCTAGGATGAGGGGTGTCATGAGTTGCTTGTGAGAGCCAAGAGACAGGGGTCTCCTGCATGGTCAGCAGCCCTACCTGCTCCAGAGTTGCCTCCTTGCTCTGCCACAGCACAACACGTCCACCTCCCTCCACCCTGCTTTTCTGCAGACCACAGCAGAGCAGGGACCCTTGGCACCTTGGGGTGGGGATATTAGCATTATCTCACTTTGCAGCTCTCGGCCACCCTCCCTAGCCATTTCTCCCTCACCTTCTGGACACTGGTTCTGACTCGGGCTCCTTAACTGTTGCTCCAAGGACAAATTATCCACGACTAAGTGCATGCAGTGTTAAAAGAACTGAGAAGCTTTTGAGTGCTCTGGAAAGATGGACAAATGAATTCAGTATGAAAAGCAGTCCTGTAAATTAATATGATTTATGCTATTCATATTAATAGCTCTATGTTCATTTAATTTCTCTTGAAAGGAGTGTGGTTATTTCCCTATGACTTTCCTATATATGTGGTAAGAAAAGAAACAGGTGATTTTGTAGAATTAATTTAACGTTGTCCTTGGCTGGATTAGTTCTGAGAAAAGACTTCACAATTACATTCAAAAATCCCAGAAGAGTTAGTGTTTTGCACCTGTGACATTTTTTAATGAGTCAATATTTCAGCAAGAACAAGCCATTCCCCTTTATTTTGTACATTAAACACGGAACAAGAATAGGTGTTTCCTAGACTCACTGTACAAAGAGCTTCTCCAAGATGACAGTGATAGAACAAGCAAATTTTTGCTCATGCTTTCACCATGAGCTCCCATGGGTGGCACTTTCACAGACAAAAATACTTTGGAGAGAATCCACCTTCCACTGGGCACTCTCTTGCACAGGGAGCTCTGTCTTCTCCTCCCTCCCTTGGAGAGGCATGACAGAAGAGCATCACTAAGATAGTTTTCCACCTCCATAACCACCCATCCCCTGTATGCCAGAGAGGCTTTTGGAACAGTTCTGGCTTGCATAGATTTAATATGGTTTAAATAGGACCATGGTTTTCAACATTTTTTTGATTTTTGATCCCTGGATAATGTGACCAGTGGAGATATAAACCCCTATGTGGCCAACAGACATTTACTTAGAAACAGCCTTGTTTTTCTTGATGGCCTTCCCTAAATCATGGGGGTCAGGTAGGGATGAGACCAGTTAAAAGCTACTGCAGGTGTTTGTCTTTGCAATAAAGGCAAACAGCATGAAGTGGTGGTGTTCTGCGTTCTTCCCCATTTGTTTGTTTGGGGCCTAAGTCTGCTAGCATGTGTTCAGACATGCTGTGCTGTTACATTCCAGGGTGGTTTTTTTTTTATGAAGGCTTTTGTTCCAGAAAAGACAGTGGGGCTTGTTGCAGGAGTTTTGCTAGTTGCAGAAATTTGCTTGCTTTGGTGTCCCATTAAAGACAGCTTTTGAGGGAAAGTGGCTCCCAGGGAACCACTGCAGATGTGAGCCAAGGTACTGGAAGGAAGGCATTGCCTGCATGCCCTCTGAGTACCAGATGGAATATTTCCATGCACATTATTTCCAAGGAAATCACATTAAATCCTCAGAGGTTGCATAGCTTAGGAGTGATGCTGGCAAAAGAGCCAAAGCCAAGTGCCAGGGAAAAGGATGCTGATATTTGGAGGGAGATCATTTGGGAACCAATGAGCATCTCAACAAACAAAGAAAAAACAAAATCTGCCTGAGTACTGTCACAGGGCCTTTGCCTTGGGTCTGCTCGTGGTCTTCACTGCAGTGCTGAGCTCCCACACCTCCAACTGACTCCTATCCAGGACCATCAGTCTGCTGGATAAAAGAGCTCCCTAATGTCCAGGATAGCAGTTCAGAGCTGATTGCTTGCCATCCAAATGTAAAAAAGCCACTAAGTTTCAGATCCCGAGTTTTCTATTAGCCTCTGGTCTTTTTGTTCCACTCATTAAAATAAATGGGTTGTGTCACTGACCTGAGTTAAACCCACAGTGAGGTCTGACCTGAGTTTATTTACACATTAAGTGGAAGCAGTGACATTCATTCATAAGGTTGCATCTTTCATTCCAGGGATAAGCATAGCCCCAACATCCACATCATCTTATAAATCGGTCTCCTTGCCAATGATGTTTCCACTCTATTGCCTTAGACAAATTGGGTAAATTCATGGACAGCAGTAATATATACAAATGGCAAAGGCGGGAGGCTGGGAGGTACCCTCTGGCATCCTAAGTACATGAGCTGTGGGTGCTGGGAGTCTGAAGGGAAAATGGGCAGGTTTGTATGCTCTCCCTGACTGGCACTTTCAACTGTTATCACTGTTGGAGATAGCACCGGGGTAGGTGAATGGCTGCTCTGACCCCATTGCTTTTTTGCATGTGGTCTTATTTTCTTCCTGCTGTGACGTTCGACGTGTGGCAGCCCTGTGCAGAGATACCCAAGGTACCTACGGACTTGTGCCTCCTGTACCTGAAGCAGTACATGCTCTGCTACTTGCACTACTGGCACAGGTGGAATTTCATGCTAACATACGGTTTCTGGCACCCAGGCTGGCTCACACAGAGAGCAAAGAGGAAAGCAGTCCTGCTCAGCCCTGCACAGCACTCCAGCGGCTTAGCTGCACCTCTGTCCAGACAGAGCAACCACTGCCAAGGCTGCTCAGACCTCTGGGCTACCACTTGTAGATTAGCATGGCCCAGAAAAGCAGCACAGAAGAGGGGTCTCCAGCTGTGTGTCAGGCACCCCTGAAGGCCCATGGCTGTAGAATAAACACCTAGTTTTTATTTTTCCAGAGGGAGCACGTAGGCAATAAACCTGTCATGTGGCCAGATGCCTAAAACAGTTGTCTTATGCTCAAAACTAGGGTAAAGCCTCAAAAATGGAAAATCACTGCTTCAGGAAAACACAAGCTGTTTTTCACTGATGGTCCTGTGTCTAACACCACCCTGCCAGCAACAATGTTCTTCCTAAGGACATTGTTTCTCTAATTCCTCAGGGTCAGTTCTCAGACAAATTCTTCTGTGCTGTGACTCCATCTTCAGCAGCCCATGACTTACCTATCCAACTAATCTACCACTTCTGGTAGTGCTTGCAAAACCCATAAAAGATCTAGTCATTGGAGGAAGACTTGGCTGCAGACAATCAAGCCCATCCTTTTTAGCAGCAAGCTGGCACTAAGAAATGCAAACGCTTTCATTGCCCTGCTCCCCAGTGAGATCCGCTCCTCCCTGGAGATTTTGACCCTTGGCTGAAGAGTTTTTTCCTTTTGTTATTCAGTTGTGCAAGCAGGCAAAAGAAGCCTCTGCCCACCTACCTAGAAGTTTCCCTTTATGAACCCATTGAAGAAGAAAAACCTCACTTTCCAATCCTTTCTGACATAACCCAATACAGAGTGTGACCAAAACTGGCAGGTTTCCCATTCCTGCAATTCACTGATCGTTCAAGAATTAATTAGGCAATAAAGTATAGGAGATCCAGCTCATTTGACCTAACAGTTTGCCAGGGAATGGTGGCTATGGCTACATCTGATATATATACCTTATAACTCAAGCACTGATTCCATACAGTCTCCAAAAATACATTAAAACCAGCTGTGAAATACAGTGCTGCCATAAACTAAATTAAAGAGAAAACTCTTTTGAAACCTTAGCCTAGAAAAGCATTAAGAGATCATCAGGTCTGCTTTAAGTAAGGCTATTTATGTGAAACATCAGAAGTGTAAGCTGTATATAATCAGAAGTCAAGAAGTTAGGACAATCGGAGGGATCTTTGAGCTGCCCATGCCTTGATGGAACAGATGCAGATATGCCCACTGCCCAACTGGAAAATGAGCTCACCAGTAAAGTTGTTAGGAGAGCAATTTTAAAAGAAGTTTGGTCAACTTGCTGGAACAATTCCCTGATCCCACTGTAATAATTTCTTGCAAGCACAATACTGTTGCCACAAAGGGTGTTAGGGGTATCTTTTCCATTATAATAGGGCAGCATTTTAATAGTGAAAATTGTTGTTGCTCTGTTAACTATAGCAGCTAATATGCTCTCTATCTTTTCACAATCATCTAGTTCCTACCATTGGAATCAACTTTGCACTTACCAATGGAGATATTTCTGCTGACTTCAACAGCACAGAGTCAGGTCTTCAAGTGGGTGTAGGCTGCCTGTCTCTGAGGAGCCTACTCCCCGCAATGGAGGTACGCACCACATTTGGGGAGCTAAGACATATGGGCCAGGATGCCACCTTCTTTGACTCCCCCTCAAGCAGTTGCTCACAGATGCAGTCATTTCTATCTCCTGCATCCCAACCTCTACCGTAGCTGGAAGTGGCTGCTTCTCACCTATTTGCTTCCATTTGACATTTCTGCCAGATAGCACTTTCCAAAGGTGGGCTTTATCCCAACCTACCCCTGGGAGGTGGGACTTGGAGAGGACAGACAGCCATCTTTCAAACCCTGAGCTAATGGTTTTGCAAATAATACTTCTGTCAATAAATCAATACCTTTTCCTCTGGAAAGTGACAAGAGCTGGGTAGGCTGGAGACCAGTAAATAGAGATGTTGATCAATGTTATGCATCCCACCACTACAGCAATTAACCTCAGTTATGCAGTTCTTAAGTTCTGCCTTGGCAACAGCGGGGTGGCCACTGTGTTTGGAAAGACCCTGTGGTCTCAAGAAAACATTGGGCACCCACAGATGGAGAGACTCCGCTTTAGCGGTCGCCAGGGGCAACGGGCACAAGTTGGAACATAAGAGGTTTCACTCAAATATGAGAAAAAACTTCTTTACAGTGAGGGTGACAGAGCCCTGGAACAGGCTGCCCAGGGAGGTCGTGGAGTCCCCTTCTTTGGAGATTTTCATGACCCGCCTGGATGCAGTCCTGAGTAACATGCTCTAGCTCTGGGCAATCCTGCTTCAGCAGGGGAGTCGGACTAGATGATCTCTATGGTCCCTTCCAACTCTAAAAATAATTCAGTGAAATTCAGTGAAATTCAGAAGACGTATGAAGGTGTTCAGTATAAATGATGGATAACATCTTAGGGCTGAGAAGAATCAACAGCATACGTTTATTATCCGGTTTCTATTTCCAAGTTGTTCAGCTTCTTTGTGAGACTACAGGGAAATGTTAACAAATTAATTGCATCCACTGCTAAAAGGGATCATAAGAATTGTTCTCAATCATCTGCTTTATAGGGATACTGTGCGTAGGAGGTTGTGTTGTTTACTACCAGCTATTGTCTATTACTATAGCACCTATAAGCCTCAGAAATAGAGGCATGCCATTGCAGGCATGCCATGAACACAGAACAAGACAGTTTCAAAAACCCCTCTGAGGTGTAAATCCTTGAAGACATCTTAAAATAAAAATCGACATAACTCAGCTGTTCTCACCTCTTTAAAACTTTCCTCTTTTCTTTCTAAGTGAAACTACAACTCCGAAGCTTTTTGTTACTCATTTACTATCCTTTCAAGTTTTATCTACAAGCCCCTAGATGAAGTTAAGCCTAAAACCGAATATGTATCTTTTTATTTCAACTCAAATTGCATTGTTAGTGTGATGGTGTTACATTGATAACTTTGCAACACAGGGTACATTGGATATATTGGGATCTGCGTCCTTCTAACTATCCTTCAACTAGATAAGCTTCAATGGCAAGAATTTTTCCAGAGGATGTTAAATGCAGGCTGCAGATATACAGATAATATTCCAGTGAGGTACAAAGTAAACCAAATGTGGTGTTTTGGGCTGTGAGGCAGCTCTGTCAAGTTGCAACACACAACATAATCAGTATGTTAAAAAAAAAGGAAAGAAAAGGAAACAGATTGTTTAGTCAAGAGACAACTTTACCATAAAGGTCCTACTCATTCTTCAGCTAGGTAGTGTGAGCATTCAGGCTTTGAGTACAGTACCCCTCTGTAGGCGCACAAGTTGCTGCTGTCAATGGGACTGGGTCAAGGTTTCATATCTAGAGTGGTTTAGATTTCTGTAATTTACAGACCCATGGAAGTCTGTTGCCTGCTTCCAGACGGAAGAGAAATATCAATAGGCTCTGGTGGTCCTCAAATCCACCAGAAAATGTTTCAAGAGTCCAGTTTCTAAGCTAAGTCTTCCTGCCAGAAGTATTGTTTCAGCTTCTGGAGATGGCTTGGAGCTTCACTGAAGTCAGCATAAGAAGGTCCTATAATTAACCATGACTTCTCATTCCACTCTACCCAGTAGAGAATATCATCAGGCTCAGCACTCCACCTGCCTTGAGTTTTCTGCATTTGCTGGCAAAGGTTCATTTCTTTTTCTCATTATTATTGTTTATAGCAGAAAATGGAACATGAGGCAGCAACATGGCCCTTTACAAGGTAAAAACTGAGAATCCAAAGTGATCTCATGACTCCAAGCAGAATCAGATGATAAGCCTGGGAAGCTTACCCAGCTATAATGGTGCCTTGTACCAATCAACAGCTCAGGATTAGTAGGATTAGAGTAAATCTTATTTCTGGCCATCCCTGTCTGAATTTCAGTTTGGCATCTGGTCAACAAAGCAACTGCCTTTTGCAAGGTAGTGTGACAAATTTCTTTTTCCATAAACATTGCGAAAAAAAAAATGTTCTTGAAAAGTCTGTGAAGTGCTCTGTATATTATCTGTGGACATGATGCTAAAATTGGAGCAGAACAAAATGTTCAACTTTCATTTTATAACAGAGTGCAACAGAAGCACATCATGAACTCACACGTTTACATCTGTTCAGGTGAGGTAGAAGGAGCATTTTCTTTTGTCTTTGTCGTATACAACTTCTCCTTACACCACACCCAAGCCCTCCAGATGAAATACTTTGTATTGCAATTAATGTTCTCTTTTGTACCAAGGGTATTTAATAACAGGTGAACATTGGCTGACACACTTCAGTTCTTAGTCAGATGCAATGGAGAAAAGAAGTTTAAGGACTTGAAAGGACATGGGTATCCACAGAAGTGAAAGAACTAGTATTTTGCAGTTGGAAAGATGCTGAGATTGCAAGCGTTAAACAAAGCATGAGGCTTATAGCTACATGAACATGGGTTTTGAAAGATCTTTGCCAGCAGTTTTTCTCTTAAACAGAGACTCCATTTCTAAAAATGACTGACAGTTTTATGTCTGATTCTTCATAGTGTTAATATCTCAGAGTGATGACATTTCTTAACAGTCCCTAAATGTTTTTCTGAAATCCCGGTCTCTCTTGTGCTTACAGCTGTTAAAGAGTCTCCTCTTCGGGTACTAGATGGAAGCATTCCCCATGTGTGGATATGGCCAAACCAGTGTGGTGCAGAAGGCAGAGCTCAGTCCCAGCCCAAGAACAAATGCACTGTATTCCTCCTGCTCTCCAGGTTTCTCCTCTCTGTTACAGAGTTTCTGACTTTGACAAATACTAATGGCTGAAAAATACACAAAACGTTTGTAGTAGGTAGGAAATGCCATGTCTGCATTCCAGATGCCTCCAGCTCTGTCCAACTTCAGCAGGACTATTTGAAGCACCGAGTATGTACTCCCTGAAACCAATGGACCTTTTAACCTATTCGCAGGGAGGTGTTACTCGGGATGATTAGCAGTGGAAAGGGCTGCCTCTTGAACTGTAAAAAGCCGAAGTTCATAATCCCTTCAGGCTGGGATTAACATCTTCATGTTTGGAACTACTACTCACATACCTCCTTCCTCCTTCCCTCCCAACGCCGGGTGGAGGGGAGAGCTGCCTGCTCCCCATTTTACAGCTCTAAAGTTTCTGAGCTGGATGCTAGCCATTAAAAATGGCAGAGCTCCACTGACGTCACTCCGATTTACGGGAGCAAAAGATCCGACCCAGCGTGTATGGGTATTTTATTCTTTTATAACCATGTCATTAAGAGTAGATGACTGTATAGAAAGGATGCCTGCAATTCTATCTGTCCCCTGTGGTCTGAGGCCTGCTGCTGCTGTCCTCTGGAAGCAAAGAGTAATAACAGCTTTTTAATCTGAATACAACCAGATACAACCTATCACTAACAGCGGTGCTGCTCTAAAGGGGTATTTTCAGTTTTATGGGAGTTTTCAGTCCAGAATGGAAGCATTAGAGCAGGTTCAGTAAGAAATCTAATACCAACAGTGAATAGTAGTAAATATCTTTTAAGGGATGTGATTCAGGGTTTAAGTGATACTTGTGAAGATACAGGCCTACGCTAATGTTACCAAATCAGAGTAAATGGGCCAGTCAGCTGGTACAAAAGCAGCCTAGCTGTATGGAAAGCCAAGAGTACCCATTTCTTTTATGGCTTATCATTATCAAACATCTCATCCATTAATCCACCAGGGGCATAGCACTTCTCCTCCACTGCTTGTGGCTGGTTACCAACTCCTAATATGAGGGGTTTAATAAGGGCACCTTGGACAATCATCTGGGATGAAGGGCCTGAGAAGTCATCGGAGCCGTGCCATGTGCCACTGACACAGGGATGTAGCCCCACACACCCCTCAGCTCATGCCAACCCAAACGTGGGCACTCGCTTCTCACTTCACGGCTGCATTAGGCTCTTGCTCTTGCTAGGAAAACCTTAACAGCAGGAAGGCTGAAGAACAAGGGGGAAGGTGTGTGTTCAAATGCGCAGTCCATTTCCTAAACTTTTCCCTCCTTCCCCTGGGACATTACCCCTTTAGCGGATGCCACTGTGGGAGGGCCTGGGGCATGTGGAGACCTCTCTAGACTGCACCCTGGAGGTCCTCAGCTTTCCCATTTCCACTAAAAGTAAAGGCAAGTTTGGGCAAAGAGGCTTTGCAGCCATGAAATGTGACAACCATGATCTGAAGGTTTCTAAACGCCATCCTGGTGGGAAGGAGGGCTGCTGGTTGACCTTGATAACTCCTTGTTCCTTGACCAGAGCACTCTGACCAAGCCTCATCTGAGGTCAAACGCATCTGCCCACTCTTCTGTCTTTTTGTTTCAGTTCTTTGTTATGCATATACAGTGTTAATTACCTGATAATTTACTTCCTATAGTCCACACATTTTGCTTTTGCACAGGACCCACTTCTACAGTTGATGTGAACTGCTCCGATCAAATTCTAATACATTTGCATCAGCTGTATGGATTATTCCTGGTGTTTTTAGGATGTGTTTGAACTTTCATAGAAGAAAAATTAGAGGCTATTCTTCAACAGTGACCCCCACTGGAGAGAAAGTCTTAACCTTTGTTCTCTTTATCTAAGGTATTACATTAATTATGGAGAGTGAGATAAGTAGCTCTCAAGAACAATTTGTGCTTTAGTAACTCATTTCATGTAACCTAAGACCTTTTACTTGATCAGTGATGTTGCAGTGAATTTTTAATGTGTTCTGCACATGGATTTTTCTGAATTGCCACTTCAATTTGATTTTACTTTACAATGCTCAGTGCTATATGCTTGTCAAGGCAGACTCACAGGACTGGAATTCTGTGCCTAGTTTTGAAGCAGAAACAATATTGTTGAGACATTTTGCCTGTGGTAAGATTTTAAGTATTGTGACAAATGTTAAAATTGTAACGAATAGGTAAAGTTGTAGGAACAAGGTTGAAAAATGTACTTCTTTCCTCGTGCTTCTGCTTCCTCTTGATTGATTGATTACCAAAGTTTTTTTTTTTTTGAATAAGAGATTAGATACAATTCCAAAAGTAGTATAGTCCTATATATTGTCATCACTCATTTGAACAGTGTCCTGACACATCCTCCAGTCAACAGCCTCACCACAACATCATTGTTGCAAAGAGCCAGTTCTTATTCAGATACTGAGAATATTTTTATTTGCCTGGACAGCCATGGCTGCTGCCACGATAGGTGCAAAAGAGTAAATATTCTTCACTGAGTTAAAAAGTTTTTATTAAAGTAACAATGAGCACACATCATTTGGAAACTAAAATTCATAACAGACACTATAGCAGCCCTGGAGAAATCCACATAAAACTCAGCCAATACTTCAAGTACAGTGGTCTGGGATAAGGGTGTTGACGTAATTCATACAAGTACAGCATCCAGTTGAACTGCCATTCCAGTTGTTGAACAGGGAGGTGTTTTCTTATTGAACATAGTGGGTGATGAATAGATGCAATAATCCTTTAAAAAAAAGTTTCCATGCAGAAAAAAATCATACATGGTGATTCAGTACCAGCTCCTGTAAACTGGTTATCCTGCTCTCTGTTCCTACCTACTTAGATCGGGTATAGGCAGCAAGGCACTTTGCAGATACTGTGGCTTTTTTAATTCACTGTGGCCACTCTTTTTTTTCCAATATTTTCCCCCATATATCTTGTGCTCCGTCAAAATCCTCCAGGTGTCATTTTTTCTCTGTCTTCCAGATGAGAAGAGCAAGACACCTCAGGAAGTTCACTTGAACCTCTGATATTGCTAATCTAATACAGAAGGTGTTAAGATATATTGTGAGCATATCCTGCTCCAAAAGGGAGATATTGGGGCCCAAACTCATTCCACCTGTCTCTTGATGCTGGTTTGTAACTGAGATGTTCAAGCTGGGAAGCCAGTGCCTCTACAAACTAGGGGCAGATATAGGAATTTTTGAAGTGTGATTCTGGTCTTAGTAAGATGAACGACTCACTGACCCACAACATTAGGTAAAGAGCAAGTACAGTGGTTCTAGATACTTTTCTCATGTTTATAATCACAGCTAAGAGACTTGTGTTAGGGCCAGAGTACCCCCTCAAACCATGCTTTTTCTGCAACCTCTCTCCCCACTCATTACCCCACCTGCTCTCAAAGGGCTTCTGCCCACAGCAAAGAGTATGTGTTGGGGTGGGGGGAACCTGCATTATACCAAACATCGTTTTATGAGAACTGCAATAAGTTATGCAGCTCTGCTCAGATGCCCTGCACTTGAGATATAGTCTTTTTATTTCCAGAAATGTTTATTTCACTTACTAACTCCTGGGTTATTTTTCTTTGAGCAATAAATATTCCCTAACACCCAAGTTGTTTTAAACCTCTCTTCTAACAAAAAAATTAAATCTTCTGAGCCCTCTTGTTCTCTGAACAGTATTATGTAGGATTAAACTTTTCAGCAGGAATTTTGACACATCTGCATAAATGTCAGTAAAATTAGAGCAATAGAAGAGAAGGCATCTAAGGGAAGCTTTTGAAAATGAATACACTTGTGCAATGGCATAAATGTGGACTTAGGTAGGTTTTGTGCCTGTGGTTTTTTTTTTTTTATACATAGTTGTATAATGTTGGTGTTGCCTGTTTAATAATGCTGCGTTAATCCCATTTGGTATCATCAGCCATACTCCACCTCTTGTCCCAGCTCTCCCAGCTAGTTCAAAGAACTCTGATTAAAAATATGTATTGGAAAATAACTAGTTATTCTACATGCTGAATCAAAACAGACAAGTTACCCTGGTCAAACTATTTTCTTGTCTCCCCACCTCTCTGTTCATTGCAGATCCATTTTAAACCTGAAACAAACAAATATTCATTTTTGAACCAGTTTAACTCTTTGATGCATTAACTTGTGGCTCTTTTGCAGTAGATATGCATATGGCTCTAATAACAATTACACCTGTGCCAGGTTTTCTGATATTAGGCCTCAGCACTGTATATCTGATGACATGTATGGGGACAAAACAGACTTCAGAGAATGAACTTGTAAGTTATAAGAGAAGCTTTCTCTTACAAGCAAATGCAAGTGCCTGTGTACCATATTAAAGATCTCAAAAACACTTCAAAATGCTTTCTCCAGGAGACATGCAAAGTACTCATTAAAGCGGTAGGCTTCACTGTGGCCCTCTAACATTTGTGTCTCCTAATGCACACAAATACTGGGCTCTGCCATTAACAGACTTAGTGAACTGAGGTCCTGCAGTCTCTTTTCTACAAGTCGTGAACTTCAGTTGTGCCATGGCTTCAATTTCATACACCTGGATGTCTCTGCATTGCATTTAAATTAACATTGTTCAGAGTATATCTGAAAATGAATAGCAACAGAACAACTGTTTGGATTACTAGAAAATAGGAACAAGTTTCCTTGGAAATTTTGCTGCTACTCCACTATCCCTTATCGATTCAGGTGCTCCTTTACAGGTTGCTAACTACTAAGGGCATCTTAAGCCCGGTTATTTGACTTCTAGTGATTGGTTGCCATGTAAGACACAGCTTTGGGCATCTTTAGGCCAAATTTTAGGTGAAAGTCTCAGTGGGAAATTGTCATTGTGAGATAGCCAGGTTTTAAAGCAAAGCCAAAGGATCTCAGCTTAACAAATGAGTCTGGATAAAGCAGACAAAAACACACACATGGGGGACCTTGTGAAGAGGACCTTAAAAGAGAGAATATGTCAAAGCATCTCCAAACTGATGCAGGCAGGAAAGCTGTGGAGAGTGATGTTTGTTTGCATGCTTATGGTGTTTTATTAGTGCAATTGCTAACCTTCGTGTAGACATTGTTTCTGCTATGCATTACACTACATTGGCTTTTCTGTTAGTTCCCTTGATATTACTGATAATAGCAGTAATAAAGGCATTATTTTTCCTCCTAAAAAAAAAAAAAGGCATTACCTTAACAGACTTGCTTTCTCAGTAAAAGGGATATACAGCTTCATGTAGGTAAGTGTCTCCTGAAATGTTGCTACATTTCAGTACATGTATGAGGGATCAGGGAGTTCACTCAGGCTGGCTTGAACACATGGAACTGCAAGTCTAGTTGGAAAGTTTTTTGTGCATTACCAAAACTCTTTTAATACCCTCTTGTTTCTGCACCTGCAGGAAATACTGTGTCATCTGCCAAAACCCAAATTTCAAGGATTAGCTAATAACATTTTCTTTGAAAAAGAGAGCTGATTCTTAACCAGTATCGTGAGTCTTTGAAGTTTCTGTAATCTATTTTCCCTGGCTGCTTTTAATGAGCCTTTGAATGTTAGTCTACAATTTCTTTTTTTTTCTTTTTCTTTTTTTTTGTTTAATATGGTGGGGGAAGGGAATATGCACTCATTTTTCCCCAAAGAATTTAAGAAAATCATTATTGCAAATAACTTTCACAGTACCAGAACATAAAGTTAGGCAGGATCCTTTGAGTGCATCTATGGTAAATAAATCACAGCTTTTCTGGATTCTCCATCCCAGAGGTTAATGAGATGTAGACGAAAATCCCAATTAACTCATATCTGAGTTTGGGTCTCTTTTTTTCTTCAGGTAGGCCAGCTATGAGTGGAATTTCTCCTGATTCTTCTTGGTGTCCTATTCTCTGCACTACTTTATATTCCTTATGGGGTGACTACATGTATGCCTGTGCCACGATTTCAACAGTATTTACAAAATTAGCACAGCTAACCTTAAAATAGTTAGCTTTGGAATGCATAACAGGTCAAGAATGGCAGCATGGAGCTCAACTGTGACGTCTATGTTAGACTTTTACAGTGGCTTTCACAGCTGCTGATATTAAACTAGCAAGCTCACTGATCTCCACGCCATGCTTCAGTCCTTGCTATGGTCTAGCATGAGTCTCCACTGACCATGACTTATTTTACATTGGTATAGGTAACTTATTTGATTCCAAGGGATATATACCTGAGTCTCACCACCGACCAGACCCTGACACCAGCATTCCCAAAGCTGGGCAGTGGCTCCTTGCCCCAGCTTGCAGCCCACTGCCAGCTCTGGGACCCCCAACATAAGAAGGACATGGACCTGCTGGAGCGGGTCCAGAGGAGGGCCACAAAGACCGTCAGAAGGCCGGAGCACCTCTCCTGTGAGGAAAGGCTTGAAAGAGTTGGGGTTGTTCAGCCTGGAGAAGAGAAGGCTCCAGGGGGACCTTACAGCAGCCTTCCAGTACCTGAAGAGGGCCTACAGGAGAGATAGGGAGGGGCTCTTTATCAGGGAATGTAGCGATAGGATGAGGTGTAATGGTTTTAAACTGAAAGAGAGGAGATCTGGACTAGATATTAGGAAGAAAGTCTTTACTATAAGGGTGGTGAGACACCAGAACAGGTTGCCCAGGGAAGCTGTGGATGCCCCATCCCTGCAAGTGTTCAAAGCCAGGCTGGATGGGGCTTTGAGCAACCTGCTCTAGTGGGAGGTGTCCCTGCCCATGGCAGGGGGTTGGAACGCAATGATCTCTAAGATCCCTTCCAACTCTAACCTTTCTGTGATTCTATGCATATGCTTGTAGGCACGTGCTGCGGTTGTGCCAGCACAGCTGCATGCCTCACCTCTTTGAAGCATGGAGGGCTCCATCCTTGACCCAGCCCGGCTGCCCCCAAGATGTATCCCAGCCGAGGCTGGCAGGTCAGAGGAAGAAGGAGCCATTGGTGGGGGTCTCAGCCTCACAAATCAAGGCTGCAATCCTATGTCGGGGATGTGGACCTGACTCTGAATTTGCTCTCTTCATTGCTAAGCTTCCTTCTGCAGGCTGCAGTGCCTGGCAGCCCCAGCCTCCCTCCCTGGTTCCTGTGCGACCACAACCACAGACTCGGCTGTCGACGCCTCCAGAGAAGAGTGAACAGGCCCCAGCCTGCGCAACTTCTTCATTAGTGCTGCTTGAAGCCATAATTATATAATATGAGAGGGTTTTCCTCTTGCCAGCAGACAGACTTAATGTACAAAATCTGAAATAATTTTAAGTGTACTGCAGCTCAACTGTAAACAGGATAGGGCTGGGGTTTTTTCTGTATATGAGGAAGAGAGCTCATTAGGCAGAATACAGAAAGAGTAGCTATAAAGGTGGGTAACTGTATAATAGCTCTGTTTATCCTTAAAATAAATGCAGACTTTAATGACGTTCCATTATTTAACATGTTTCTGTATCTCTCTAAAACCCAACAGATACCTTTTCAATTTCTCTACCATATTTTTCTGGTTTAAGAGCAGACGACTAATTATGCTTCTATAAACTTTGTTTTCCTTTGAAACAGTAATCACTTACCTCGTCAGACTTTTCCTATTATGGTACATTTTCAGAGCACTTAAAATATTACTTGTAGGTAAAACAAAACAGGAAGCCAATTTGACTGGCCATGATGAGACCACAAGTGGTCTCCAACTAAAAATTATTTATATCAAATAAAGATTCCTCATAAAAGCTGTGCTATTTGCTCTGCTTCCAGCACCAGTACTGCCCCGTGGAGGAACTGTTCAGCCTCCCTAAAGGTATGAGCCAGCCTTCGTTGCTTTACAATAAGAGTTAAAATATTAATGTTTGGGGTGCCTTTCTCTTCTGTTGGAGGAGGGTTGGAAGCACTGCCAAGCCACTGAGCGTAAAGCAATGCTTTTTGTCTCCATTGTGGACAAAGACGTGGAAGAAGGAATTAGCCCACCTACTAAGTAATTATTTATCTTTTGTTATTGTGATTTCTTTCAAAATCAAAGACTTACTCCTGGCAGACAAGCTTATATTCATAATGGAAATCATGCAGCTGGAAAGAGTACGTGCAGGGCAGCATGAGCTTTTGCATTTACTTGCCCCTTCAAACCTGATTTGCTTCCTTTTTGGTTATTTTCGACCCCTGGAGCATGGACTTTCTGATAAATTGAACTCCTGTCACACCAAGCTGGAATATGACCTGCATACCACTGACCAGAGCTTGAAATACCCTGACGTTCTCTCTCACTAGTCTGGAAGGTTGAAACCAGCCTGCTTCACTCTTCCTCTGCTGCAATTCATATTAGCAAGCCCAACAGCGGGAGCTTGCCTGAAAATGCCAGGGGATGGTTGGCAAGAGGTGCTGCAGGAAAACCTGTGACACGGACCTGCCTTTCTCAGATGTGCATAGCTCTCCAAGCAGCATGCAGGGCTGAGCAAGATAAGGTCATGCCAGAACACAGAAAGGTACAGGTGAGGTGAACGCCCACCCAACCAAACCAAAAGTTCCTCTCTGCTGGGAGAAGCACAGGAAAGCAAGAAGGCACTGGCCTGACCTGGCCTTTCCCAGAGCAGTTCCTTGCACAGCATCTCACCAGGAGCACAAGTGGTGGAAGTGACATTTTACTGGCCTTGACTTGGTGACATCAACTGCAAGCTGGATTGACACCAGAATACAGAAATTTGAAATTACTTCCACATTTAAACCATATGATAGAGAGTTGGGACAGGTTCAGCGTGCAATCAGCATGCGCCAAATTATTTCGGGAAGTGTAAAAACGCGTGTTGTTAATATTGAACAAATGATCATCAGCGGATGATGGGGTTTTGGCCTCCTGTTCCCAATAAATCTTCCTTTCTCGAGACTAGCGTTGCTCCCACTGTCCTGATACAGGCAAAATGTCAGCTAAGTTCAGCTGAATACTGAATCAAGAAGGCAGGCTTGGCTTGATGTGCACAAACTGCCTGCTGCCAGCAGGCAAAATTAAAGAGAACAGTGAAAATACCCACAACATGCAGGTTAAACCCCCACTGCTCTCAGATCAAGTGCAATTAAGAAGTCAGAGCAACAAAGTGGGTGGATGAATCTCACACTGGAAGTAAAACATTTTCTTTCTCCCGCCTGTTTCGCTTGAGTGGGCTATATTTCCTTGTAAAGAACACAATTTATTTTTGTCTGCCTCGCCTTTTATTGTGGTTTCTTAAGGTATAACCACCTTTGTTAACTTTTTGTAATCCTGAATGTTCCCAACCAGTATCGTAGAGTACCCCATTAGCCACTCCTCTGCATAGGCTGGAGACAGGCTTCACAGCACTGGCCATTTTGCCCCACGCTTCCTTCCCTTAACAGAGCGCTCCCATATAAAATAGAGCCTAACTTTAATTTGAGAGCTTTGTTGCCTGAAGAAGTACCCACCTTCCCTTTCCTAACAGACAGCAGCGGAGCCCACATGGTAGATCGGAGTTTCCCTGAAGTCCAGCTCAGTGCTGGAAGCCGCTCCAGCAGTGCAGTTCCTCTGCTGTGCTGTGTTCTGGTACGGAGCCTAGGAAAGGCATCCCAAATGTGCTCCACATAACTCTCTTCTTCTCAGAAGACAAACCGGGAATCGGTATTCTCCAGGATAACGGTGTGGATGCTTAGACTCATCATATTAGAGCAGTTGGGACCGTTTAATGAGTTTTTTTGGACCCTGGAGTTTGCCAGCGATTCCCAACTTGATTTTGACATGGTCTTTGATTTACTGCACATTCTTAACCATTATTTTATAAAGGCTTAAATGACACCGGTATTTAAGCAGCTTTCTTTTATTCTTCCTTGATGTCTCCCAGTGCTAGCACTCAATGGGATGTATGAATGTGAAAATAATATCAATATCAAAGGAAATTGCAGCATCTGCTCTTCAGGGGGATGTTTCAATTAGGGTTTTTTTCTGACTAGCAATGCCAGGTAGTACTGATGGAAAACATTCAGTAAGTGTGCACTTAACATGAACTTACTAGAGTGATAAGGAAGTTTCTTTATTAAAACAGACGTTTCTTACTAATAAAATTCAATTATCATGTCAGCCTTGACTTCAGGCACATTTTAAAGGAAGTGTCAATTTAATAATCCCTCTTCAGTTTGAAATGTCATCCCTACTCTGATTACAAGTAAACTCTATAACAACTATAATTAAGAGAGTTTGGAGGAAGGGAGTTAGCTTGCAGTTTTTAAATTCTGTTTTGCCTGCACTGTATGATTTGCAGCACCATATGGAGTCCATTTATTCCTTTTGCTACAGGTACAGGCACTCCTGCAGGCCCTGCATTTTCCCCACTTAAACCAGCGACTAAAACAGTGGGGTCATAGTTTTAAGAGTGAAAAAGTTCATGGTAATACAAATATTAACAACCACCAGAAGGAGCAGGTAGTGGCCTGGATCAGTATAAGCTGGTGACAGCAAACAAGTGCCTAGGGAAATGCAGCTGGACAGGAAAGAGAGATTAAAGGAGAGAAACACCCACTACTCTAATGCCCGAACGTGTCCTCACCAGGAGGTGCAAGGGAAACAGCTCTGCTGAGAGCCGTGAGGAGAAAGGGTGCCCAGGCCTGGAGGATAAGAGAAAATGCAGATTGCACAATGCTGGTGGTGATGGCAAATGGGCAGCAATGGTGTATTTCTGTGTATTGGGAGAGATCACGGGGGCAAGAATGAACAGGGAATATTCATGCCTATACCTATCCATACCAATTCATGTAGCAGCTCCTAAAGTCTCTTGCATGCTTTGTAAACGTTTGTATAGCTGTTTGTGTCAATCAATTCATACGGAAGCAGGAACTAGAAGTAAGGTGATGTGTGTCTCAGTGCCTTAGCAGTCTTGACTTCAAAGGCCAGATCATACTGGGGGACAAAATCACCTCTGTCCCCCAAACATAAGAGCATTTTGGGAAACACAGGACATATTGTCAAAAGTTAAACTACCAGCCTTTTGCCTGACTAAGCCATTCAAGACCAGGGACCCTCTTCAGCAAAAGTATTTCCCAGCTAAAATTTTAATGTCCCATGTTTTGGACATGGGACATTAACGTGTTCCTGTTGAAAATAACTGTCAGGACTGAGAGTCTGAAATGAGCAGGTCCAGACTCACAGTGAACTGCCCTGACTGTGTTGCTTTCCAGCCTTATGGGTTTTCACCTTTGGTGAGGCCTTGGTGTGATCAACGAATGTCACTCCTGGATCTAAGTGCTGAATGACAGCTGAACCTTGAAGGAATTTCCAAACAAGGATACTTTTGCTGGTAATGTTCTGTCTGTGACATCTTTGCTGAGAATAAATAAGTGATATACTTGGGGCGGGGCGGGGGGGGGGGAGGGGAAGGCTAACACCAGCGATGACAGATGCCACATTATGGTCAAACGGCCACAACTTCATTAATATGTTGCCTAAAGGCATCCTCCTTACAGCCATGGAAAGAGGAGGAAATGACACTCGCCTACAGCACTCATCAGCCTCTCCTCCCTTTCTGGCACTGCAGAACAAGACGTACAGCAGCCGCCCAGAGCAGCCCTACCAAACAGGGTGAGATTGCCTAATCGCACCTCACTGTTTCCTTTAGCTCGCTGCAGGAGGGAACCAGATTCCTTCTCATCTGCCAATGGTCCTGCCCTCTGTCTCCACCGGCGTGAATACGCCCTAGCTGGGGTCACTGTAAAATCACACCTCAGCAAGGATACCAGCAGCAAATGCAGGCCAGGGGACGAGCACAGCTGTGGTACAGGGGCAGGAAGCTGCGCAGCAGCTACTGTGGGTTATGACCAAGTGCCTGCTTACCACCAGCAGCACCAGTCAAAGATCAAACAGGACCTTTCTTTTACCCTCTTTGCCTACTCTTCCACCCCCATATTGTATGTGTCTCTAAAACAAACCATCCCGCAGCCTTTCACTGCCATGGGTGAAAGCCAATGCTATCCACAGCAGCATCCCAACCTAAATTTATGGCAACCAGCACAGGGAATACAGCTCATGCACGTGCAAGAAAGCAGTACAGTCCAACAGGAGGCTTTTCCTGCCATAAATAAATACATAAAGAACTGTTTCACATACTTACCTCTTTCCATGAATGATACTCTTTCTGACATGTCTCAGTCTCCAAGGTCTGTAAACACTTCTTGAAATTTAGTGATGCAGAAAGTTGGTCCAGGTGGATATGTTCACAAATTAATACCCAGGGAATACTCTGGAGGTTTAACTTCAGCCCAGGAAAGCTACCCTTGCTGGGCTGCCCCTGCAGGCAGTGCAGGGGGACCAGCCCCTCTGAGGGGCACTTCAGAACTAAGGCCCAACTTTAAGCATTCAAAATCCCACACTCAAGATTGTTTTCCTCTCCTTTGGCTCCAGAGACACACCTGGTGAGGCTGAGGTTAACCTTTGGGACTGTTCCCTACTTACTACATCTGCTATTGAACAGACACACTAAGAAAAATCCCAGGGGCAGCTGAGAACCTGGCTAATTTGGATTTGCACCACTCAGTATTACTGATGGGAAACACGTATGGTAGGTGTGTGACTGGGGCGAGGTGTTAACTGAACCCCCCCAGTGCCTGCAGTGATAAGAGCTATATTCTGGCCAAGGGAAACTGAGGTGTCACCTCCCACCTGCTTGGTGGAAGTGTCAGCACCCCAGGAAGGAAGGATGGAAGGAAGGAAGGACGGAAGGACAGAAAGGCAGTGAGACCTCCAAAGTGAAGATATGCTCCCTATGGTGGAGATGCACAGAATTGGCAGGACCTGCCCCCTTTAAACAAGTTCACTCGTGTGGCTTTGGCACTGGGTGCATCTCGTGCTGCTACATACAGAAGTCATACAGTTCATGTTGGACTAGTAGTGTCCCTAAGGCAAGCTGTACCTTTCCAATCCTGAGACAACAATCCAGAGCCAACAGTAATGTGGCATAGTAATAACTGACTGGGAAAATAAAGGAAGAGCAAGTGTTGGCTTCTGGTAGCTTTGCTGAGGATAAGTAGGGACATGCTACAGGAACTAACGCATTAAGTGAAGGAAGAGCTGCACAGCTCCCGTCCTGCCCGAGCTGGTCAGACATTGCATGAGACTGGAAGGCTGCGGTAAGGCACAACTTAAAATCCTGCCTCTTGCAGCTTTTACCTGTTATGAACAGCCCAGTCCAGTCACTCATTGGGGTGCCTGAGAGAGAGGCAGGATGAATGTCTGAGCTGCTTTCCTCAGAGGCAGCTCCTGCCCCTGCCTGGCAAGTCCTATAATGCTGTTTCCATAAGGTTTGATTCCTGGGTCCTTTTCTTGTGATCCCCCACCAGTTTGGATGGCTGCTGCTCTTTCTGGAGCCTTAAAACTCAACCCCCACCCCACCTTGATGAATCTCAAGTGAAATATTAAAATACTTATACATAAACTTATAAATAACATGTCATGACTCACACAGGCAGTCGTCTGTGCTTCATTACCAGGGCGAAAAGCCACCCAGCTGCAGAAGAAACTCTGAAGTATGGGGTACAAATGCCCCAGTTATTTTAACAGCAGCTGCACTCAGGTCCAAGAAGGATCTTTTAGTACTGTTCCCGGTCTCTGACATCTCTCACATCCCTACCTAGTCCCACTGGGTCACACCTGAACTTCAGGCCCCCTGGGAGGCGTGGGGAGGTAGTGCTGAGACCTGGGCAGGCTCTCTGTCCTGCTCCCCCTCCAGACACAGGGCCGGGGCTGCCCATTTCAAGTCGAGTTAGAAACTTGAGCTAAAGACCCATGCTAACTCTGCGCGGTGGCGTGCTCCCCTTCCCAGAGGCACTGCCCGAAGGCACGTCACCTGTCCAAGCCAAAAGCCAGCAGCGGGGCCAGTGAAGTTCATCAGCTCAGCCTTCAAGCTCTGTGAAAGGAACCGTATCCACTCCCTGGACTGAATCTCGTCCTCAGGAGCAGGTCGCTGTGGCCGCAGAGGCAGAGGTAATTGAAAGCTGCCTGTATGTGGTCATGTAATGACAGACCCTGTCGCAACACACGTGTACAAGGATGACAAGTTAAGGTCAAGTGGGCAAACTTAAGCTAACATTTCCTAGCTGCGGGACGCCTGCATTTGCAGTCACTCGGCTCTCCTTTTATGGTAGCTCTGTCTGTGGCATCTGTGCATTTACCACTAATAATTTACAGTTTACGTTCAGATTTCATGCCTCCTCATTAGGCATGATCAACTTCAGGAGGGTATGTAAGAAAGCTCAGCTGTCCTGAGTCAGGAACGTGGCTCCTTGTCTGACTGGAACCCTACTCCTAAGTGACACCTCCTAAGAAGCACCCGGGTGTTTCTGACTTCAGGGTGGGTGCACCTGACTTCGGACAGTGCCGTACCCCCGAGAGGGGACACCGGCGGGCAGGTACTACCCCTCCTGTGGCGCTCGGACCGTGCTGACTCGGCTTCCCTTTTTGCCCAACTCCGCGCCTTTTACCTTCTTTGCCCCTGAGCCGTGCTCCCGCTGGAGCCAAGGGGGACCAGGGGTGGCACGGGACGCGGAGTGAAATGAGTCGCCGCGGCCGCGCTACGGTCTGCCCGGAGCAGCAGCCCCCGCCTGACGGGAACCATCGGGGCCGCCGCTCGCTCCCCGGTACGGCACGGCTCGGTACGGCTCGACTCGGCGGGCCCGGCAGCGCCTCCCCGCGGCGGCGGCGGCCGCTCGGCGCCGCCCCGGTCCCCGGCCCCGGCCCCCGCCCCCGCCCCGCCGCTCTCCCGCCGGGCGGGCGACTCGCTCCTCCTCGCGGCCGCGGGATTCCTCTCTCCGTGTTTTCGGGCCGCCCCTTCACACCCGCCGCCGGAGCGGGACGGCGTGCGAGCGAGAGAGCGAGCGAGCGAGGCGGCGCGGATGCGCCCCGGCTCCCCGCAGCGGCGGCGGCGGCGGCGGCGGATGCTCGGCAGCCCCGGAGCCCCGCGCAGGGAAGGAGCGAGGCGATGAGCCGCCCGCCGGCGGCCGCCCGCGAGTGAGGGCGGCGGGGCACGGAGCGGCGGCGGCGGCGGGGAGAAGGCTGAGGAGGAGGGCAGCGCACCCCACCAGTGCCCGCGGGAGCCCGGGAGAGCCCCGGCCGAGGGCTCGGCCATGCCCTTCGCCAAGCGGACCGTGGAGCCGCAGCGGCTGTGCCGGCGGCAGCCCGCCGCCTCCGTGCTGGAGGAGAGCTGGGGCGCCGAGCCGCCGCCGCGGGACCCGCCGCCGGAGGAGCCGGGGCCGGCGGGCGAGGGCGCGGAGGCGGCCGGCGGCGGCGGGGAGAGGGAGGCGGCGGCGGTGCTGATGGTGCTGGACCTCTGCTCGGTCAGCAACGTGGCCCTGTCGCGGATCCTCCGGCAGCTCTCCGACGTGGCCCGGCACGCCTGCACCCTCTTCCAGGAGGTCGAGGCTGACATCCAGGGCACCCATCGCCGCGTCCGGGCGCTGCACGGCCGCATCGCCGGTCTCCAGGGGGCCGTGCGCGGTCTCGACCCCAAGCAGGAGGCAGTGCGTAAGTACCGCGGGGCGGTGGGGTGAAGGATGGGGCGCTCCGCGGGATGATGGATGGAGCGCTCCGCAGCCCGGGGAGCCCGGCGGGGGGAGGATAACCCCCCACTCCCCCCTCCCCGGTAACCCGCCCTGCAAAGTTTGGGGCGGCAGGGTGGGTGAGGGACCCGCGGGCCGGCTCGGCTCGGCTCGGTTCGGTGCGGTGGGCGCCGCGGCGATGCTGGCGGGAGGGATGATGTCAGTGGTTTGTGCCTTTACATAAGGAGCTGGCTGGCGGGGCTCTCGGGGCGCATCTTCTGCAGCCAAGGGTTTGGCAGGGGAGGGGACCGAGCTCTGTCTGCGGGGCCCCCGGGAGGGGGTGGTGGGGTTGCGGGGGGTGATCCCCCCACCCCGGGCATCTTTGGGTTTTCTCCCTTTGCCGGTCTGTCCCCCTTCCCGGACAGATTTGTCTTCCCCCTAGAAGTGACTCTGACTTCCCGGTAGAAATTTTAAACTCTTAAGTAGAAATAATAAAGCTGCTTCGTCGTTAACCGACTTTCGGGGCCATAAAATAAGGAAGTTTGGTTAATGACTTCTTTCGGTTTAAAGAGTGGCCCTGAAGAGCCGGGGCGGGAGGGAGGGGGGGAGCAGGGAGAGGGAGGGAGGAAAAGATCAAGGCAATATGTGAGTTGTGTTATGAGCTGTAAGCGCTCGAATCCCGCTTCTTCACCCAAACTATAAAAGCAGTGACAGGCTCCATAGTCCTAACAGCTGCTGATTTCTGCTGAATATGGCTCGTGTTCACAGCAGTGTAATGATTTTGTACTCTCATGGGTGCGTATGCTTCTCAAGAGCTTGTGAATATTTATTTTGTTGATGGGTAGGGCTGTAGATTGGAAGTCTGGAATAACAGAGATTGGTGTCGATCCTGCCCTCTTAATATCTGGTTTAGGAAAAGCGATAGCTTCGAAGAAGAATTTGGCTTAGTTTTTGCCTTCTGCTATTCCCTCTAAATCTCAAGTACCTCCAGTGAGTACAGTGAAGTGAATTTACACTGGGGTAACTGATAACATGCCCTCTTCTAGGTGTTTCTAATGAATATCTGTTTTAAAAACTGTGCTCTGGGTTTTCTCCCCTTTGGCGTGGTGTGGAAATGTAAGTACCTCTTCTAGGATCAGCAAAGGCTTGATTCTGTTAATCAGTACAGCTTAAGTATTCAGCGGTATTTAAACTACATCCTCGGCAGCTGTAGGGTGACTTTGTTGGTGATACATTAATATACATCAACTGTAGATCAGACCAAGGGAGGCTCTCTGTGGTTTCAGGACGAGCGTGTAATCAGAGCGGAGTGCCGGGCTGTGATTGGAAACTGCGGTGAGAAGGGGGCTTGGCCGGTGTAGTGAGGGAACTGTCTGAGGAAATGAAACTCCTTGTATCACATTCTCATCTGTAAGTCTTTTGAGTAACTGTGGGTATATACTAATGTAAGTGAGAGCAGAGCTTAGCCTTTCTAATCCGTACAGCTTTTTTCTTTCTGGATTGTGCAAGTGCAGCTTGTTTTCAAATCACAGTGCAAAACCTTGATATTATAGCACAGTTATGTCATACGCTTAATTAGAGAGTCTGGCTTTACCACTGTGATGATAAATGCAGAATCCGCTTTTTTGCTGTTCTTTTGTTTCTTTCAAATCCTTCTCTCTTTTGGGAGCAGAGAGACTTTTGGTCATGATCTTCCCCGCATCTGCCTGCTGTTCCTCCTCCCCCTCGTATACAGTACAATGTACAGCACAGAGCTGCAGGTGTCCCTCGGTCTGGCCAGCCAAAGGCTCCTCCACGATGTCAATCTTTGCCACTACCCATTCTCCAGTAGGTGTGTGCCTTGCCTCCAGCTATACAGCTGCTCGCAGGCACGTCGCCCAGTCCCCATGGCTTCTCCCCATGTGGTACTGTACTACCTGTGCCTTAAAGGTGAAAGTCTCCATACCAAGCCAAATGTGCATAAGCAGTTGACTTCTTTGCGTGCTCCAGCTGCCCATCCAGCGTTGGACCAGTCCAGCTGCATTTGAGTAGTGCTACATCTGAACATCTCAACTGGGATGTGGAGCTGAACAGCACCATTCTGCACATCTCCTCACATCGCCCCAAACCCATACACAGGTCTGCGGCAACACCTCCCTTTGCCCTCCAGACTGCTCAGTGATCCCAAGCTGCCTGGCAGCCCATCCTCACTCTGGTGTATGATGATAGCTTGTTTTCTCCTTTCTGGGCTTACACCTCCTCCTTCATTATTACTTTCAGCAAGACTATGCTAATGTTTGTTTTAAGCATGAAGAACCTACGCAGGCCACTTCTGACAGTATTTCACTCAAGTCACAGCAGCTCATTGGTTTTCTGAAACCAACAGAGCAATCGTAGGTGGTCACAGGTCTGCCCAGGACCTTACCAGCATCACATCAAGGCGTGCTGACCAGCAGCAAACATAGGAATGATGAAGTGGCCTCTGTACTGTCTTTTGGCTGTCCAGCCCAAATGGCATACCTAAGACTAACTCAGAAGTGTCTGGAGGTTTGGACTTCTACCACATGGAGCAAGTTGGTGACAGGCATGCAGCCCCTGCCACCCATGTCATGACTGTAATGGTCACATTGAATTTGTTGCATATCAGGAGTCTGGAGGTGCTGGGCTGCTTGGCGTCTGCTGGTACGTTAGCACCACAATAGTGCAGCCCAATCACACATTTTTTTTTAAAGTACTCGGTTTAAAACTACTAGGCTACCTTGCCCCAGTGAAACATTCTTGATGTTCTAACACCAAAAGTGCAGCACAGTGATTTGAGAATAATGCTACCAGACATGCCCTAGATACTGAGCTGTGACACTGGAAGACCTTTTTTCTCCATGCCTCATAAGCCAGCTGGATTTTGATACTCCCTTAGGAAGGCACAGTCTGGGTGAGGAAAAGGAAATAATGGGCCAATGCCATCTTGGGAGCTACTGGAGCCAGTGGTTACAGAGGGGCTTCCCTGGTCCCATCCCGTGTCCAAAATGCCATTCTTCGGCAATCTCAGAGGTGATACCAAGGTGAAGGGGAGCAGGAAAGGAGCTCTTTTGAAAACAGCATATTGTACAACTTTGCATAATAATGTATTTTATATTGAAAAGGATGTATTGTTGTATTCAAATAAAACATCTATGTTGGGTTCAGGGAACTTTAACAGAAAATTGAAATTAATTAAAACCAGCATTTTGCCAGTAACGCTTAACGCTTTGCCAGTAACACTACCCCTGTCATTTTCATGAGGCTTTAACATTCTCAGCTCTGTTGCTATCAAAGAGATGAGCATTTGCAAGACTGGGTATGCTTTGCTTTAAGAAAAGTACTTAAACTCCTTTGCTGAGCTACTGGTAAAGGTATTTACCTATGTGTTGCTCATTTGTTTGTGCCACTGTTCAGAAAGCGTGATTGGAAAATCTTGTTATGCACAATAAAGGACTGATTCTGGGCAGTTGCAAGCAGGTCATCTTCAAAAACTGAAGGTCCCTCGCCTGTGTCTTCCCAGATGCTGCTTGTCCTTTCATCTTTCTTATAAGCCTCTGGCCAGCTAGAATCTTGCAAATGTGAATCCTTTCCCACCCTCTGACTGGAAGAGAAACAAGGGTGAGAAATGTTTTCCTGCTCAGCTCCTGAACTAACTACTTTGCCCTTCTGCCACTGCAAGTACTTTACTGCTTTTCATCATGAGCAGCTCCAGGGTCTGCTTCTAAAGCAGAACCATGTGGGAATAACAGGATTGTTGTCAGTCTGGCTGTTGCTTAGCGTTTTCTTATTACCAGCAAGAGAACTGAGCGGTGGTACTGCCCAGTTTTATTATTAGATGCTTGATTATTTTGGTAATACAGAAATGTAGGAGAAGTGCTGGATTTGTGCGTAGACTTGGGACTTGATGCCTGCTATTATTTGGAAAGATATTTTCTCAGTCTAGGGGACTACAGATCTGGCAGTCTGAGTGGAATATTGCACTTTTCAGAAACTGATGATGTAAGCCATCTTGCTTTCTGAATAACCGGCAATGACTGGGCAGCAGGTTTTCAAAGCCCTAGTTAACGAGATCCTCTTTGCACCCTGGCATCCCAGAGAATTCCACACATTCCAAGCTTTTTCTTTTTTTTTCCTGAAAGCATCAATGTGTTACCAGTAGGCAATCTTTGTAAAAGCTGTATCGTTTCCAGCGGTTGCCTGCTGTATCTTCATTGCTCTGGTTTTCCATTCCTGATTTTCCTACGTGCTTGCTGTTAGCGATACAGCTGCTTAGAAGCATGGGGATCTCCCCTGTTATTCTGCTCTTTCAGACGCCCCCGGATCTCCACACTGAGCTCCCCTATAGGTTCTTCTTCTTCCCTGAAGAGTCAGTATTGAGATAAAAAAGACAGCTGTGAACTGATTCTTTATCATTTTAGGCTCTGCATTAATTTATTCTGTTCGATTGAAGTTGGTTACTGAGAACAGCCTGGCTAGTTTCACTTTTGCTTTTAGTCTCTTTCATTGTGCTTTTTAGGTGGTTTTGTTTTGATTTTGTTTGGTTTGGGGTTTGTTTTTTTTCTGTTTTTTTTTGTTTGGTTTTTACACACTGATATAATGCTCTTCTGTTGGGGTTTTGAGCACTGCGGGGAAATGTTTAATCAATTGTAAGGTTTTTATGCGCCTTCTGCCACAATCCCACCATTTTTACAAAACATATGTTGGACTCAAACCTCATCAGATAATGCCTCTCCTCCTCCTTGACTGAAGTGTTGTGCTGAAATCTCAATTGCTGCTGAAATGGAATCTAGTCACTTTAATGCTTCCATCTCAGGATATGATTGCATTGTAAGGCTGTCCGAGGCTAACTGTTGGTGACCATCCTTGCACAGATCTTCAGGCAGGTACACAAGACCTTAAGAGTGGGTGCCATCTTGAAAGAAAAAAGAAGCATGTTTAGGTTGGGCAGCAAGTTATGTTGCCCTTTATCCCAGCTTCACAAAATCCTAGAGAATTTAAAGTGCAATTTTCATTGTATGGATTTTCTGTTGTGCTGAGGCACAACTGTAGACCTCCGTGGGTTGGATACATTTACATAAAAATATCTTGGATATTGCTGGAGATAAATCAGAACAGATTTCTAGCTTCCCTTAACTCTGCATTGTAGTACTTTATAGTGTATAAACATATAAAAGTGTAAGGGTAGTTACAGTTTTAGAGGAACACACTAATGTAGCCTGGGGATATGAGGCACAAGGATATATTCAGAGCTCCCTTTGTACATGGAAATCATATTAATTGGCAAATCCTTGTCGGGTGCAGAATAAAACCTCAAAAAAAAAAAAAAAAGCAGAGTTGTATGCTGGTTGTAGTAATCCATCACCTTCAGCTTTGTGTCATGCACCCGACCAAATGGAATGACACATCCTCTTCACTTGCTCTTTTGGAAAAGGAGAAAGGCTTATGGCTTTACTTCCCAAGTGTGTTTTTTTGATGGTGTGCTGGTTGCTGCACACTCGATTGTGTTAGAGAACTCGCCTCTCTGGTGCACTTGACTGTAGCTTGCTCATGAATGCAAATAACCCAAGTTGTGGGTGTGGGAAAGTTGGAGAATTTCCTCAGTGCTTCCCTTCTTCTAAATGCAGAGGGTTGATGGCAAGTTGGCCAGAGTCAAAAGGAGCAGGAGGCCAAAGCATCAGCTTTCCTGCTTACCTTTACTGCTGTCAGAACAACAAAGGAACAGAGGAAATAAAACCTGCTCACTTAGGGATCCCATCCCCACCTTACCCTAACGTCAGCTAGAGCACCATTAACTAGAGTATGGTCATTTAGGAGAAAGACTCCTTATCTTTGTTTACAGAGTAGCAATAGAAGAGCTTTCACACAAGAACACAACCATTCAGAGGCTGGGCTTGAGAGATTTTTTTTTTATTTTTTTTTTCCCAGAATGGAATTTGTCGTGGCTTTGGCAGGGATGTCATGCTTTGGAAGTTGTCACCTTCAGTCACCTTGGGTTGTAGAAAGCAGAGTCTGGCCTTTTTTCAGATAAAAGCAGAGTGTAGAATCCTTTGTCACACTGAGGTCTGTGAGACTCAGTGGAAAGGCTCTGAGAGCCCATTGCTCTGGTGGACTCACTAGCCTTTATCTGGCACAGACTGGTAACAGATGAAGAGCAGGCAGCTGTGGTTTTCCTCTGAAGCCATTCCCTGTTATATAGATGTAAATCTTCAGATTTTTTTCTGAATCTCATTTACTTGGTCTTCCATCAGTATAGTATAGAAGGCCTTTGCCATTCTATAGTTTCTTGCTTTTCATCCTAGAACTAGTACTTAAACTGATGTGACAGGTTTGAACTGTTTGGGGATTTTGTTGCTAGGTGGAAAGCCTGCCAGTCAAAAGGCCTGATATCCAAATATATTCAAAGCTGGATTCCCACCTCACTGCAGCTATATAGCTGTGTAACCTCATAATCATTAGTGGAACTTCTTTCCAGCTCACACTCAAGAGCCAAGCAAGGGTCTCCAGTGGGTTTATTAGAAATCCTAGTGGAAATGGCTTAGCTCCTTTAAATAAGGTTTCCTTTACACAGGAGTAAAACTGCAGAGAAGATAGAATCGGGCCTGTAAGAGACTTAGACTTGCTGTGGATCTGATGGTTTAACAGAAGGACTTCCCACAACCCCTTTAAAACTCCATGCTCCTGTTTAAAAGCCTTTATAATTTAATGCATGTGTTCATATGGAAACATAAGATGAGTGTTGCAGTGAAATCAATGGAGTCATTCCTACTTTTGGTTAGTTCTCCTGCTGATACAGGAGAGATCTGGAGATTAAGAAATAAGCAGACTCTGATAATTTACTGAGGGCATGGGGAGGTCATTCACCTGTTGATTCACAAGCATAAAAGATGGTAATTTCCCTCCATGAAAGATGAAGGGCCTGGAGTGTTTCCAAAAAACTCTTGCATAGTTCTCAAATGTCCTTGGACTGAGGGAAGGACTGCGGGAAGCAAATATAAATATCCAGTGTAACGGTGCCACTCAACTGCTGTTCTGGATCAGCAGAATCAGGCTTTGTTGGCATTTCATTTGTAGGCTTACCTGTTCTGTGGCTTGAGTTTCAAGGATCAGGGTATGGCTGGTCTGGCAGAGATATGCAAAGGTGGGGAGAAAAGAGGGGAAGCACTTACTGCTCCCTGGCATGAGCGGGTCCCAGCCTCTCCTTCCCTGTTCTGGCAAAGGCAGACTTCTTAAGCATGATGCTTTAGAGGCAGCACCTGGCTCTTCCTCTCTCCAAGCTGGGTAGCAAAGGAGATGGAGTGCAGGGGACTGCTGGCTGTTTTAAAAAGCCCCTCATCTGACACATTTCCTTAACACATGCCTAGACATGTTGTACCCAAATCAAGCAGAGACCCCCAGGGAACTCTTAAAAGCAATGTTAGGATGGCCAGAGTAGGGGAAAAAAAAAGATATGGCCAGCTGATGTGTGTAATACACATATGCGTTTTAAAAGCAGCGTTGCAGGGTTGTGTGGTCTTCTGAGTCAGAGAGCTGGGATTTTCAAAAGCTGCTCTTTCCAATCACTTGGCATCTCCATGTAATCGGAGGCTGACATCAGACTCTCGATTGGAGCTACTTGAGCTATTAGGCTGTGAAGAGCAGAAACTCTGTGTTACCCAGTGTGTGTGTGGGGGGGAAGGTTTTTTTCACTTCCTTTGATGTATTAGCATCAAGAGAGGGAGTCTTCGCTTCATTCCTAATTGCTTCTCGTCTTTGAATTTATATACCAATATGTAAGTAACTGCAAGGGGAGATAGCAGAATTTATAAAAAGTTCAAAAAGGCAGGGCTTAGAGCATGATTAAAATAAAAGATAGCATACAGTCTGTGCTGTTTTTAGCTGAAATATCTCCCTAGAATACTTTCCATTTACATTCTCATTATATCTAACTGCTTCTAATGCACTGCTTAGTTTAACAACTGGCAATGTTTTTAGGGTAGATCTTATAGTAGATATACACCCACTGTGTTCTTAACTCAAGACTTTAAATTGCAGTATCTGTATTGGACAATCTTTTCTTATACCTTCTTGGCTGAAGGCAGGAAGAAAGCAATAGTGATGGGAACCTAATTAAGCCTGTGGTTTAATTACACCAGGAGCTGTGTGCTTGAAGTGCTGCTAGATTCAATGACTGCTGCGTGGCACTGCCATGTTAAGTCCCAGCAGCGAGTGACATATTTTTTTTTCAATAGGATCACTGTAATTCTTACAAAGCCACCGTGGTTTTCTCTTTCTTTTCAGCTGCCAAGGTGGTTGGACTTTGAACTGCAGCCGTTCAGACCGAGTCCCTGAGAAAGTTCGGAGGCACCGTCTTGCTAGTGTGTGCATGTGATTAAGGAGAATGAGCATAGGGCGGTGTGTTTGTGCTATAAATATGCATAGCTTGTTCAGGCCTCCTCAGCTTTTCCCCTTGTCTTCTTAAAGTTGGTTTTTTTTTTTTTGTGAGCTTGATGATGTTTGGAAAGACCTTTAAGTTGGTCTCGACAGAAGGCATGTTGGAGGAAAAGATGTTAAGCCTTCTCTTTGAAGATATGTGTATCAGTGGCTGCAGAATTGGGCCATTTTTTGGAGTGAAATATGCAGGGTGCATTGAAAAAGTCCTCTGTGTCCACTGGCTTTAGACCTGCTGTAAAAGCAAAACTGAACTCTCTGTGCATGCTCCATTTTGCCTGACTTTTTTTTTTTTTTTTCCCCAAAAAGGTATTGCCAAGCGTTGTTCTCTTCAGATGTTCGGTGACTGCCTGTGATTGCAGAAATCAGGTATTATTGATGATGAAGCTCAGGATAGGCAGCACTAAATCACTGTGATGCTGAGGCAAACTTTTTTTATGATGGTACACATGTTTCACTGCATCCAGTATTTAGTGAGATATGATAAGGGGCAATTTAAGTGAAACCAGTGATTAATTATGATTAAATACTTAGCACACAAATCAGAGTGGGTTCAAAGAGGGAGTACTACCCAGCTCCATTTTTTCCTCCCTGTAAGATTTGTTTATTTACTTGAGGAAAAAGATGGCCAGTTCTTTGGCATGGTCTTTGGCCAGTTCATGGCATAGGCATAGTCTTTTCTATCGTGAAGCAATTTTTGGTGAAGTGTCGTGTACAGGAAGAGAGTCATGTTCATGTCTCAAAAAGAAAAGCATGTAACATGGATTGACCACTGGCTTTCCCATACCCTGGAAACTATATAGTTCTGCACAGTCCAAGTTCCGAATGCAAGCACTTATTTTCTTTCCTCCTCATTTTTTGAGAGGTTGAATTTCTCATACTTATGCAAAATCTCTTCTGGCTGCATACCACAGCTTCTGCTCCTTTGGGGTGCCCTGGTCTTGCTGTACCCAAGCAGTAACATCACGAGAAGGTCTCCTATCTCAGCATGCTGAAGAGATCCCACCTCCTCTCTCATATCGACTCTGTGTCACTGCAACAGCTGTTGCTGCAGGAACCTGAAGTCTTGGTCTCTGCAGCAAATTGCCTGAGGTCTTGTACACTGTTAGGATGCCAAAATTAAATTTTCCCCATAGGATGGATTATTCTGATGACACCATTTTTAGCCTGGTTTCTTATTGAAACAAGTATTAAGGAGTAGCATACTCTGTGTGTGTACAGCAGGGGAGGGAGTGGGCATGCCTGCGTATCTCACACCAGCCATTGAGAAATTTTCTGTTATTCAGCTACAATTGCAACTACATTGCCACCATGTAGAAATCATAAAAGAGGCTGCCAGGTAACAGAGGGAGCAGAATATTCCTGCTGCATCTTTATTAGACACTAGAAAATCCACTGGGGAAAGAATCCCATATAAATGTTCCAAGCCAGTAAAAAAAAGTGCTCCAGTTGGAGCTCACGTTTTCTTCAATGTGAAAGTCAGTCCTTTGCATGACATAAAAGCTGGAGGAAACCAGGCTTCATTAGTTCCGCTGCTCGCAAACCTGCTTGTTCGTATTTCTCTTTCTTCTCTAGAATTACTGATTATTTATTTTAATTTTTTTTTTTTTTGAAACTTATGCCTTGAATGACTTTCCTTTTCGGCTATCCTATCCTTTGCTCCTCTTCGTGATGGTTTTGCAAGAGATGCAGCTCCACTTTTACCTTTGTCTTAACAGCAAAGGCAAATCCCCCCTCATTGTGAGAATGAACAGTATTAATTTTTACAACTGTGGTTTATTCTCCATTGATTATCTTTAATGTGATGCTGTCTTGTTCAGTTAATAAACCACTGATAACCTGCTAAGGTTTAATTAATCCCCTCCCCCAAACATTACTTGCTTTTAATAGATGTTGTAAATGCATTCATTGTGCCTGGCACATTAAAATCAGTGGTTTAAGTTCCTTTACTTTCAAATTGCACTCTAGCTGAAGTATATTTTGTGGCAATCATCTTGTCATTGCTCTGCTAATAGCCTAAAATAGGTATCACTGCTTCATGACTTCAGCAATATTTTTTGGCCTCTGTTCCAGCTGCCACAGGCTTGATTCAGCCTTGGTGCCCAGACAGAGGTCGGGGGAGCTGTGTTTTGGCCAAAATCCTCCTGATGCAGGCTAGGAGGCTCACATGAAGATTTGCCGTTAATTCTTTATCACTGTTAGCTGGTGTGAGTCAGTGCCCGGAGCCCACAAGCTGTCCCTTTGCAGTCCAGAGTGGCAAAAGAATGCACACAGGTGTCTCCAGTTTCATTCTTGCTCGCTCATGGGCCAGCTGACATGCCCAGGGCAGGACTGTGGGGTCAGGCCACTGCCTGGGGCATGGGGCTACCCAGCCAGCAATATATCTGCTGTCTGCCAGCCTTGCAACCCGTCCCCGCACAGCAAGGCAGCAGAGCTGTGGTAAGACATCCCTCTCGTACAAGCAGATGTGCAGTTGCCAGCCACGTGCTCTGGACCAGATCTGTTTGAAGGAAGCTAGCTGGGGCGCTGGGGAGCTGGGATGGCAGCCTTGACCATGGGTTGACCTCAGACAAGGCTGGCTGCCCATGACACTTCCCCTTGACACTTGGCCGCCTGTTTAAAATACGGCCCAGGGTATTTACCCAGCTTGCGCTGTCAGCCTTTCTAGGGACCTTTGTCAACACATGCAAAATTTACAGGGCAATTCTAGATCAGGTCCAATGATAAAATCATCTGCCTGCAGGTCCAGTATAGAAATGAGCACCCCTGTTTGAGGAGCGCAGGGCCTGTACGCGAGTGGCTGGGTTACAGCTACATTCGGCAGCTATAATGCAGCTATTCATTTACGAAATTGTCCAAGTGGAACTTAACACAAATTATTAATGTAGATTAGAAGTATTTTTCATTTATCTGCTTGTTCCTAAGTGCTGTACTAAAGAACACAGCAAAATGGCAATTTGTTAAATGAAATGAGAGGGAGCTGCAAAATATCACAGCTCGGGGTGATTATTTCCTTTCTGAAATTTAGTTTCCTGTTTGGCTGTAGATCTGACCTGATAAGCAGCATCTTGGACTGTGGGACTAAAAGGTTCTGTTACCATAAAATAAATGTGCGCCCAGTTTTGCGCAGACCTTTATAAACAGTGATTGAAATAAAAGAGAAGAGACTTGGATGGCATCTTCTTCCTCAAAATTATTTGTGTCACTAGAAGAAGAACATCTTTTTATATATCTGTATAGATAAACACATACCTAGGTAAAGGAGGAAGACCAGTTGAAAGATTGGCCAAGGTCAGTGAGGTTAGAAAAGCTTATTAAAGGGGAGAAGAATATTGCCACCAAATCAGCAATAACCTGGTTGAACACGTGAGAAAATATTCAGTACTGCAGCTGTCATTACCAAGGTAAAATTGGAAGGTAATCTTTGGTTTTTGTTCTTTCCTTGTTTTGACTTCATGTCTTCATCCAAAAGGATCTTGTGGTTGAGTCCACTTCCTTCCCATCCCCTCCCTCTCACAGTGGAAGATTAGTTTGGACTCGCGAGGTTGTGGTGGTATTGATGGAAACTCTTCTAGTGGATGTAATGGGTGATCTTGCCCCAGAAGCGAGGTACACCTTGCTTGAAGATGTGTTGGAATTATGCTGTTTGGTTGTACTTACAACAGAAAATTGCTTGCTTTTGAATGAATTGCCCCTGCTATATTACAGCAAAATAGAAATTGAAAAATAAAATAATAATGTAGGAAACCTCAGCCAAGCTAATGAAACTTATTCCAAAAGAACAGCTGGATAAGTGAAAGGTAAAGTGACACAAGTCTACAGTGTAGTTTGCAGACTCACTGAAGGAATTTATTATATTTATTATTGCAATGATGTGTCTCCCCTGTCTTCGTTCCCTTTTAAGACAGTCCAACCTTGGGCTTGTTAAATATGTCTCTACAGAAGTTGGCACATACTGACCTTGTTTGCTGCAGTCTGCTCTTCTATAGCTTCTTGATTCTAGTGGCGTGAGCCAGATGGACAGAGCCCTACAGCTAAATGCTGGATAGCATAATTAAGTGCTCTAGTATTCAAGGCTGGAGCTGACCGAGTCAAGCTTTGGCCAATACTTCAGTATTTCCTTGTCCAAGATACAACTTCTGTGTCAAAGCAGTTATTGTTGGTTTTTTTCTTTTTCTTTCAGATCATATTCCTTGGGTATGAGGATGTTAAATTATACACCAATAATATTTTCATCTCCATAATATAGGGCTCTCTTTACTACTTTGTGTCTGGATAGCACTACAGGAACATTTTGCAACCTTGTAGGGCTTGTGGAAGCTCACCTGAATTTTTCTTTTGACTCTGTTACAACCTTTTTTCCTGCTATATTGTGGAGTTGTGGTGGTCAGTTGTGAGAGTCATGTGAACCCCCGCTCCCTGGAAGCTCCATGCCAGCGCAGTCCTGGCCAAGGGCATTGCGGACACTGGAATGTGGCTCTGCAGTTCTCATTGTGAGTTTGGGGTCTGAGGAGCCTGGTTTCATACTGATCAGGAAACCACGTCAGAGATCTGTCTGCCATCCTGTGGCCTTTTTCCTTCCTGCTTTCACGTGCCATTTATAGCAAGCCAATTGTGTCTTCCACCTCCCCTTCTTCTCCCTTTCCTTGACGCGACACTTAGCAGCTTCGGGGATGCAGGGCGGCTGACGTTTCTCCTCTGCTTCCTCTTTGCCACCTTATGCTTTCCCAGGCAAGGTGTTCCCCTCTAATGTTGGTGGGCAGCTCGTGCTGGGATTCAGTCCCTGGGCACCGCACAGCCTCCAGCAGGTTGGTGTCGGTGTGTGGGAGAGGAGTAGGCAGTGGGAAGGGAGTGAGCGGGTGAGGAAGCAGCCTCTGTCATTCCTGACAGACCCCTTGCCAAAGCTGTATTTGTAGAAGCTGTGCTATGTTTGAAATAGCTCATCTGCTCCTGGCCTGTATATCAAATGGGCCTGAATCTGAGGGTCAAAAGGAGATTATTTTTCTGCTAGTCCCTAAGAACCCTCCTCTGCTTTCCTCTCCATTTCTGCTGACGAAACATTAAAAGAGAGGGTAGTAATTTTTCCATAATGTTACTGGGGATGGTGTTGTGTATGCATAGAGAGGAGATGATTACTGAAAAAAAAAAAAAAAAAAAAGAGAGTGCATCTTGTTCGTGGAGCAGCTGTGAGAAGAGACACCTCTGGCAGGTATTCAGAGACCAGGGTCTCCTTTTTCACTGCCAGGGAAGTTTTCTGTTGTGCAGCAGCAGTGCATTCCTTCATGTGCCTTGTGGGCATGATGGTGTGTGCTAGAGCAGGGTGCTACAGGCTGAGTAAAGCTGAAACTTGCTTGCAGACAGCCACATTTGGCCAGGATGGAACGTGTGAAACATTTTCAATCCCACTGCAGCCCTTGGAGTAAGTCTTGCAGTATAGGTCTTCGCTTAAAGTTTGAACTGCCGTCTAATTGTCCAGGCAGGAGTTTATCCTGAGCAACTATAGTGTTTCATGGGGTGTGATATACTTTGGAAGAAACTCCTGATGGGCTGTAGCTGTGGGACCTCACCCCCTTCAGAGGCAGCCCTGTCTGGATCTGGCCCTGCAGGGTGGCTGCCTTCCTGCAGTTTGTCATTCCCATGCCACTTCCAATATTTTTTGCCTTTATTTTTCTGCTGATGGGCCATGTGTGCACCATTTTATTTTTGAGAAAACATAGCAGGTGGCTTTTAGGTGGACTCAGCTGCTATCTGTAAATGTCTGGTAGATGTAAAGAGGAGTCCCGGACCCATCCAGGTGCTGAGTCCCTCCTGAGTGGGCTGAGGATATTCGGCTCTGCTGGTTGGGGATGAGGAGGAGGAGGGCTTAGCGACTATCATATTACTGCTTAAGAGACCTGAATTCATCCACTGACTTCTCATGGGGGCTTGGGCAAAGGTTGTTAGTGGGATTGAGATCACCAAGTTTTAGCACTCTTAACTTTGCACCATCCATCCCATTCTAAGGTGGACCTGTCTCTTGCTGTTGAGCAGAGCAAGTTTCTAGGTTGCGTGTTGGATGAGTCCCTTAACTTATGTGAAATGCCATGGGGTGAAGTGGATACCACCATGGGCTCTGTACCCCTCTGTTCCTCAGCTCTGTGGCAGGATGACCATCCCTTCTTCTCAGGGTGATATCACACAAGCAGTGAGGACGAGCTGTGTTGTCTGGTGACAGATACTGTACAGATACCCCATGTACACAGACCTGCTTTGTAAATGACAAGTGATCTGTGGGGCTGAGAGCTTCCCACATCAAGAGTGCTTCTGTCCTTTATTGGCAAAAACTTCCAGGTGTTGTATAGTTGTGCCTGGTGAAGGCAGTACCCCCAGGTGGAATTCTCCAGTCCTCCTTCAGCAAACAGGATTTCTCGTTACTGAGAACTGCAGCTCTTGTCCCACGAGAACCAACTTTAAGTTGAGCTAAGTTTGCAGTTGCCAATCTTTCTTCTGAGACCTGGCTCGTAGAGGAGATGGAGCTCTCTTATGTTACATACAACGTGTCCTGGTTACTTACAGTCATGTAAAGATGAGGTTGTGCTGTGGGACTTGGTTTAATTAAAAAACTGTGCTCGGAAGCTTAATAAATGCCTAATATGTTCTACCTGGCTGCCGAGTGCTAACGCGGCAGTTCTCTTCAGGTGCTCTCCCAACTTCAGTCAGAAAGGGCCACCTGAACTTGACATCTGTGCTAATGAAAGGGGAGGGCAGATTGTCATTCTCTGTCCAGCCAGGCTAGTGTCTGGCAGCTCACTTTTCACAGCTTGGGCTTGCGTCTGGGAAAAGGTTTGTGTGGGTAGTAGCGTGAGAGGAAAACTTGCAGTGCAGAATGTAAGGCTTTCCCTCTGTAGTGGAAAAATCATGATCATGCATGTGAAATGTGGACTTACAAGAACCTGGTGAGGGTGGTCTTGTTTTGATTCTTTCTGCCCCCCTCCCTTTCCCTTCCCACTCATGTATGCTGAAGTCTGTCATCTATTTAACTTGAGCTTTTCTAATAATCATAGATAATATACAACAAAAACAATAATAAAGCGCCTGCATATACAATCTCTCTGAACTGTAGAAGCCACAAGATCTCCTAGACATGCTTTTTGTTAGTACTGGCTTGTGAGAGACCTAGCACTCCATGATGCCCATCTGTTAGCAGCATGTTTAAATGTGATTAATGTGAAAGTTGCAAGAATTGCAATAGCTTTTGCTAGTCTACAACAGAATCTGTCACTGTTAATCTCTTGCAGTATTAAAAGCTTAATGTAGTAAATCTCATGTTATGGAAAGCTGTAGCTTTGCTTTTGTTACCATCACCTTAGTGCATTATTAAACTAATATTTCCTTTTCCTTCATAGTTCACAGGCACGGTAGAGGCAGTGTAGATACAATTCACCTGCAGAAGAATATTTAAATGATCGTAGCAGTATGAAGTCTCTCAAGAAAGAGATGATCCAGCGTAAAAGGATCTGGGGGAACATTAAGTTTGATTGGGATTTCTGAGGGGTTGTGGCCAGAGCAGGATGTATTAGAAGTCAGCCCTTTTCCAAAATGCTAGTAGAGGCTGGGGAAGTCACAAGCAGTGTCTTGATGTGGTAGCTCTTTGCTGTGCCTTGAGGAGATATTAGAAATCATTTTGGCTTATCCACCCATGACAGTAGACCTACTTCATTAGTAGTGCTGATGGTGTTTAATGAGTACTGCTGCGTCTTTAAAAGAGATTGAGGGCAGGATGAGCAGTGTTATGGCACAAGCAGGGACTGCCTGCTGGAGCAGGCTGGCACTATGGGAAGCAAATAGGGGAGGACCCAGGGAAGGAAAATTGCTTTCTTCATATAGCTGCTTGTGTTAGAAAGGATCAAAGAAACCATAATGAGTTAGTATCTTCCTTTTTTCTTTAAAGAAAATTTCAGAAGAATGATTCAATTAAATAGTAGTTTACTCAAGAACTGCAGGTGGCTTGTAAAGTGTAATAAGATCCCCCTTACCTTTTAAACCCAGATCTACAGCTTTGTTCATTTTAGTGGAGGTGGAGATCCCATTCTTGGATTTACACTGGGAGACTGGTAGAGGAGAGGGCTTGTTATAAAGCTTCTCAGTTTGTGGCATGATTACAAGGTGCCTTTGTTTCCGGCAGGGCCAGCAGTAGTGCTTTGGTCCAGACATTTCAGAATTGCTTTTAATCCATGCTTGCAAGATCATCAGGCACTGTAGGACAAATTGAGACCTGCCTTTCATTGAAATGCCCCCTCGCTCCACCATGCACAGTATCTTCACAGCAGCCAAGCAGCTTGTCCACATCCACTCGTTGCACAGAGTCAGCATCAGATGGGATAGTATAGTGCTGCCAAGGGGGAGTACGTATCACAGAGATCAGACTGGACTCTATGGGATTTTCTAGTTCTTCTGTGTACCCCTCTATAATCCAGTCTTTGAAGCACTTAAGAGCTTGAGGTATCATGATTAAAAGCTTCAAGGACCATACTTTTTCATTTATCCTCTAAGAGGATAGGTACCAGTTTCACTGCTCTGAGCCATTAGGAAGATGTGCAGAGAAGACAGACCCCGCCTGCCTTCAGCAGGCTGTCAGTCAGATGAAGTAGGTGTTTTTTTTCTTTTGTGGGAACATGCACATTGTTGAAATGATGAAACTCTTAGTTTCTGGTCCTCAAGGATTACTGTGGTACACCCTGTACCCATGGGTCTTGTATTGCTCCTGCCCTGTCCTCCTGTGGATTGGATAGTGCACCCTGTGTCCTCCACCCATCTTCAACAGGAGGGTCATGTACCAAAGGCTTCAAGTAGTGAGCTGAGGTGAGAGGCACACAGCATGTTATCAAATTGGGGCCCTGCTTTGCTTTTCCCACTTCCCTTGGCTCTTTGGCAGGCAGAGACCGTTAGTGCAGTCTTTGTGACGAATCTCAAGAGCTTCTGGGATGGTATTTCAAAGCTTCAAAAAGCTGTTCACAGTAGTGTAAAATATGTGTACAGGTGTCCTTGTGGATCAGGTCCATCCTGTTCTTGTGTTGCCAGGTATCCCTGGAAAAGGGCATTTTTCCGTGATTTGGGAGAATCTTTGAGACAAGGGAGCAAGGGGAAGGAGGATTTGGCTGCACCTTGAATACCTTGCCGTCGACTTACGTTTTCATCTCACTTTTTAGCAGTTAAAGCGTGGAGGAAAGAGGATTCAGTGAGCAACTCCGTGTGTGTGTGTGTTTGTCTTCAATGAGTGCTGGCTCAGGCAAGGCAAGCATGATTCAGCTACTAGTTAGTGCTGATGTACAGGAATTGGCAAGCACTGAACACTCCTGCTACTGGATCTGCCCCAGTTGCTTGATGTGCAGCGATGAATGGATGAACAATCACCAATGCTGTTGCACAAACAAATAAGTTAATAAAAAGCAGCTGATTGTGTCATTGCACACTGTGGAAACTCCAAAGCAGCACTGAGATTATTTTAAAACAGATGTTCTTATCTGGAAACTCTTAGAAAAGTAGAGTGGTAAGGTTTTTTTTTTGTGGGGGGAGGAGGGGAACCCAACAGGATAGACACAAAACAAACTCTTTACCTTGTCCTTAAATGCTTTCATGGTGAGAACTTTTATAAAAGTTTTTCTCTTGAAGCCCTAGCCTGGGCCTGAGTTTGACAGTGAACTTAGCTTTGGATTGTGTCACTGATAATTGGAGCTGCGCTGGCATTCTCCCCTGAGAGAATTAACGCAGGGAGAAAAGTTTTTCTAAGGGGATGCACTGGAAAGAAAACACTCTGCGAAAACTGGAATTATACAAACCAGCTGTCTGGCCTCATATAAAATTATACCGGCCTTTTGTACCTCCGTGTAAGTGGTATTTAACCCTTGCTATCATTACCGCCTACGGCTGAGACAGATGAACTTCCCCAGCTGACGGCTGCGCAGGGCCTGAGAACAAAGCGCAGACTGATGAGATTGTAAAAGGACGCGGGGCTGTCAGCAAGGCCAACCGTTAGTTCATTATTCAGGCGGACAAAGCTTCATGCCCTCATGAATCACTCCTGGGGTGGTTGGTGGTTTTTGTTTTTTTTTTTTTATACTTACTTTCCCTGTCTCAGAGAGCTCGCTAAAAGGAGCGAGCATGTGGAGCAATCACAGCAAGCTGGACCGTTGGCGTTAACGTTTTTCTGCCCTCTGGAGGCAAAAGCTGTCCCATTGCATATGGCCCGAGATGTACCAAGGGTGTCCCTTCTGCCCCGTGCTCCCTGCTCCCCAGGTGCTGATTGACTCCTCTACCCATTTCCCTGAGGAGAACTTGCTTTTCTTTTCAACTGCAGAAATGAGCCCAGACGGCTGGCCCTGTGCCCGCCCAGACTCTTTTTTTTTTTTAAATTGCTTCTACAGTTGAGGAGGACTCCACAGCTGTGGCCGGTGGCAGGAGACTTATACGAGCTTCCCTGTTGGATCAGCTGCTAAGACAAGCTGGGGAGCTGTGTCCGTGCGCACCGTTTCAAGTAGTTGTGAAAATGCCTGAGAATGACAGCCAGTTTGGGATGTTGTATTCGGCCTTGCTGCTGCTGGAAGGAGGGATGAGGTGCCTCTGTGGAGGTGTTCCACAGCTGTGGAAACCACCGCAGGGCAATGTTAATGTTCCTACTGTAATGGTGGTGGGAGCAGCCCATGGTCTCCCTCATTGCAGGCCTGGGCTAGGTAGGCCTGGGCTAGGCAGGCTGAGGTAGCACAGGGAGAAGGCTCAGGGGAGACAAAAAAAAAAAAGTATTCTTTCCACCTGTGAGCTTCCTGGCAACCCTCAAATACTCAGGAAAATAGTTTTGATCAGAAAAGTCATGGCTGATAGCAGATGGTTCAAACGAAGTGTAAGAAGTACTTGTAGCAAAAAGTAGTAACAACTGCCCACACATGAAGATTTATGCTAGCAAAGGAAGGCTTGACTTCTGAAGCATCAGTTTCTTTCATGTTGTTTTTTTGCTCTATATGTTGTCATTGCACATGCTACTATTAATTGAGCGGGGTGGGGTATGTTTGTTTTTTTTTTTTTCTTCTTTTTTTTCTTCTTCCTAAATTCTTGGCCTCAGTGATGAAACATGGCCAGCAGCTCTGCATGTTACCTGTGCACTGCCTGGGAACTCTCTGGAATTGGTTTCCTTTCTCTGAATACCCACTTGTTCTTGCATTACAAAGCTGGATGATTAAAGAATCCTGGAGTTCTTTCTTGGTGCTATTCATTACTTTGTGTACCTCTTTCATGTGCCCTTATGTCTAAATTAAACACATCAGACCTCTTCAGTCTCTTTCCATCTGTAGATCTTTTCATGCCACTAATTATTTTTATAAGCTGTTTCTGGAACTCCTCTTTTATTTCTCTGTATCATTCACTACTCAAAGGAGGCTGCTGACAGCAGCGTCCTTATGTGTATGTGTTCTGGGAGCTCCTTTCTCCTCAGCTTCTCCCTCCGTCCTCCTCGTCTCTCTGGGCTCAGTGCTGCAGCCTTTCCTCGCTGTGCCATCTAATCCTGATGACTTCAGCCATTGTAAGTGAAGGCTACAGAATCCTTCATTTATATGTATTAATCTGATAAGTGACTAAAGCTACAGGCCTGAGCATCTTGGATAGCTGCCATATTCATTTGCTAATCGTTAACACAGTTGAAAGACTTTTTTCTTTATTAAAAAACAAAGTATGGTCTTTAAAGAGCAGTGTTTTGCAAGAAGAGAAAGCTGTGTTTGTTTTGAAAGGAAGATTTATTGGGATGATATAATCCAACTTGTACTATCTCCTCACCTGTTTTTCCTCAGGGATACCATCAATCTTATTAACATTGCTAAATCAAAAGATAAAAATGATAGACAAATTCCAAAATGGGATGAAAATACTAACAAGGGCTGAAAGATAAATCCTTTCCTTTTAATACCCGCTGAAATTGAATTCAAAGAGGAGCTAGTTACTGTAGATGTGTGGGATCTGAGAGCGGTTTCGTGGCTTCAGTCCTTTGTAACAGGAGATCGGACAGAAAGAACAGTGGGTCATGGGTCCCATCTGGAAGAACTTATCATCTGAACTCCTCATGCTGGGCTTGCTTTTTATTTTTCTGGCTAATACTTCCCAATCTTTGTGCAGTCACCTGCCTCGTGAGTGGATCCTGGGCCTAGCTGGATCCAGTTTCTCACCTCACTTCCCCATTTCCATCCTTAAGCTGCCTCTAGCACAGCTGATCCTTTCCTTCAATCCTTCAGGCTGACTCTGTCCCCGGCTTTGGCGGTGCCGGCTCCACCACAGTGTTAATGAGCCCATCTAGATGTTGCTGATCCTGTGTCTGTAGATGCGTGTTTGTGCTGCGGTCCCCAAGCTAGCACAGGTTTGGCAGAGTTTAATTTCTTTTTCAGTCCCCTCCTTTGTGCCATGCTTGCGTCTGACCTCTGAGGCCCCCTCACTGCTGGGGGGACCACTGGGTTCAACAAGAGTAGGACGTATCACACAGGAAAAGATGGACACGTAGTTGGTGAGTAACTTTCATTTTCTTAAAAAAATTGAGCTGATGGAAAAGCTGCTTAGCGTGCTTTGAGGGTGGGAGGGGAAGAGGAGACCTTGAAAAGCATTCAAGGGAAAATGAGGCTTGCTAGGTGCTTGGAGGATGAAGGTTTCAGAGGGAAGTTGTGCAGGCCCCCAGTGAGCATTGCAGGGATACTTGCTGAAAAAAGAGCAGTTTGGCCTGTAGAGTTGGAGTTTGCTCTCGCTTCAGGAGAACACTTCAGCAAAAGTGATACAGATGTTTAATAGCTCTTCTGTGCCTACCTGTGATCTCTCTTCCCTCTGGACATAGTCTATGATACCTGCCCTGTGCAGGCAGAAAAATACTTCCTCTGTAAATTTGGGAGAAAATTAGTGAAGAAAAAGATTGCTTTCAGTAGACCATGCACTAGTGCATCTTTCAGACAGAAAAGCAGCAAATCAGGCCAAAAAAAAGAGATTTTTTTTTCTTTTTTTTCGGAATTCTCCTTCCCGTTACTTTCTCCACTCTCACAAAAAATAGCCTTGTGACCCTGACAAGGCAAAGAGCTGGGGAGCTGGGAGAGCATGCACCTTGTCCAGCTATGGTCTTTAGCACAGTTTGAGCATGGCAACCTTAGCTGTGATTTCTAACATCTGTAGATATGTACACACACGTTACATATCTATCCATCCATATATTTAAATTGTATTATTTTCTGTTATTAGATTTATTCACACATTTCAATTTCTCTTTCAAGATTCTTTGCAGCCATTTGTATTGCATTGTATATGGGAAGAAAGGGTGAAACCCAGGCTTTTTCTCATTTGCAGATAAAGGGTACTACTGTGACCCAGTGATTGATTTTCTTGCTTGACTCGCTAACCGTGAATTAGTCCACAGCTTTCTGGCACTGAACTACCCTGGGTCAGGGTTGAAAATGTGGACTGTGTTAGAGAATCAGAGCAGGAAAACACATTTTCTGATTTGTTTTTCCTTTTTGATCTAATGCAGTATATTGCATGTTGGAACTAAACAGAGTGAGCTTTGTAACCTCTAGCGTACAGCATGAATTTCTTTTGCCAATATTAAAGGCTTTGACTAACAAGGTATAGTTGCAGTTGACATCTGGTCATTGAAAATAGATTTATTTTTTTTTAAATGCCTAATAGTAATTATTTTTAATACAGGAACTAAAACCTTAATGCTCATAAAGCAAATGAGACATTGTGTGGGAGCCCTTGGAAGAGTCACCATGAATTTGTGCTGCGTAAGGGAACTGTTTATATATATACAAAAAATAGATAAAAAACTATATATATATATATAAACTGCCATATATAAATAAAGTTGATGGACCTAGGTCATATCTTTCCTATAGAAGCAATTATTGCAAGGTTTGAGAGTAGCCTCGTCCAAGGTAGGAGGTAATTTCTTCCTAAGTTGGCTCTTCTAAATAACTTTTTGCGTTTATGGTCACATAGAAAATAATATTTGGGAGCAAATCAAAACCACATATAGCTATATGGTTAAGACTTGATGTACTTCCTTTGCTACACCTTTCTGGCAAAAGCCTTAACCCTAATTACTGGTTTCTCTGTTTGTGAAAGCATATGAGAAATCAGCTGGTTTTAGCAATAGAAATGTTGTCTCAGACGTGTTCAGTAATACTGAATTCTGGTCCAATGCTAGGAGATAGGTTGTTGGTGTTTTTTTTTTCTCTCTGCAGAGTTGTAAAATATTCCTGTTCTGTGAATGTTCATCACAGGGTGGCGAGTGAGGGAGGCTGCAACCTGGGTCAGGCTTTGCTGCTCTGGATTCTCTTGCCTGTGCAAAGCCATGGTGAAACTGGAGGAATGTCTGCTGACAGTTTGAAGATCTTAAGGTGAAGAATGGGGCAAAGCACAGCAATTTGGATTAGTCTCTTCTCTAGGCTTTTTGCTCTGAAAGGCCATGACCTCCAAATGCATATGGACCATTATGAACACATTGACTGGATATATAAAATGCCTCAGAGGAAAGAAGTGACTTTAAATGAAGTGTTCAAAGGCAAATAAGAGAAAGAGAGGGAGATTGGAATAGACACAGAAGTCTCAGAGAGGGCAGGGGCCTTGTTTTAAACAGAGAATGTATATTTTACAGAGGCAGCCTTGGCTGATATTTTTTTTCAGTCAAATCTTAACACAATGTTGGTCTCTACACCGCACTACTTAAGGTTTAATTAGGTTCCCATGTTAGTCCCTGGGTCTGAAGGGAAAGAGAAGGGGTATTGAAAACTCCAAAGGGTATGATTAGAAATTGGACTAGTCTGAGGAGTGAATAAAATCTGCCTTTCCCTCTTTGTCTCTCTCTGGAGTACAACAGCTGGTGGGGGAAATTTACTTCTCAAGATTGAGTGACCTGATTTTGTCTCCCACTTGCACGACACAGCCTCCTGTAAGAAAACGACTAGTCTTAAATTCATACATAATTGCACAGCAGGGAGACTGAGTTTAAAAATGCAGATTTCTGGGTATTAAGCAGCAGAAATCTGTTTTGAACCCTTGAACTTCCTTTGTTGACTAAATGGCCACCTACAGAACCCGTCTGCAGAGAGCCCACGAAACACAGTAGCTTCTTTTATATGGAAAAAAGTATCTTCCCCCACCCCTCTTCTTATCCCCTCCGTTCTGACATGAATGTATACTCTATCCTTATAACAGAGGACACCAATTATAGAATGTGACTATGCACGTCTAGGCCATACAGTAGCAGTAAATGAGAGTATATTCTGCTAATCAGTGCTACTGGGCTTGGGAACAGTATTATCTTTCTTTTCTTGAGAAACTGAGCTACTTGTTTCATTTTACTTATTTTCTTATTGAGTCTTAAGAGCTCAGTTAGTGAGTACAAGCCTCCTCCTATGTGTATCAAAGGGGCTAATGTTTACATCTTTACCCTCAGACATTCAAAATCACATGCTCTTGCTACAATTTCAACACCCAAAAAGCCCATAGAATATATGCACCCTACTGCTGCAGTCCTTTATATTAATTATACTAAGTGCAATAAATGTAAATTTGGGCTGTGAATATAGTTTTATAAAGCCTGTGTTTGTATTTTATTATACTTGCCAAAGTCTTAATGTAAAGGGCAATGCTTGACAAATGTGCTGTGAGGAACCCACATTAATATCAGCAAGAAAATTAAAACAGTGCAGGATACTTTATTTCATATAAATGACTTCCTAAACCTTCATTTTTACAATTTTGCATTTTTGTTGTTCAAAACAAAGCAAAACAACTAAGCTCAAACCACCTTAACTGTAAGCATGTGGAAGAACAAATTTTGTGGAATGGATGATTTGGAGATAAAAATGCTTTAGTCCTTGGAGACTTGGCTTAGCATATATACCTGCTGCAGAATCACCTTCTTTTACCCTACTTAAGCTAAGGTAAAATGAAACAAAATACCCTCATCAGGAGGATTAACTCTTTCATGGGTTTCTTCTTGTTCCCGTGTTGCTGCAGAACTGGATAAAGAGGAGTTTCTCGCTCTTCCTTAAGTGTGTGACCTGCCTTTTTGAAACACTTGGGGAGATACTGCAGGAAGAAAGTGTCTTTCCTGACTTGGCATGGAGGCAAAAGTGATGTTACCAACGTTATCACGGCAACTTGCTGCAGTGAGCAGCTAGGAACTGCTTGTCTAGAGCCTGAATGGCCTGAACTCCTTTATGGGACCACGTGTCCTGTGGCAGAATAGCCACCAACTTTGCAGCCAGTCACCAGTGTCTGTGGATTTCTCATTTTGATGACAGGAGACACATGAGAGGGCCTTACAGAAGAAGGGGGTTGCCCTCAAAGGGTGACTTTGCTTGGGAGATTGTTAGGCTGCATGCAACAGTGATGGGGGTAGTAAGGATAATGTCTGTACATTTTCATAGCTGGGGAAGGCTAATAGGCAGTTGTGGAATATGATAAGAAGCACGGAGAGTAGGGTTGCATCTTTGTGCAAGCCAAAAGCCAGGCTAAGACTTGAACTGAGCTTCTGTGGGGTTTGGAAGCTCTGCAGCAGCCTTTCAGCACAGGGCTGTATATGTTTGGTGTGGGTTGTCATCGTTTGCTGGAAGCTGGCCCCTTTGGATGACATGTCTTCTTAAAGACTAGAGTTGTTACGGTTTTGTATTGGACTGCTGAGAAAATTGGTGCTAACTTTTCTCCTTTGTGTACTGTATGTGCTGCTCATCTATTTTAGAAGTAGGAACATTAAACTAATTGGTTCTGCAGTACCTTGCAGTACTGATGCCTTGTTAACCTCCTCCAAGGGACCACATTTATCTTATTTTTTTACCCCAAAGGCAGGGCTGCTAGATGTGGAAATCCTAGCTACATGTGTCTTTGCTTTGGAGAAAGCTTGAATATGCTGACTTTGGAAACTGTGGTTGGAGAGCACAGTGTGATTTCTGCCTAGCTTGGAGCAGACTGGTACTTACCTTACATTCAGCCCCTACGCCTGGCTTCTGCCTTCTGCTTCCTAGCAGCCAGGCCTCTATTTCATACAGATTTCAGTACCGTCCTGTGACCAACCATATGTACTGGGAGCAGTTGGATCTGGTGGAAAGGGATTACTGTGATGCAGCTGGGGTTACACCATTTAACAGGAGACTTCTAACAGGAGGTGAGTCTGCTCAGTGGCAGACCAGAGCCAAGGGCTGGGACACTTCTCCCAACAAACAAGGTGGTCTCCGGGATGCATCCCCTTTTCCATAACATGACCCAGGGCTTTTCCACTTGTTGGGAAGGAAGATGCTTGAGAGCTCTGCTGTTGTTGGACAGGCATATTGGACCAGTGTAGCCACTCCACAACTTGTGGCACAGTCCCAAGGGTTTCCATGCCTGTGATGTGACCTCCCCTTTGATGGTTTTGTTGGGTTTTTGTTGTTGTTATATGTTTGTTTTCTTTAGCAGGGAGAGAAACAGTTTTGTGCTCAAAGCACTGAGGCATTAAGAGAGATTGCTTTGCAGTAAAAAAGCAGCATGTAATCCTACTGTTTGCCTCATCTGCATTGAAATTACAGTTTGTTTTCTGACCCTTTGTCGCTGCATGAGGTTGGGGAAAAAAGTGCGTAGCCTAGGAATAGGTTGTAGCCTCAGAATGATGAGAATGAGCAAAATGTTGAAGCCAAGGCTACTTTATAAGGCCTGCCTTGTGTTTAAGTGACAGCTGTGCATGAGAGAAGTGCAGTGTGCTGTGCACACTGTGCTAAGTGAGCAAATGAAGATAAAGCATTTTGTCCTCGTCTTATCTGTTACAATGTTGTCCCCCCTGAATACAATTAACAGATATTTTATTAATCTTTTTTAGTTTTGTGCTAGCATAGAGTGTACTGTTTGAGAGATGCTGTAGCTGTTTGGAAAAACACTGATGGAAGGGGACCTTGTAAAATGGAAGATGAACTGTTGCCCTTGGTTCATGGCTTGCTGGCAGTGTGGGCAGTGTTGCCAGCTTCTGTGATTTCATTGACCATCTTAGACTGCCAAAAACTGGAGTCATATATTCATGTGAGCATCAGCCCTCCCTGTTTAAAAAGAAGCAAGTTATTAGCTTGTGTGGTTGTAAACATTAGTATTTTGAACTCTAGAGGTTCACAGCCCTGAAGGTAAATGAAAAGCACTAAACTATCATTTAAAAACAATGCAGGCAGCCCTGGTACTTCTGTCTAATTGATATGTATGCAGACTCTGTTTTGGGAGCCAAGGGCATTTGACTACTGGTCTTGGAATACTTGGACTTGGCAGTAAGGGACAGAGATTAGCATATGGTCTCCCTTTTAAGGTGAACTTACTTGGAACTGATCTTAGCACTTTAAAATAAATCCAAAACATAAATAAATGGTGGGTTGTCTGTCTAGAGGACTTCCTGACAGGCATATTGCTATTTTCTCTGTAAGTCTAAAAAAGAGGCAGTTTTCCATCCTACTCAAAGGATTTTTGCTGCTGCATTCACTGTGTACTTCTATAGTTTCTCTTTTCTATTTTTACATAGCAGATCTTGGTAGATTTTGCTGTTTAATCTGGAAGTGGTAGTACTCCCTATTTTTGCAAAGAAGGTGAAAAATTATAGAAGAATAACAGTTAAAATTGGTTGAATTGAGATATTTTTCTTTTAAAATTGACATTCTTCCTGCTAACTATTTTCTAAATGACAGGAATTTGGGTAAATGCTAAGGAGCCAGCATCTTTTAAATTCCCCACCCGAAAACGCTCCTCTTTAAAGCTTGTAAACTCTTAAGCTACTGAATAGACTTTCTTAAAACGACTTTTCATTTTTATGATTCAGAGGTTGAATATTTTATGACCACCATTTCATATCATGTCTACCGTATATCTGGAAATAATGTGATAAAGAAAGTGAGTGGTTTTGATAGATATAAATTTTCTTCTAGAAAACACAACTCTTAATGTTTAGGTTTCCATCTGAATGTATTTTAAT
>JAOQGH010000001.1:126571323-126626817 GCA_025769975.1 Gallinago jamesoni | reverse complement strand
TGGTTTTGATAGATATAAATTTTCTTCTAGAAAACACAACTCTTAATGTTTAGGTTTCCATCTGAATGTATTTTAATAAGGGAGTTGGAGCAGCACCACCACCAATACCATTGTCTGTGTACAGACTGACTAATACAATCAATGCCTTAAGGATTAGACCTGTAAATAGTTATGTTTGGGTATGTCCATAAATCCGTCTGTTTTTCTCTAAACCATTTCCTTTGATCTAATTAATCTTAAGACTTGTGAGCTTGGCTTCAGGCTTTAAAATACAAAAGGCTTTTAGCACAGCGATTGATAGCAGAAGAACAATAACTGCTTTGGTTTCACTTGGAACCCTCTGCCTTCTTAGCATTAGTAACATTAACTTTATTCTACTTTTGTGACGTGCTGCTTTTATTGTCCCCGACAGAATGGCAGTTATTAAAACAAGGTCAGTTTTTCCTTCCCGTTTCAAGTTTAGGCTATGCTAAACTGGGATTTCTGTGTTCCTTAGTGGAGTTGAACCAGGAGGTGGAACAGCATGACTATGGCAGGCCTTGTGTCTGAGCATTGCTAGCCATGCCTTCCCATGCCTATCACATCTCATGATGGAAATTCCTTACTCAGTAGGGTTTGCTCGTAATGGTAGCGCCCTGAGTGCTGTCAAGTCTGAGTGAAGCAGTCAGCAGGAAGCCTGCTGATTTCAAGAGACGCTGGATGAGGATGGCAATGGAAGGAGGAGATGCGAGGAGGGAAAAGGGAACTAGTGCAGAATTGGGGAAAACAGTGGTACTCCTAAGTGGTGAGCATGTCTGTTTTGCTTTTAATTTGTTTAAGATGATGGATGTCTGGCTGGTCGAACTGCATAGGGTTGTGTGGGTTTATCTGCTATTAGCTGTGCTCTGCTGCTCTTGCCAGTGCCCACTTTTTTTGCTTTCATGGCAACGTGCACTTGAAAAGCAGTGAGTTTAAAATCTACCTGCCCCTATGTGGTGGGGCTTCATTGGAATTTGAGCAATATTTCCTCAGCACTTCATTTTTTTTTTTTTCGTGATTATCACTTTCATTGGCAACTTACCATTTTTATAGCTACTGTGTCAGCAGGAGAGCTCTTGAACTGCCAGTCAGGGGGATGCTTGGGGTAACAATGGGGTATGACTGCGTTCCTCTTGTGTCTGAAATGTGCAGCCCCAGTGTCCAGACCCCAAGGGCACCCCCAGGCCCAGGACCCTCTGCCCTGCCCAGGACCCCATGTCACCCTCCTGGGCCATCAGCCCCAGCAATGCCAGAATAGGGCTGGTCTCCAGCTCCCCACAGCCCTGCCCTGTCTGGCCGTGGACCCCACTGATCTGGGCCCACCTATGGGCCCATGTCCCTTGGCCTGTCCCCATCCCCAGGGTGGTGCCTAGCACTGACGCTGCCCCATGCCTACAGCTGCCTGGCTTGGTGGGGATGTCTATGCTGACACCACTCTCCCCTTCTATTCTGTCCAGGAGCACAGACTTGGCACTATTAAAATTTGGGGTTAGTTTTACTGGACCCCACAAGCAGAGAATGCAATATGCTGGTTCTTGCTACAAAAGCAGGGGCTGTGTGGTGATTTTCTTCTTTTTTCTTTTTTTTTTTCTTTTTTTTTTTCTCCTTTCTCAAACTGCTAACTGGGATTGTTTATATTTTACAATATTATTACTCCTGTTATGAGCTGCCTAAGGCAGCCACATCAAAGTACTGCAGAGCGTGTGTGGTGCCAGCTCAAATAATAGCAACAAACACTGGTCTCCCAAACCTTGGTTTGATTTCATTGTTTAAGTAGGAAATGAGTTGGTGTGATCCCTCCGTCTCTGAGAGTCTTTGACTAGAGATCATTGTTCTGGCACTCAAATCCCTATTTTAATTAGAAAAGAAGGAAATACTTTGAGCTGATGCTTAGATAAAAGCTGTGAATTATATTTATCACTCTCTTAAGGAGTTTTCTTTTAATTTAAGACCTCACAGCAAAATTCTCCTCTTGGTTTCATTTTTAATGTTTTTGGGGGCGTTTCCTCTCTGAGGTGGCTGAAGCAATGGCACTGTTGTCTTGGCTCCCACCAGGTACCCTATGGCCTCACTGGCATCCACAGGTATTTTCCCCTTGATTTTGGCAGGAATGCCATTTTGGCCATTGTCCTCAGAATTTAAGGAGCTGTCCCACAAGGGCTGTTTTTACCGTCAGGTGATGTGGAGCCTCTGGTACCTGGCTTTGGTGGAGCTGTCCATTGATGTCATGTTCTCTGTCCTGGGGCTCTTCTAGCTATCACAAGCCGCAGGACTGGGAGGAAAGGCTTCAGTACACACTGTCTGGGCTTATGTACCTGAACTGAAGCCATTTGCTTAGTGCTCACAATGGCAGGAAGCACCGTATTTAGGTCCTGACAATGTGTAAGCACGCTGATTTTTGAAGTATAGGTTTTGAAGTGAAAAACTGACTTAATTCTGAATGAAGATTGTTAGTGTTTCAGCCTGGCTGCCACCGCTGTCCAAACTATGATTAACACTGGGGCTGTGATTTGTGCCTTTTCCTTTCCTTATTATGTTTTTCCCAGTTTTCGCTTTTGAAAAGATGATATGTGTTGTCCTATATCTTAGTGGCTGGCAGCAGCCTTTAAAACGTGCTTAAATGAAAAGGATTAACTTCTACCGCAGTCTTTAATACCTTCCTTCCAGAAACGCAGCCGGTTCCTAGCAGGAATCTGACTCAGCACAAGTAGTCCCAAGACAGGACAAACTGAGTGCGTGTCGAAATTGTTCATTCAGTTGTTCATTTTCAGAAACTTCTGTTTCCGTGGGTCAAGATGGGTAATATTCTGCGAACGTGCCATTTTTGTTACACTGTTAACATGCAAGTCTGCAAGTCCATCACAAGTGACTTGTGAGTTCCTTGCATTTAAGTTTAAAGTATCTCAGTTTCAAAACATGGCCCGTCTTCAGTCCCCATTAGTAATGAACTGCACTTGCATGGACCTCCTTGACTGCCAACTGTGCCATCATGCTTTGGAAGTTGTAAGGTCTAGATATTTGATAAGAGTAAACTTTAAAAAAATAGCATTCTCGCATAGGTAAGAAACCTTTGCTTCTGTGGATTTTTAGAACAATCTTTCTGGCCAAACTGTTAGAAATAATCAAGCAGCTGTGCATGAATGTTTCATAAAACTAATTGAAGATGATCTAGCTTCTTGCTAGCAGCTTTAGCTGTGTCAGTAAGAACTGATGTTTTCCGCTTGGTCTCACACTATCCTTTAAAACAGAATGCTTGGCAAACTTTGTATTGTAAAATTTGGGTAACTATTTTCTTCTTTATAACATGTGTGTGATTAAACAAGTAAGAGGAGTTTGTTTCAGAGCAGAGGAGAGAATGAAAAGACACTAGGTAAGGTTTTCTTCACTTATATCAGCACAGTTTGGAAGCAGTGATTTCACAAAGAGCAGGAAGATATGTAATAAGTGGGGAAAAGAATTGGACAATTAGAGTGGAAATTTTATTACTGAAAGCCCCCAAATTTTTGTGACATTCTTATAAAAACATGACTATGAAGAATAGAAAACAAAGTTTTAAGTCACAAGTGAAAGTCACAAGTATGTGAAAAAATGGATTCTGAAAACGAGTGCATAGTTTTTATGCTATTGTCTTGTAAAATAGTACTAAAAATAAGATATAAGGAGGCAATGTTGAACTTAAAGCCAGATAAAATTTACAGTATTAATCAGCTGACCGCAACCCTGGTTTATTATAGTTTGTCACCATGGAAGCCAGAAAAGTTTGGTACAGTAGAGAAATATATCTTTTTTTCTTAGATAAAAGCAAACTAGCAAGTGGTAGGTTTAAAGCTATGTGAGGTGGGTCCTTGAGCAAATGGGGAGCTGCTCACCTCAACTTTTGGGGTACTAAAAAGGTAGATGGAATCTAAAACAACTGGATCCACTAATGGAAGGGACATCTGCTGAGTGCTGATAAATACAGGGGCATCTGCTGTGCTCCAGGAAATCTCAGAAGGATACACTGCTGGAAATGGGGTGCTGTGGAGAAAAGTCATGGCACGCTCTTGTACATTGCCTTGGTGAACTGCTGGTGCCACTGTTTATTTTTTGGGAGGTGCTGCCACATCAGACGTGTGTGGAGTAAATGGAGCAAGCTTCTGTGCTGTCTCGCAATCCTATGTAAGATGATGTCCTGTAGTTTAGAAGCCTAGTTAAAGAACTGGAGACAGAGTGCTGAGCTGGACAGACTGTTGGTCTGACCTAGTACGGATCTTCTTGTATTTTTTGGTACACTTCAGTTAATAGGAAGGCAGAAGATGATGTGGCTTTTGCAATGAATCACACTTAATCACCTTAATCACTCTGATCTCCAGTTTAACATTTAGTTTTTCCATTTCTTTTGGAGTTATGAAGATCTTGTAGAATATAATATTGTAGAATATAATATTGTAGAATGTGTATTTACTAATTATAAAATTTAGATGAGTTTTACAAGTCTTGCTTCTGAATTTGGCCCGGAACCTGTAAACCTTTGGCTTCTAGGACGTAATGAAACCACAAGAAATGAGCGAATAAAGAATAAATCAGCCCATTGTCTTAGTTATAACAGCTATTAAAATTGCTTGAATAAGGTAGTGCTCAAACAGCTAAATCTTGTGCCACTGAAGTCAGTTTCCCAGCTTTCACTGAGTTGTCACTTAATCTTCAGTAAAGCACATGACAGTATTCCTCAAAACTTGCATGGAACTAATCTTAATTTATCTGGGCTTATGCGCTGCCTAGCTGTTTGAAAAAGCTGGCAGTGTTTCCTGACATTGAAGTCTTATTACAGTAAGGAATGGGCAGTTCACATTAAAGCATTCTGGAACCTACAGCTGTGTGTGTGTGTGTGTGTGTGTGCCTGCACGTGTGTGGGGTGGGGTCCCCACCGAGAGATCCAAGCTAGGTTTGCAGCTTAAGCGTGGCCGTGATCGAGGGAGGAAGATGACATGGTGTTCTTTCATATCTCCTCTCATCTCTCCTTTCTGTCACTTCTTCACATTTGTTTCGCTCCAGAGCTAAACAACAAATGGCTGTGTCCTTCCTGGTAAAATGTCTTTTCCATTCTTCTGTTTATCCTTTCTTTATGTCTTATTGAGCATTTCCAGAGTTCACTTGCACTGATGGCCTGGGAGTGTGATTAAATCATGATTTACTAAACCCTGCCAAACCTAAAGTAAAATACATTTAACATTCTCCAGCTGTTCATCATACATAATCCTTGACTTATTTTCCTTTTTTTTTTTTTTAAATATTGAGCTGGTGTCCTGTAAAAACACTCCTGGGAAAGCTGCTCATTTGCTTCTATGCCAGCAAGAGCCTCTTTACTCGCTCAAGAAGCAGCATCATATGCTTGACACCTTGGTCCTGACGGATAACAAATGCCAGCTGGTAGCTTCCCAAAACACAGAGCACTTCCAGGATGGAATGACGAACTCAGTCTTACATAGCAGTGCTCACTACACACACAAGATGACACCTATAATGTTGTTGTGATGGTGTGTAGGCTTTTTGGATCCAGGAACAGAGAAAAGGAAAGGTGTTCATTAATTGGTGTGCACATAGGTCATTTTGTCATTCCTTAAAAGTTAGGAAATGCTTTCATTGAGGTAAAGCATTGGATTTCTCTCCTGTTATTTTCCATGATCATCTTCTGCTATTAGAATTTGAGTTGTGGGAGCACTAGGTACATGCTAAAGCCCAGGCCTCTGTTTTTCATATTGAATTGTTTATTGCATTCCTTAGCTCTGTGTGTGTGTCTGCCTGGATGCTTCCCCCCACATTGAGTGCCAGGTAACTGCTTCCTTGCTTCCCTCCTAAAAGTTGCCATGCACATCATGAAGACTGTGGGACAAGCAGGGAAATATCCACACTTGTAGCATCATCCTGTCAGATGGCTTTGGAGAGTCATAAGTTGTGACTCTCCATACGAGGTGGTCTTGCAGGGTCTTTGCAGGTTTTGGAGCCAGACCCTTTGGGTACTCCATGGGAACAGGTTCTCGCTATGTGATAAAGGGTTTCATGGATTTTCCTCAAGGGAGCCCTTAATGAAGTTTTCTCCTACTTCTTCTCCTGAGACTGCTGCTGTCAATAATCTTTAAAATCAAACTTGCTTTGAGCCTGTCAGGCCTCTTGACTAAGGTAGCACAGAGTGATAAGACAGGCATCAGAGAGGGCTAAGCAGGAGGAGGGAGTATCCAAATTCTTTTTGAGGATGTGTATGTTGCTGAAAGATGTTTGATAGCCTCTGTTCTACCTTACTCACAGTAAGTTCTGATTTTGTTTCTTATTGTGAATTTCACAGAGATAAAAATGTTCTTTAAGCCAGCCACACCTGAGAACAACCTCTGAAGAGTCTCTCTCTAGTTATTTGGGGTCTACTTTGAACGAATGCAGCTCATTTTAAAGTTGTATGTTTTCAATTCGGGAAAGAGCACTATGTCATCCAAGTAAGATTTCCAATTGATCACAAGGTAATTGAAATCCCATTCAAACAGCAGACCATCTAGCACTGGAGCCTATTTACATATACTCAAGTGCAGTATCTATCCAAGTGCTGTATATAGATTTCAGTTTCTTTAATCACTCATAGCGTGAATGATTAATTTGAGGGAAAATCTCTGCTGGGGTAAAATAAGGACCTGCTTCTTATCATCGTATGCTGTTTTAATGGGAAGTGAAATCTGGGATTTGAATGACATGACAGTCAGCAAGACAGTCTTGCTTTTAACAGATGAAGAATTTCAAACAGAGCAAGGAGAAAAGAATACAAACCTGGACAGGGGATGCGAGCCTCTTGTCAGCTGATTTTAGCAACACCAAGTACCTCATAAATGCAACAGCTTTCCTTAGTGTGCGAGTCAGGGGGCTGATGATGCGTTCGTTCAATACTGATCATCAGCGCCCTTTTATCTTCTCTGGGATGCTTTTGGTGAGGAGGAGCTTTTCTATTAGATCCATCTCTGCTTAAGCTGTCACCTGACTAGGTGGTACAAAAACCAGAGCGTGCCTGCAAAGCTCAGGAACTTGCTGGTGGCTCGGGGCTCTGGCAAGCTGACTTCACTCGCTGGCGTAGCTGCTGTAGCACCACTGGCTTCAGTAGAACAGGGCTGGAGAGTAAGTGGCCCCTCACTTGGCTGGTTAGCGCAGCCATTGTGACTGCTTTTGCTATTAGAGAATAAAAGATATATTTTTTTTTTCCACAGTTACAGTACAGCTAGGCTTTAATGTTCTTGCTGATTACCACTGACCCAAAAAGTCTGCCTAGCATGCCTTTTATATGGAGTATATGTCAGTGAAGCTTAAAGTCTCTTCTCCTCCCCTAGGCTTCGCTCTGCAGTCATGTCTTTCAGACAGCTGAAATGCCATACCTCATTCATTGGGCTTTGTAGGGAAATGCTTGATCTAATCATGTCTGAATATTTTAAAAGGTTTTCGATAACGGAAGGCTAGAAATGTGCTTTAAAAAGGTCTGCATCCCTGCAAAGTGTGTGCATAATAATTCAAAACTCTCTCTCTGCTCTCTCTCAGATTTGTTCCTACTAAAGAATTTCCTGTTTCTCATTGTAATCATGAAAGCCTGCCGTAGTGGTTCTTGTGCATCTAGTGGCATTTATGGGTTTATTTGTATTTTTAAATGCAAGTTGGGGCACTTGAAAGCCATGGTGACAAAGGCTGTACCAGTCAATGGAACAAACAGTTCCACCATCACTCCTGCAAGTAATTTCCATTAGCTCATGTAATAATGTAATATGGAGCTTGCTTTGTGTATCTGTCACAGTTATGCTGTCGCTAAATAACAAGTTTGGGGACTTTTCTCTAGAGGGCAATTTAAACGTGGCTTCTGATGTTTCTGTCCCTCTGCACTGAGCATCTGAACTACTGAGAGCAAAATGTGGCCTTTGCTGTATTAACTGGATGCTTTCATGTGGTCCATTACTAAGCTAGATTTTCCCAGTATAAAATTTCTCATAGCTGTGTAATTCCTGAAAATAAACAGGGTAAGAAATCTTACACTCAAACTTATGCCACAACTACACTGCAAAACAGATCCTGTCTTAGATAAAGGTGGGCCTGAGTTGTTCTTGGTGGTTTTCCATTATTTACTTATGGAGTGCTTTGGTCTATGGAAGTCGCCTATGTGATGTTATAGTAAAGAGAAAAAAATCTTGGCAGCAATTAGTGACCTTCTGTTTAACTGCATGTTCTGTAACATGCAATGAAGCATTACTGCTGCAAATGAAAGTAGCCAAGTATTATTTGAGCCTAGTGCGGCGGATTAGAATGCTAGCAATGGAAGGAAAGAGGAATGCAGTAAGGAGAGTACGAAACCCGAGGTGCTCCCTGAGGGGTAAAGAAGGGTCAGGTCCCAGCATAGCCATATAAACGGCACAAAAACCTGTAGCTGGAACAGAACTTTGGCAGAAATTTCATTCGTGCGGGGAGCTGCTGCCCTGAAGGAAGGTAGGGCATCTAGAGGCCTTTTGAAATGTGCTTACTGAAAATCCATGTCCTTGAGTCTGCTGAGAAGGGCAACGATTACAGGGGTGAAAAGAGGGGACTAGCCACACTACAAACATCGGTGTCTTGGGGAATGGAGACACTTGCTTTTTTTATTGTTTTTTTCATGAGAGAGGGTGGTGTCAGATTATTATTATCCTGTTGTTACTCTGTAGATCAGCAGTTTACCAGAGGAGTGTACGGGCTTTTCTCAGAATTGATTTTAAGGGGGGAAAAAAGCCAAACATTTCCTGTCAATAAAAAAATTTGTTCAGAGTGAGAACAGTTCAAAAACAAAGTTAAATGCCTAGGTTACTAAAATACAGGCTTAAACAAGCTCTCCTCAAATCTCTATACATACCCATTTTCTAGATTTTTGTATCCCTTGTTTAAGGAAAACATAGTAATTTCTTTTGTAGTTAGATGCAGAACCTCTCTTGAGGGATAATGCCAACCAGTGAGAGGGAGAAGGAAACAGTAAGAGTGTATTTAATAGATCTCTAACTTCTCATACTTGGTGGAGAAGAGCCAGCCTCACTGGGTGAACCTGAATCACTAGCAGTATTGGCGAAAGCTATTGCAGAGCTTGCAGCAATGTGGCAAGATGCCACCATCCCTGTTGAGAGGCAGGAGATACGGATTATGTTTTGTGCCTGGCTAGTAGCCTGCTCCGTGGTGGCAAGCAGGCTGGCTCACCTCTTTGTAGCTCTGATTTTCATGGGTGTTTAGATCATGAAACTCTTAGGGGAGGAGTAGTCTCTTCAGAGATGTCGGCTGATACATAGACCAAAGGGCCCCTGATGTTAGTGGGGAGTTTGGGCACTTAATGTAAATCAAAATAAGTAGGCTGTTTGAGCTGCTTATCAATCAAAGAAGCACTTGTTTGAATCGATGATGTACCCATTCGTCTTGACTAACCACATTCATGTGTATAGTCAGAAATCAGAGCAGAAGCAGCCAAGGATTTTAATAAATAATTGATAGTGCAAAATATTTGAGAACTTAAGATATAAGATGCCACCCTGTTTTCACATTAGTATAGCTACTACAACACATTTGCTGCTTGTTTTCCTTAATGATGGCTCTCCACGACACTTTCTCCTTGAAAATAATAATAATGGGAAGCTGATCTGCTGGTTTTGAGCAATGTTTTGTCTGAGCTTTCTGGCTTGCTGCTTATGCAGTTCTGTCTGTTTATCTGTTGAAATAAATAGAAACACTGACCTGGGATGTTTGTACGTCTTCCCTGGCCCTCCTCTCCAATGTGGCCATGTGTTAGAGTAGTATAGTTTAGGCCTGATCCTAGTGACAGCGGGGATCTCTGTGTGAGTGCTCTGCTCTCTCTTCAGGAACATGGTTGAATGTTACTTGGCTGAGGTGTGTTCAGCTGGTGATGACCCCAGATATATATACATGTTGCATCTCTTCTTTGTGTTAGTGGAGGGGTCAATAATGGAGACTTAGATCAATCTCTCTGATTATGCAAAATTATCCTTCTGAAGTAAATTTAGCTGTAAAATTAATGTAAAATTAAAGAGGCAAGGAATGGGTTCACCAGTGCTGAAGGAGGCTTTGAACTTTTTGTCCAGCATAATAATTAATCCTAAGCATTTTTGGAGAACCTGCTAAATATTTCTAAAGAGAATAAAGATGGAATCTGAATCATGTTCACCTGCTCAGCCCTCACTGGTCAGGGCCTGATAACCATGGATGTGACGTGCTAAGAGAAGGAAACAGAAACGTGTGGGAGGGAAGTCAGAATCATCAAAATGCCCAGAGGGAATCAGAGCTTCTCCAGATGACCTGGCCCCCATGAACCTTAATACAGTTGAGCTTTAAACTGCCTTGCAGCTTCTCTCTTGAAAAAAAACAACCAACCAACCACAAAAGTTACATGAAATCATTTTGAATGATGGTTTCATTATTCAGGTCCAGTGGATAAACTTCCTCTGGGCTTAATTTGAAGTGCAGATTTCTACTATATGTAAGTTAAGGCCGTGAGTAGAGTCTCTCCCAGTTATTTGGCCTTAAGAATTAATTCTCTTTGCTGGCTCTCTAGTGTGCTCCTCTGAATTATGTCTTTTATTTTTTTCCTTAAGCTCCAGCTTTTGCTGTGGTTGCGTTTGGTTTCCTGGATCTCTTAATGCAGATGGCAAGCTCTTCTGTATGTCTGAATGGGGGGTTGGTTTCTGTAGACCCTTTGGTACCTGTGTTAGTGCCTACTCCCCTTGGTGTTCACAAGTCCTTGGCTTCTCTCTCGTTTTGTAATCTCGCAGGGGTGGCCAAGGGAAAGCAGGCAGGGAGTGTGCATGGTCAAGAGGGAGGGGAAGGAGCCAGGCAGAAAGCTGATTGTGGAAAATGGCTTGCCATCTCCAGTCAGTTTGCTGGCCCCTCTGTGAGTCAGATAAGAGAATGTGAGTCAGTGCAAGGTGCTCCAGGGTCTCACCTGTGAATAAGACATCTCTTTGATGCTTTTTTGTAGCCTGTGATGGAAGAAGATAGGTAGTAATGGTGTTCAGGCAGCGGGTGTTTATGCATCCCTTAGCCTTCTGCTAAAGGAATGCTCTTCTAAGGAGTCTTTGGGATCCTTCAGTTAAAGTGCTGCCTTTTAATGAGGGAGCACTGGGAAGGACGCATCAGAATGTAGCGTGTCCCACAGCTTGTGTGTATGTAACTGTGTCATGCAATGGGCAGAAAATCCAAAGCACCAGACCAATATAACTTGAGAATTATGCTGGAAGAAGATTTCTCTGCTTTGTGCTGAAGGATGCATTAATGAGCTAATAAATAAGTAAATACATCTGAGGAAGGAGGAGGGGGAAAGTCCAGTCCACTGCTTCATAAACTTCAGTGCCATGTTAACCAGTTTCTCTCCTATAGCAGACCTGCTAAGCTATCACAGTGCTTTAATGTTTAATTCACTTTGATTTACACTACAGAAATATCAAGTGTTTCTGCAGGCAAACCGAGGCATCTAAGGAGCACTGTTGGGAATAAAACTCTAGAAAGACCTTCAGAGAAATTAGAGAAGGGGCACGTTACTGGTTTTTATTCCAGTCCTGCAGTTCTGCTGTGTGGCTCTGTTTTTTTTCCCCCTCCGTTTAAATGAGTATGCGGGGCAGATTGATTTTAATATCATGTCCTCATTTCTGTGCGTGACCTGTGGAGGCTGTCTATAGCAAGATTAGGAAAACAAGCAATGTTTAATTTTGTGAGGGGGAGGGGGGGAAGGATTCAGAGGCCCGGCTGCTGTTAGAGAACGTGACTGCTGCAAAATAGACATCTTGAAATCTGCTCATCGGGAAAAAGTGTCTTGATCAACCCCTGTGTTCCTGCTACCTTCAGACATCCAGCTCACATGCATTTCATAAGGAATCATCAGGAAAAATTATCAACCATTATCTCTTATATTAATGTCCTGTCACATAGGTGGTCAAATATAAATGAATTGTGCCTCGGAGACGCTGCAGACTCTCTCCAGCCTTGCTTCAGGGAGGCTGCTGGTGGGTCTGGTCCTTCCTGCGTTGCTGCGACAGTGTGAAGGATTTGAATGGGGCCAGATAGAGATGTCAGGGAGCTCTGTGCAATTAGATGTGCTACCTGTGCACACTATAAACGCTTAGCTCTCTTCTGAAGGGCATGGTGTGATTGGAGGGGTAAGGGCCAAAGCTACCTCGGTGTCACCACCTCCCTAAAGGACATGATGGGGTTTCTGAGGATTAAAAAGGATGAAAGGGTATGCTGAAAAGACCATTTTGCCAAAACCCAGTCATTTAGCCCAAGATAGGAGGTTCTGCAGAGTACAAAAGGTTTGTTTTGTGCTTCACCGAACTTGTTCAGACCACACCTAGCTTTTTGGGCCACCACAATGCTAGGGAAGGGTTGCACGTTGAAAGCAGAGGGTGAGGGCCATCAGCCTTCCATGAGTGTGGGTGCACCATGGAGGGGGTGAGCCAGCTGGACTTCCCACCTGGAAGGGGGGAGGCAATGCTCCTTAGAGCTGACAGTGGGGAGGGAGGGCCCATGCCCACCACCGCACCTGGGACCTCTCTGCTCGTGTCAGCTGGGGGATGCAGCAACAGGACTTCTCAGGGTCCTCAACCACGGGAACATCTCCAGGTCTCACAGTCATCTGAAAACCCTTGTGCCACGGGAACAGAATCAGAAAAGCCTGGCCTGTAGGAAGTGAAATAAAGACCCAATAACGGTCCACAGAATTACTATCGTTCACCCTAGTTTTCTTCCGGGCTCTCTACACAGTTATCATGGTGGTGCCGGCAGACTGCAGAAGTACATGTGCAAATAACTAAGTTGTAATTTGCAAGTGCAATTAGCTGGTTTTGTGAGCACAATCACAGTAATTGCGGGAGCCTAACTTATGTGCTTCACTGTTTTTCATCTTCAGAGCAAAGACTAATTAAACATTAATAATAACATTAACAGCAAAATTAACATATATATATTTGAGACCATGAATTATTTGCTTTATTGCAAGTAACACAAGTGTGAGGGAGACAAAATGCACATTGAGCAAAAAGAAGCTTGCTGCATTTTTTTTTTTGGAACTCTTCCTCCCCCCCAGCTGTTTCATTGCCATGCTGGTGTCATAGCTGTAGCAGCAGACAGATTTAGGCATGACTGTGTGAGGATTAAGGCTCTTTGTAACGAAATCTAGAGAGCACGTGCTGTAAGAGGGTATGTAATGTGGGAAGTCATTCTCAGATTCCTATTGCATGCAACACTGCATAAATGCAGTGTAGCACTTTACAAACACTGGAGGAAACGTCGCCCTATTCCAGGTAGTTTAGCAGCACCAACAATTTGGCCATGAAATGGTGCAAAGACACTAGGCCAAATCTGGCAGATGTAGGAAGGCTTCAAGGGGAAAACAGGTTCTGCGGAGATTTAGGGCATTAGGTAAAAAGGAAATTGGAAGCTGTTCCAAGTGTTGTGGGTGGTATGGAAAAGAAGGCACAGAGCTGAGAGTGGGAGAACACTACAGCTGTAATAACTGAACTTTAATGTCTATTTTTGTTCACACACAAGGGAAAGTTGCTTTCACATTTCTGATTGTGCCATACGATGGATGCATACAATACAGTATGAGGATGTTGGCTGTTTCTGGGTGGTTTTCTGCTCTTCGCTTACCTGCACCGTAGGCTCTGTCAGTCTGTCTTTGCTTTGAACAGCACAAGGAGTGAGTTTGTTGGTCAGGAACGAGGCCTTCTTTTCTTCAGACGAGTGGAGGCAAAACTCAACTCACTAATAGCACTAGTGGTCTGTTAGCCCCTTACCTAAGTTGGGCGCAAACCAGCTGTTTATGACAAGCTTCCATCCATGTTTTTAAACCTGGAGATATAGTTTTCATCTGACTAGTGGCCACCTTTGCAGCATTCACGTTCTCCGTCCTCTTTAATTAGCCCTTTCTGTTCGTAGTCTGTCATTTACTTAGTTTCTGCAAAACAACTTGAAGTCAGCATCAATCAGGACAAACTGTGTCACTGGGGATTTCAAAAGGTACAAATGATTCATAGTTTTTATAACGGCTAGAGAAAGAAAAAGTAATAAAACTCTGATCTTGAAATGTAAAATGAAACTGCAGAGGAAAGAGACGGAGGCATAGAAATAGAATTCCTTAATACCATGCTATCATGGTTGAAGAAGCCGTCATGACTCAATCACAGGCTGAGATAGCTGCTTTATCAGGCGTGAACCTCCATTTATCCTCCTTTCTGTGCAAGTCTATGAAAAATGACTCCTTGTTGCTCCTAGGTGGGCTGGCGTGCGATTGAGATCAACCACCTCTGACATACCAAAGCACAGGGGCTGGTCCCTGACTTTGGCTTTTATGAGTTGCTGGAAGTACTTGTCCAGATCTTACAGCTGAACAGTTCAGGTCACTGTTGGGTGCAAAGAAAGCAAGGTAGGGTATGGATAGAGGGACAGCGTGATGAGGCAGTATTGGGGAAAAGTTAGCTTACGTCTGCTCTTGTATTTGCGTACCCTGACAAAAACCTCAGCTCCTGATGAAAAGGGGTGTGTGTGTGTTAGACCTTAAATAAGCCAAACCAGAGAGCAAAGGGAGAGAGATGAAGCCCTTTGCCCTATCTGCGGGAACAGGTAGGAGGGCAAGGCTTGTACCAGAGGCATCACCTTTGAAAGCCTTTCACAATCTGGGATTTTGTACTTGTCTTTATGTAGTTAATTGGCACATGCTTGCTTTCTTACTTGGAGACATAGACTACCAGAGGAAATGGCCCCTGCTAATTGAGCTAAAGGTGGATTTTTTCTTCTCTTTGAACAAGTATGGGGGGAGGTGAAAAGCAAAAGCCCTGTGGCTGTGGGCAAACCTCAACTGGGACCTCCCTATTTTGGACAGCTGGTTTCTCCTGCAATTATAGGTATTTTGATGATGGGTTTACAGTTCCTATGTAAGTAATCCTTATCTCTTGTTTAGTGAATGCTCCAGCTGAGCCAGCAATCTGATATTTGTTGGTATCTTATGGGAGGCCTAGGGCAAAACATGAGCAAGGGGGGGGAGCAACCCTCCCACCCTCCCCCCTCAATTCTGTAGACAGCAAAGCTGCCAACAAGGGTAAGGAAGAAAGGAAGCTTACTTTGGCTTTCCTATATCGCTCAACTTGTAGCATTTTGCTATTGTACATGAGGATGACATGGAAACTGCTTGAAGTTTCTCATAGAGAACCCAGAAGGGACTGTCTATAAGCTAGACCTAGGGACGTGGGAGAACAGCAAAACAGACCGTGAAGCTGCATTTCTCCTTTGGATGTGACTGCACTGACTGTCCCCAAAGTTAGTTATTAGTTCAGCAGCACCTTTTTGCATCCTCTGACTCCACCAGTATCAGTGCTGCAAAAAGCCAGGCTGAAACAGCCCAGGAGGTAGAGTGGTGACCTTTGCCAGTGCTGTACTTGGCCAGTGGAGGAAGGATGCTGAGATGAAATGCTTCAGGGAATATCACTTGTGGTTAAAGCCTAGCTCCCGTTATTTCACTGAAGTAATCTTTTCACCCACACATTCTTCCATTCTGTAGGTTTATTAGGGCTAACTCTGCGTTTCTAAATGTTTTGGGTTTTTTTTTTAATATTTTATAACCTGTAATGCCTGCTGATCTAGCAGGTGACACTAATTGGGAAAGGTTTTTTTAGTTGCTTCCTTGGGTCAGGCATGTATTTTAATCGGAAAGCTACAAAAATATAAATAAAAGGCATGAGACCTTCCTTAGGGCTCTCTAAAGGTTGTTAGAGTCCCAAAGGCCACACCCTGTGCAGAACATGCATGCTTCAGCAACTGAAGAATACAATGATTTCTTTGAAAACATTAAGGTTTATCTGTTCAGCGTGGTGCCTTTGACACAATAATGTTGTTGCAGGTCTGTTGTTTCAATATTCCCTCAAGAGGCCATTTGTCCAAAATGTGCTGTCCTCCAAAGAGCAGCAACTGCCTCACAAGTATCAGATGTGCCCATTACAGTAGGATGCAGCAGTCTTTAATAACAATTTAAAAACACTGTAATAGTTCCTGCTCACTTAATTCGCTTAAATCTCTTTCCTCTTTCCCCTGTGAGCCTAGCTATTTAGGAGCCCTGCAATAAAAATAACTGTATTCTAAACAATTTTTTGTTCTAAGTGCAGTGTATTACTGATGAATGGTGGGAAATAATCCTGACTGGTTGGGAGGCAGCGTGGATGCCTAGGAAATCTCCTGCTTTTATAATCCCTCATGCAACATACTGTATTTTTGTAACCTCCAAGTACTGTCTTTCAAACTATTTACTCCCAGATTAAGATTTGTTATGAACTTGTGAAGGTGCTGGCATTTATCATTTCACAACTCTGGTGGGGAGTACAACAACTTCACCTTTTTGCTCCTCATCTTCTCTTCTTACTTATGTTAAACAATTATTTTTCTCCAACCATGCTGTCTTTTTGATCCCTTGTCCCTTTATGCCACTTACATGTTGATAGCAGTCATGTTGACCAATGTCAGTAGCTTATCCCATGAGAACTTTGCCTGTGATGGCACAGCTGGGTCTGACATATTGAGGAGAGGTTTCATAGATCCTCAGGTGTGAGGCTGGGGGAAGGTCAGCTACATATGCAAGTGGGACATAGTTTGGGTTTTTTTTGGTTTTTTTTTTTTTTTTAATCAATCATAGTGTAGCTGAAAAGTGGAAATGAAACTAAAGAGAAGATTTCCCCTGTAGTATAACTGCTGTGAAGAGAAAGAGTGTCTGAGGCAAAGCAAGTAAGACTTCCACAAGTGATCTGAAAATCAGACTAAAGATTAGGGAAGGAGAGAGTAGTCACTTTAAGCTTTTGTTTTCATTAAAAGAAACGCTCTCTAGGCCTTTCACCTCGCATTCACTCACTGAGGCCAGTGAGTAAATATTGTTGCTGCAGTTTAAAGAAGGAAACTAGAAAATTCCTTTTTTTTTTAACGAAGAGGAATTATTTGCAAAGGAAATTTCTCCCACAAACTAACTTGTTTTCAGAGGTTATTCCATAATATATGGCAGAGTAAAACAGCGTATCTAAAATCTAAGTAGTTTTAGTTTAATAAAGAATTCATGCAATTGTGGACAGCTCAGGCTGGAGGGGACCTCAAAGGATCATGCCATCCATCTCCTTGCCCTGAGGCGAATCAACTGTACCAATGTCATTCTCAGACAGTGTTTGTTTAACCTATGTTGAAAAGCCGCTGATATTGAAGACTTCATGCTCAGCCTGTTCCAAGGCTTTGCTATTTTTATCGTTAGAAAGAGTCTCCAGCTATCCAACTGGAATTCTCTTCTATGTGATGTAAGCCTGTTATTTTACTGCCCTGTTCATCATGAGCATAGAAAATTGACTTTTCTCCACAGCAGACTTTATATATTTGAGTACTGTTGTCCCACATCCCCTCTTTTATTCAGACTTTGCAATACCAGTTCTTTCACTTTGTACTCTCAGGTAACTTTTTTAAACATCCCACCTTTCTCATTTCCCTTCTTTGGACTATTCACAGAAAACATTAGTTCCAGAGTGGTCCCTTATCTGAGAGTCTGTAAGGAGGGGTTCTGGATAAAGCATTGGCTCTTGCAGTTTCCTTTTAATTCAGAGGATTCAAATACTGAAAGTGAAGATTGGTGCAGATTGCTCTGAAGTGTCAAGCAGGCATGAAGTCCAGAGAAACAGATTCATTTTGTCTGACCTCATTAGTCTATATGAAGTGAGTTGCAACATCCAGATAGTCAAAATCTAGTCTTAAACCACTGGTGGTTATTTTAAAAAACAAATGCCTTTTAAGCATAGTAATGCATTTGGTTTATTTTAAAATCTTAGAATGATAAAATTGCTTAGGTTGAGCCTTTTGCTCATCTCTAAATGATTCTCCACAATTACAAGGCATAATTTTTAACTCCTCTTTTTCCTTTCCTCTCACTAAAATGGTAATCTCAGCTTCCACTCAATTGCCTGACTCCAGGAGCTTGGGCTGTAAGAAAAACGCCATATGCAATTAATAAAGTAACTGGTTGTGGTTACTGGATTTTCTTGGAGGCTGACCAGCTTGATTAGTAATGTGGTCTCTACACCTACAAAATTTAAATCTATTCTTTTTTTTATAATATTACAGATGTATTGAAAAAATAGTTTCTGATTAAAAATCCACTGTGTTCTGCCGGGTTTTAATTTCCTTGCCAGTAGCTAAAAGGCAGGGTGGAGTTTACTCACTGCCAGTATTTGGCCAATTCAGCCTCCCTTTCTGTTGTTTGTGGAAAACTTTAGGGGGTAACTACAGCTATTGCTTCAGTGAAGATGTTATTCTCTATTCGTGTTTGGAGAGTTGTGTTCCTCTCTGAATGAAGGAGTATTTCATGACAATGCCTTGAATTGATTTGTTGTTTTAAATATTATCTTCTGCTGAATCTCCCTACATCCCACTGCTGATGTTTCTGCCCTGCCAGTCCCTTCAGCCTTTACTTTTACTACTGACATTTTATATTCTTGTTGTTGCTGTTGCCTGTTCTGACTGACCTGATCTCTTTTGTAGTTTTGTTGTTCTTTTCCCCTCCCTGCCCTCCCCCTCACTTCTGTTTTCTGCCCGTGATATATTACAGTTTTCAGCACAGCAGGGCTGGAAAGGAAGATGGAAGGATTAATCAAGAGAATCTAAATTAAAAACTATAAAATCTAAAAGCCAGACTGGATGGCTTAGGATGTATAACCTTACTTTCCAAGTCACTAGTGTCTGCCGCGAAGCCTCTGATGAAATGGATGGGTGGTCTTGTCTGGATAATCAGCAGAAAAATTTGTAATTTGTAGGCATTCCCCACAGTCCCATCTGGCAGCTCCTTTCTGGCAGCCGCGGTGGGGATGCCAGGATTGAAATGGCGCATTAGTGTCTTCTCATCCTGTTAAAACCTCTCTTTCCGCGCCGCTCTCGTGCCTGCTGGTGGGCAAGCGTCCCTGGCACCGCTCTTGACTGAGTGGATTGCTCTCGTTGCATTGAATGCGCGCGCGCCCTGCCTCTGCCCCCCAAATAGGTTGTCCATTAAAGTGATGCTGGGAGCCTCAGAGAAAAATTTCCCCGCTCTCTGCCCCTTCGTTCTGGCGCTGCCCATGTTTGTGCCGGGAGTGGATAGCACGGCTGCTCGGCGCGCAAGAAAGGGGGAAAGGTGGGCTGCCTCCAATAAAACCCACCAGGGCTGTGGTCCTGCTGCTTGGGAGAAGGGGGTGGGGTGTGGAGTGGAAGCCATCAAAGTGAGGGCTCCTGCCGCCTGTGCTCATCACCACCTTTGCCTCTCCAGCTGTGCAACAGCTGCAGCTGCGCATGGGGGAGCATTTTAAGAAGCTGCTGAGTTACACAGGGACTGCAATACGGAGCGGGAGCTGGTACAAAGGGACGAGGCAGACCGTGTTTGGACTGAACCGCTTGCAGGGCACAGGTTTTTTTTGAGTGTTTTGGTTTTTTTTTTATAAAATGCTTTCATTATGTGGGCTTGAAAGGAGTAGTCTTAAAATGGCATCATCTCTTTGGTGTGGAGGTTCTTCTACTAGAACAAAGGTGTTTCCACTGCTACAGGTACTCACAGCACAAAGGAGAAATAAGTTACTGTGTTGTGAAATATATCAGTGTAACTACATCTGTGCTGCCACTTTAATCTTACAGGTATAACCTCACACCCCCAGCTGAAGCAGTCAAACCATTATGGAAACTTGGGATAGAACAAGTCATAGGGGAGCTAAAACCCAGAGAGACTGGCTTAGCTTGAACCGTCAAGTTATTTAAACTAACTCAGCTGAATTTTGCCTGAAGTAATTCAGGGAGCTGCTTACCTTTCAGGATGGAGTAGGGAAGAGGAAGAAGAGTGTCTGGTAACTGCAATAAGGTTACAAGTGGCTGAAAGCAATGGGAGAGGGCCTCTCCCATAAGTGGATGTATCCAGAGGAAGATGGCTGTTAAAGGACTGAGTCATGTCAACAAGCATTTAAATGTGTATCGAACATGTGTACTTGCTTTTTCTCAAGGAAACTGTTGCAGGATTTTGTGGTGGTATGTTGCAGTCTATTGAGCAGAGGGGAAGATAGCCCTCTACATTGTTTGTGACCCACTGTACCTGTCTTCCAAGCATTATACTATGATTGAAACATACAAATTGATGAATAAAACCATGCATGAGATTCTGCTAGCACTTAAAATCTTAACACAGAGACCAGGGAAATGTAAACGCAAGTTCTAAGCTCAATACACTCTATTTGGATTTTTGTAGTAAGTAATGTTAGAGGGGATGAGATGCAGCTGAGGAGCATGCTTGAAATTTACATTTGCTTTTAGCTCACCCAAAATAAATATGAATAAATCCATCAGCTCTTCACCCTTTTGTACTCCTCTGTGCACAGTGCCTAATATTCCTGCTCCGTTTACATTGCTGTGATGCTGCTACAGGGTTAACACTGGTATTAATTCACTGACAGGCTATTTCAGGAGCTTTAGTTAACTCCGTGCTCAGAAACAGAGGGATTGTCCCTGCGATGTTGCAGTTAACTAGATTATCAGTCTCCTCCTAGGCTAAGCTAGTTGTGGAATAACCTTTGTTGGAAGAGGTCCTACTTCTTATAAGAGCTTTGGCAAACATTTGACTGGGATTTTTCCCTCTGTAGCTATTAGTATGTTGGCTTAGCTCCGTGAAGCCGAGTTGGTGCAGCGTGCTCAGTCTTAACAGCCAGTGTGGCATGTCCAGCTGCATAACCTCTTCCCTCTTTCCTCCTTGTATGAGGGTTGTATCAGCACATGAGGAGATGTGCCCCTACCCTGTCATTTCTTCCCATGTGAGTGGTGGGGATTCCTCAGCTTTGTGCTAGGCAGTTCAAGAGCATGGAGGAAACATTTGACTATTAGGGCAAAAATTACTTCTTGAAACATTGATTCTCTTGCCTTTTTTTTTTTTTTTTTTTTTTAACTGGAGAGAGGTGGCTGCATTTGGACTGTGCTGATGCCTGAGAACATGCCTTCTCTGGTGAAAGCTTTGTTACCCTAATTGGCAAGATGTCCTTCTTCTCCGGTCAGTTTGCTGTCTTGACATGGCAAATGAGGGGCATATGAATAAAGAGCAAGATATCTAAAGAAACAGATGAAAGCTGCAAAGAAATTGTTCTTTGCTCCTAGGTAGTACAGAGGTGGGTGATCTAGGACTTGGTTTCCACAAAGGGGTGAAGACCTCTCTGAGAGAATGCTGGCATTGTGTTATTTGTCTTTTTCTAAAAGCTGACTCCTCTAAATCTGCACATTCACCTTTCATATTGTCATGGGCTCCTAGAGTAAGGCATTACTGTTAATGTTTGACTTAGGTATGTGGGAACGAACATTTATTTCAGAAACCAAATCAAAGAAGCCCACTCATGTCTATCCATCCTCCCTCAGCTGTGAAGAAAGTAGGCAGGATCCTGAAGGGAAGAGAGTTCTTTGAATGTTAAAACCTACTCTGTGTGACCTTTGAAAGGAAATAGCTAAGAAACTCAAAGCTTTTTAAAAGTAGCAGCTTGTTATCTTTCTAACGGAACTCTTTCGGATCCTGACATGATTTGGGAAAGTTAATGTTTGGTAGGCTGAGTTGCTGAGTGCTAACTGCTTGACCTTCTAACTTGGATGGAGGAGGAGGACCATACCACCTGCAGTCTGCAGAGCCTGCTGGGACTGTACTGTTAATACAGCCAAGTCTTTAGCTGTATTGATATGGATAGGTGCCTGCCTGCCACAACCCCAGTTTTGCAGCCTGCAAAACAGCTCGAAGAGGTTGGCCAAATAACATAGCAGGCAGCTTCACCCAAGCACCTTGATGCTACGACCAGAATACTAGGAGGACGCAAGCCTGGTTAATATAAATCTTGCTGAGGTGTGCGTGTGACAGGGCAGTGATTGTGAGGCAGCTGCACCCCGAGAATGGTGCTTCAAAGGCTGCAGGTGTCGGGCTCGGCACCCATGGAGGGGCAGCTCCAGGGGGAACAGCAGCAATGCGGGCAGCTGTAAAACAAGTGTTAACCTGCTGGAGGAAATGTGGTAGCCTATTTCTTGAGGTTGTTGCGATACGTTCAGCTCTAAAACTGAAGTGATGCTGTTTCCTGTGGACTGCCATAGCCTTGATGATTTTTAAGCACTTTGTATGCATGCAGAACTCATGGCCATGTTTGTTCTCGGTTGGCTGCAATCGCAGTCAGAGGGCAGGCATGCAGGCATACAAATACAGGGGTGGACACACACAACCTCCCTCATACTGCTCAGTGTGTGCGTTCTTTCTGTCTCTGTTTTTCCTCTTTGACTTTTCTGTGCACAGGAGATGCATTAGTCTCAGTTGTTCAGTGAAGGCTCAGTTAGCTTTGCCATTGATCCCTGCATGGGATCAAAACTGATTGGCTTTGGCGGTGCTTGTGTGTACTTATGAATAGGACCTAGCCCGGGAGCTAATCTGTACGTTTTGCACAAAGATAATTCAGTTTAATGAAACACCATCTTAAAACTGCAGGTGGGATGCTGTTTAGGGGCTGTGTCTTGCCTGAGCCAAGACAATTACAGGGCTTGCTGGGTCGAGGGCTTGGATTGAGACCATCTCCAGGCGGAAGCTTCATTCAGCTCCCATTTGGACATACAGAAAATCAGATCTGCTGTGGGGTTTCTTGATAAAAATATTACACTGCAGTGGCCCTGGTGTAGGGGATATTTGTCTGGGGGGATAATGTTCTTTTCCTTTTTTTCCCTAAGGCTAAAGTGTCAGTTTGCTATCATTTTGGTCTGTGTTTCTGAATATCCTTTTAGTGTTCCCAGTTAGCCAGTGTCACTGAACCAGGACTGTTACAGTCTTGCTCCATTAGCTATTACTGTTTGCTGAGGAGTTAATGTAAATGAGGGCAATCAAGAGGAGAAATGCAAGGGGAATTTGACTGGTCCTCCTGTTACAGCTCGGCCTGGCACTACATATTTTATTGTGAGTCCAGCACTAAGGGAGATTGATAATATAAGATGAAAGGTCTGTGTGATCTCATGGCTGGTAATAATGACTAAGGGACCACTTACTTCCTCCCCCCCGTGCTCCCAGTCTCAATCCCATTGTGAATGTTCTTCACTTCAGCGCATTGTTTAAAGCCCACAGGTCTGGGCTTCTTTACAAGGCTTTTTTGTGGTGCAATTTGGTCTGATTGAAACCACATTTTTATATGTGTCAGAACCAGTTCAGCAGTTAAAAAGAAATCATAGTATCGATTGGATCGTATTTCCTAAGTGGATGTCACCAGCTAATTCTTTTGTTATACCATTTAGCTACACAGGATTAAGCAAGTGTTTACTATTAAGCAGTTACATATGGGTCCTATTAATTCACACATTCTGGCAGTGCTTTTGACTAATTTCTTGTCAAATAAATGACTGCAAAATGACACTAAGTCACCGAACTGCGGGGACCCTTCATTTCCAAAGCAAAAGCTAGTCCACTTAGAGGTCCACAGGTTAGAGTAGTGTTGACATCTGAGGGACTTCTGTTTCTTAAAAAAATGGTTTGCAGAACAAAATACCTTTTTTTTCCACCTCATTAGGTTTTCTGCAGTGTACGAAAATTAATATATATGGTGTGCAAAAAGAGCTAAGGATGAGAAAGATGACTTTGCATCCCCTGTTGTCTGCTTGCATGTGTCTCCAGGATTGAAATGCTCACCTTTTGCCCAAACTTTCTTTCATTCCTTTTGGATCAGGCTCCTTGTCTTTTTGTCGTTCTAAATGAACATAATTTCACCTTCGATGGGTATTGGGTTGATCTCTGCTGTCATGGCCTATGATAAGCCTTTGTTTTCATTGCTTTCCTCCCTCCCAACAAACTCTGGGGCCTATTTAAAAGTTTCCTGTCCTTTTTGGAACCAAGGTTATATGGGGAGAAAAAGAGTGAGAAGCTGTCAGGCTTCAGAGCAGGGGAAATAGTGCAGTTTGAGGAACATCTGCCCTGCTATCTTAGCCCTTACTTTCTGCTGGGCTGTTTTCATGTGAGTCCTGCAGAGGCCTCTGTTCTTTCAAGCTCTTTCTGGTGGAAGGACAACACTTCTTTGGAGCAGCAAGAGCTCTGTCAGGGTGAGGAGCAGCTCAAGTGCAGCTGCCTCACAGCGCTGGGACCTGGCACCCCTACGAGGTCAGAGAGGAGCATGAGCTCTGCCTCTGGGGCGATGCTGCTGCCAAAAGCCCAGTGGCAGCAAAAGGAGGATCTTGCAGCCTCTTGGTAGGGGATGGGAGGAGACATCCTGAGTGGATTAGGGGAATGAAATGACACTGACTCAGGACAAAATGCAGCAACTGAAGGACTAAACAGAAAGGCACAGGTCACTGCCCATTTTCTCAAAAGAGTTTCAGCTGTAAAAAAATTAGGAGCCATTGACCTAAAACATTACATGATTTTCTTGAGCTCTTCCATAGGAGCATCCATAAAGTCCTGTTTTGCCTGTTATTTGTTCTGAATGCATTTGATCTGTAAAATAAAAAAAAAACCTACCACAAACCCAAATATAGTCTCCCTCTCACTGCTCCATCTCCCAGACACAGCTAACATCTCCAGGGAGGAGCACTGTCTTCATTGGTGTCTGTAAAGCAAGTAGTATGTGGCAGGTATGGCCCTAAAAACTGCAGTGAGAATATGCTCCTTGTGATCTGGCCTCTTCTGACTTACTGTGGGTTTTGCTCTTTCTTGAGATGTTTGTGGGGCTGAGGTACAAGCATGCCTTGTGGAGCCAGGACCAAGTTCATTTTCTCCTCTTGGCTGTTTCTTTAAAGCAGAGTTCGCACTGGCAAAGCTGCACTTCTTTTGCCTCCTGCCCAGCTCTTCTTCAGAAGGGAGCTTTTCTTTTCCCTCTCTTTATGGATTTTTGCTAAATAGGCCATGTTGCAACAGAACAAGCCAATGAAAGTCAAAACTTCCTCTTTTCCAGTCTGTAAACATTTCCTGGAACAACATGCTCAGCTTTGAAATCCTTTCCAAAGAGTATCTTAAGACCTCCCTCCCTCTTTCTATGAGTCACTTGATCAGAGCAGCATTCCCTTTTCTTCTGTTCAAGCCACTTCCAGGCAACCTTGTTAAAGCAATAAGGTTTTAGGGTAAGGGAAACCACTGCCAGGTTAGCCATTCCCTCGAGACATGCAGCTGGTTACTGGCTGCTGCAGCTTCTTGGGAGTCTTCGGACTCCAGTCCCAGGTCGCAGACTCTTGGAGCAGGAAATTTTTCTTGGACACTGTGTGTTAATCAAAAGGATAAAGTTCATGGGCACAATACAGTAGGCTGTGCTTTTTTTTACTGCATACTCCTTCTAAAACAAATAAGTTAGCTATTTGCTCCTTCTGCCCTCCTGGTAATCCATTACATATTAGACTTCACTGTGTACTAGAAGTTGAAACTGAAGGGGAATTTACATAATATGAAGGAAATAAGATGTCTTTTAAGCTATCTACTCTTACTTGCTGGGAGTGTTCAGGGCTTAGCACTGTGATGGGATCAGGCCAGTGAGAAGGACCACAGGTGAATGAAGTGAGCTGGGAGGGTGCTGCAGAGTGGCTAATTGGGAAAACTGGAGCTTGCAGGTCTTTGCACAAGGTCTGTGTTGCAGGGACCTGTCAAGAGCTAGGGCTGGGGAATGCCCGTAGGAGGTGCAGCAAGGGCAGCCTGACCACGAGCTCCAGGGCCTCTGCTGCTCCCAGATGATTGTACTTTCTCTTCGCTTATTAGAGCTGGCAGAGAGGTTCAAGTTTTCCAAGCTTTTCGTGAGTCTCGAGCTATCGCAGTACCCGGGGACAGAGCTAACCTGGAGCTCTGCCGAGGCAGGAGAGGAATCTCAGCCTGTGGCCCTGGTGCTCATTTAGGTTAGAGTATGTTTATTACTATTGTGCAGACCAGAAGCAACCTTCTGCTGTCGTTAGGGTTACATGCTGACTCTCTGGCTGTAATCAAGGCAGTTTCCAGATTTAAGGAGGTGATGGGTGGAAAAAAGTTAAAGTGCTTCTGAAGCCTTACTCATATACTTCCACCTTTAGGAGAAGAGGTGTGCGCATCATTTACCAGCAGCTTTGTTAAGTTGCCCGTGTTTATGTGTAGTGTTTTATCCCTGTAGTATCACTTTCCATATTTATACTTACTTGACTCGAAGAGAAAGGATGCTTCCTTTTTTTTTTTTTCTCCCTCTTCCTTCTCCTCGTGGTCACTTCAACCTGACAGACTGTGCTGCAGAGAGAGACGGGTGTTGGCAGGACGTGCCTCCATGGGGGCTGTGCATCTCTGGAATTTATTTCCCTGGTTTGGTCTGAGCCCAGATCTGCGGGTGCAGTGCAGGAGACATCCATTCGAGAGAGCTGTGGCTGTGCTTCCCAGACCAATTAAGGGAGAAAAAGGATCTCTCCTTTTTTTTTTTTTTTCAAGGTGGTTGGCTGGAAGATTTTCTTTCTAATGATGATTTGAAGGCTCATGGGGTTTGGTTGTATGATTAATTATGCGTTAAGATGCCTAGAGCCTCCAAGAAGCATACGATTATTATTTATTAAAGTCAGAATACCAGTAAATATAATGAAGTGGAGCTTTAAATAAGCATGGAAGAAAAAGTGGAGAACATTTTCTGCTGAACACAAGCAGTTTTGCATTGGGCTGAGACTGTGTGGAAGAGTGAAACTCGAAAGGGAGCTTAGGCGCTCATCACCCAAGGGACTTAAGTTACTGAAGATCAAGATACAGTGAGATGGAAAGAGAGATGGAGAGAGTTGATGTCTACAAGTGGCTGATGCAGAGCAGGAGCCTGACTTAAGGAGCTCCAGTTCTCTCTAGGGAAATGCTAGTCTTTGTGAATATCTCTCCCTTCCCTTGTTTCTGCTCCAGTATAATCAAACGCCTCTGACGCTCAACAACCTGCCCAGCACCATGGTGCTCCCAGACGTGTTGCGAAGGTCAGCAGGTGGAAGAGCACAATTAAAAGGAAATTGCTTTGTGTTTTTCTGGGGAGCTTTACTATGAACTTCAGCCTTGAAGGTTAAAAAAGCCCCCCAACAACCCATCTCCTATTTTCAGTCCCTGTTTCTTTCTGTGTGTAATAATTGAAATCACTCCTTCATTTTCACAGAAATAACGTAAGGGGTGTGACTGAATAGCAGCTTTGAGAAAGTAATAACACTTTGTTCTGCTTGACGATCCATCTGATATGGACTTTGCCCTCTACAAGTGTGGCTGGAGTCTGTTCCAAGAGCTATAGAGTCTGAGAAGGCTTGAATGTAAAAACAAATACTTCAGTGCAGGAGAGGCAGACTGGTTGTTGTAAATGGCTTTGCCTGCCAAAAAGCCGGTAATAGCACGTTGGCCAGGCATCTTTGCTTTCTTAATTGGAACCACAGGCTTTTGATTGCAAACCTTAAGAATAACAGTACCTCCTCTAATTTAAAACTCTCTTCTAACTTCCACTGTGTGATTTCTTGCTGCAATGCTTGCCAGTGAGGCTGCCTGTGTTTGTCTCCCATTTCATCCCCAGGCCCTCATCTTTTATACTTTAGACCATTGCATCCTCTCATCAGCTCAGTTAGTCCTAGCACCCAAGTTCTGCATGGACTGACATTTAGCAAGAGCCTGAAATTGATGTGAGAGGTATGTGCAACTTCATGGAAAGATGTAATTCACTGAAAAGAGAGATGAGTAAGTAACTAGGCTAGGATTGCTGCTGTGTGGCATTTGGTAGCATATTGAGTTCGTATGGTGCCTTTTTTTTCTTTTTTAATTTTCAAATGCTGATAGTGTCAACATATTGAGGGACACACCAGTATTGTGATGTTTTAGTTAGTGCTTTTGACCAGATAAAGGATGTGTGTCATAAGCAGGAATGGTTGGTGCTAGATCACTAGACAGAAATGGCTTAAAAGGGCTGGTGTTTTGAAGCTAGCATTGGATTTCGGACTCAGAAGATTAATGAGACATACGTGGAGTAGTCCAGACTTTGCAGATAGCTTACCCCAGGATGCAGTGAACTCAGGGAAAGTCCCTCATCATTTTATATTCAGATATGTTGGTTGGGCATGTTCTGATAACAGTGTTTTTTCCATCAGACAATGCCAACTTGAAATCACAGTCTGTGAAACTGAGTTGGTTACGATGAGATTTTGACAGACACCAGGCAGCTTCCTCAGAAAACTTTCCCTGCAGTGCAAGACGTGAAACCTGCCTCATTCCCTGCCAGCTCCCCACCTCGCCAGCAGGCACATGGGAGCCAGGACTAGAAAAGTCTTAGGTCTGTGTTCTTGGTAGCCTGGTCTTGCATGCAACCAAGCTGGGGCTGTGATGAGCCCCAGGTGGTAGGATGCTCTGAAACCAGCCTAACTCCTCTGAAGCTCTACAGATCCCACCTCCTTGAGTGCTCCCACCCCACTCTTCCATGGCTCAGGGCCCTGCAGGAAGATTTTTTTAATACTGACATGAAATATGGGTATTTCATGCCTGTGCCAAGTACTGACTATGCAGACCCACTCTTGTGGCTGGATGTGGAAAATTATTTACCATCGACCCCACAAATCCCCATCAATATGTTTGCAGTAGATAAAACAGATAGCTCTTCAAATAGATTAAAATCAATGGTCCCTTCTTGACCTGTCGGCAGTGTGGTACCAGTGTGTGCCACATTTGCTCTCTTTCTTTGCAAGTGTCACGAAAAAATGTCAGCAGTATTTCCGTGTAACAGTACCAGCCTCTAGTTCCCAAATATCCTCAGTGGCAGCATGTATGGGATTAATTCCATCTACAATAGCAATGGTTAGCACATGCCTCCCCACACAGCCACCCTCCAAAAAATGGCATGGTAGCTAAGACAGAGTTTTCTGCCGTCCACTAGCTTGGCTTTTAGCTTTCCCAATTCATTTTCCCAGGCTGTTTTATATTCAGAGGCTCTGTTTGAGGTGGTAAATTTTAAACGGGCAAAATGGGAAGAGCAGTGAAAAATCCAGCTTGTGAGGGCACTTCTCTGTTCACAGTGCTCTTTGAAAATCTTTGGAACCTGAGTCTGGGATGTGGAAGCCCCAGTGCACTGCTTAGTTGGAGCTAACACATAGTTAAGTAGTTGTAAATTCATTTTCTCAATAAACAGGAGTCCATCAGCTAGATTTGTGTCCAAGTCATCCATCTGTGCTAACTTAAGTCAAACTCTGTTCCTCTGCCTTCATTTCTTTAATCATGTGTGTTTATCAGCAGAGCCAAAAGTGGAATGTCTCTGCCTCAACTAAACTGAGGGGAAGGAATAAAACCTCGTTTTGTTTCTCCTGAGGTTTCCTTTCCCCATGGGAGTCTCTAAATGGTACCAATCAAAAGCTTTGAAATGCTGGCAGCAGCAGCTGGAAGAGATGGCATGCCAATGTGGGACTTGACACACTACCACCTTTTCTGCTGTCAGAGCTAAAAATCTCATTTTTAACACTTTGGAAGAAATAATATGTTTAAATAGCCATTAATTTGTAGCTGACACCTTCTCTCAGTGCTTCTGACAGCCTGTGCATTTCTTTTGTGGAGTGTCATGCTGCTTCTGTTTAGAAGCTAATAATACAATTTTGATAGGTATTACACAGGCTGTTTGGCTCTGAGGTTTCCTAAGAGTCTAAGCAGTGCCAGAATTTCTTACTCGAAGCTTTGGCAAGCTTTAAGTGAGTGACATTCGTTGGTCACTGTACTGATGAGGGTTGGGATAGGGAAGCGAGCAAGATACCTACGGAAGCTTCAGTTAAATATTGAAATTTGATTATCTCAAGGTTTAGCTAGAACGAAACCCTTTCACTATTCTCCAAATATTTGCAGATCCAGTTAATGGTGCACAGTGTGTAAATTGATGCAGTTTGAATCCAAATGGAAGTTTCATATTATGATAAGTTATGACCCTTTTCTACTGGTAACAGCTCCCCTTGCCAAAGGTATGGGAAGGAGGGTTATCTGGAGAGTGATTGGCCACCGTTATTTTTTATGATGTCTCTTGTCTGACTGATAGAGGAGTTCTGCTTAAATTTGAGACGACCCTGAGTATCAAGTGCAGTAAAAACTCAGTGCAGATGCCAGGACAGAAAATACGTTCTGGTAAAGTTTACATCTGATGTACTCTGTTGCCCGTCAAGTTTGGGAGACCTTCAGTGCCAGCCTTGCTCATGGACAGCCTTAGAGACTTTGCCCTTCCTCCCCCTTCAGCTGCTACTAGACACAGAAAAAAAACTGAGTAAGGTTGCAGAGGCACACCCTCAAAAGTTAGGAAATGCCCTTGTGTCTCTGCATTATAGCAAGCTTTAATTACCAAAATAGTAGTAATTATGGGATGGAAGATTTCAGCCTGCACACTTAAAAGTTTGAACAGAAAGCCTTAGTAAGGAACTGAAAAGCTACACTGGGAAGGGTTGCTTTCTACCTCTAATGACATGCTATTGGATCCCATATGCTGTATCAGATCTTAACATATCTTTGGCTCCCTCTCTATACACTAATTAACATAAATGTTCCCGCTCGCTTTGTAGGTTGTTAGGTTTTGGGGACAGTTGTGCAGATTGGGCTGTGGCAATGTGCTTCCATGAGAGAAAGAATGACTTGGTTTTCTTTATGATTTTTTTATATCTGAGACTGTGGACTTCAGCAAAGGGAGGTTGCTCCTGATGAAGCAGTAGCTGGTCCCTTGCATTGCCTGGCAGGTGACAGCTATTCCACCGCAGAATACATATGCAAGTTTAAGTCCTGTTCTGGCTGACGTTATGATCAAGACTGACCCAGCTTTCATTAGAAACTCTCTCCTTAAAAACCCGTCTAATAGTGCAAACCTGACTGCAAATCCAAACTGCATCTGAAAAGGAGGTGAGACAGCAGCTGGGAGACTTACCCATGGATTTTTACAAATAGATATGTCTGACGTTTGCAGTATGAAGAACGCTGCCGAGGATGTGCCGTAGGGTACAAAAAAAAAATCCACTTGTCCTTGAGGCTGCCTAAGGAGCTGTCGGCAGTAATCGTCCGCCGCTTTTACTGTTTTTGAAACTTGCAGTCTAAAAAGTTTCCGAGCCTTGCGGGGCCCGCAGAAAACGGAGGGAACGCGAGCCGGTCCCGCGCTGCGGCAGAGTGGCCGCTGACGAGCGCCTTGGCAGTTTTCACTGCTGCTATTTCAGATTCTGTGGGTGGCAGGGAAACAAGCAGGAATTAGGTCAATTTAGCTCCGCTGCTGCTTGGGAAAAGCAAAGAGCAGCTGCTGAGACAACCATAGGAGCTATTCCCTCTAGAAGAGCCGACAAAAATTGAAGCTGGGGGATGGGTTAGGACAGGGAGCAGCGATGCGAGGGGAAGGGGGATGAGCTGCCAGAATAGCCTAGACTGGGAGTGGGCATCGCCTCAGGTGGATAGGGCATGCACTGGCTGCACGCTCACATAAATAGATCTGGGGATGTAGTAACAGCATCATCTTGCATCCTGGGAAGGGAAAAGGAGGGAGATGCATTTAGTTTCTCCCCTGCAACTGCCTTGACAAGATTTCTTCTTCCCTTATCCTCTTCTATTCATATGTGCAGTGCTGAGGCAGGGCTAAAATCTGTATTTATGGAGAAATGTAGTTATTGTATTGGCTGGATCTTTGGTAACTGAGTTGGATTTCTAGCTAGACCATACGTAAAGCTACCAGGAGGACATGCCCTCTGCAGGGGATTACAGGGATGTTGTGTGACCATGTGAAGGGTGGCTCTATGGGAAGGAGCAGGTACCCTGAACAAAACAGTGCTGCATGGAGGCATCATAGGCTGCAATTGCTTTCTGCTTAGTGTGACTTGCGATTTCCTTTTTCCCCTTTCATCCATCCTTGGTCTGGGTCCTGGCATGCCTGCAGAACCAGCTGTATCAGCAGGACTGGAAGGCTGCTGCAGCAGGTGGGAGCGGGCAAGGAGGAGAGAACTTGGCAGCACGGGGAGCCTAGGGGACTGCCCAGCTCTGTTCTGAAATCACAGCCTAAGAGGGGAAAGATTTCATATAAAAAGTGGAAGATTTCTCTCACTTGTTCCCTTTAGAGACAGCATCTGAAAAAAACTCTTCCGGATCCTTGCGAAAGAGTGAACCCTTACTTTGATTTGCTGTCTCCCTGGTAGCTGGCAAGGCTACAGTCAAGCGTCCCCCATATGCACAGCCCCAAAGGTAGACTCCAGTGGTTTTGCTAATAGCAGTAGCACAGAAGAAAGGAACAGAACTTGCTTTTCTGTTTTATAATCCATTGACTTTTAGACGTAGTAAATTGGTAAAACAAAACACTCACAGAAAGTCTGGGTTTACAGAAGGTGAAAATCTGCCACTGAGAATGGTAATGCTGTTTTAATTATGCCAGGGTTTGAATGAGGGCTGCAAGCAGGCTTTCTGCTCCGCACTCCGGGGCTCGGTGGGTGCTGGCTTTATTCTCTTTGTATGTCTTGCCCAGTCCCACCAGCTGCCAGGCTGCAATAAACTTACATCTGAGTCACTGGTTCCCAAAAGGATGACAAGTAGGTTGTGTGTAGCTGAATAGGACGATGCTGGTCCTCCACTGATCCTGCCAGCTTGGGTCTGGACTCGGGCCATAACTGCACGATCAATCCAAAGGAATGCTGTTGGCTGTTTAAACGAGCTGGTTGGCTGCGGGGAGGAGAGGAGAATGAGGCACGCAGCTGAAAAAGTGGGCTGGGATGGCAACAGGAAAGCTACTGACCCCTTTTTGGCTTTCAGCAAACAGAATGGGTCAGTGGAAAGGCACAATGGACCTTGTTTGCAGCCAGGCTGTGCGGGAGCGCGGGGGGGGGATGCCTGTGTTGGAGGCTATGCCAGGCGGGCTAGTAGCTGCTGATGTGGGTCACTGGTCTCTGTGTGCTTTGGTCCTGTCGACACCATCTTATTTAGTGCCACTGTGAGTTGCTGAGTTTGTTGGGCAAATATGGAGAAGAAGGGTGCTCTTGAGTTTTGGGTTGGTTCGTTTTTTGGTTTTGTTCTTTTAGTTTGCTTAGACCAATAAACCAAACTCCTGCTGGTATGGGAGAAAAATCTAGTGTATATGTAGCCAATGGGGCAGATATGAGCACCTGTGGAGGTGAGCCTGGCCCTGGGTCTGCTTCCCCCAAATGAGCACTCTCCAGGCTAGATTAGTTTCTGCAGGGGAAGGCAGCCTGCATCTGTGGCTGCTCTTCAAAGCTCGCTGCTGGTGATCCCAGGAAGCCTTTGCTTAGGTGCATGGCAGCTCCTGATGACTCCCATACACAGCAAAGGAACACCTGCAGTTTGGTTGCCTATCTTGGTATCTCATGGCTGGGTGGCCATTGCTGTTGCAACAGCTTTTGACAATCTCCATAATAGACAATGCACCTTATCCCGAGATGAGATCTGGTCTCCACTCTTTTTGGTGAACCGGATAATGCTCAAGTTGCAGATGGCTGACTTTTCTGCCTTTCTGGCTCTCATTCCTCACAGGAGCTATGCTCAGGGCTTAAGCCCAGACATCTTCCCTGTTTGTTTGCTGATACCACCTCAGCTGTGTGTGCACTGAAATAAAATAGGGGAGAGTCTCCTGACCAGATCCTGTATCTTTTTCCTACAGGCTAGATTTGGTGGCATAGTACAAACACAGGTGATGTCTCTGGCTGTGATATGCTTGCTTTCTTCCAGCTTGCTTTTACATTAGAATTGCATTCAAACATAATGCAGTGATTTGTGGCAAATATTTGCAGAATATTATTTGATAGTCAAGTTAGTCAAAGTCTGGAATAACAGATGAGTGTCTGATGGAATGAAGTAATTAAAAAACAATGCCAGAATTTGCATAAAATATTTGCTACAAATACATTACAAGCTGATTCCTTGCTTATAGCTCCACTTTGAATTTGGCAAAGAAAAGGTATTTGTTTTTGCAGAGAAAGTCCTGGCTGATTATGTGTAATGGTTGGCCTAGGTTATGGGAACTAGTTCATTTGCTGAGTGTGATGCAAAAAGGTGGAAGATAAAGGTTATGCTATCATTGGGATTAATTGGGTGAATTAAAGGACACAGGGAAACACAGCTAATTAGGGTAAGGGCCTCACAAATGCTACCTTCTACTAACACCCCTCAGCACTCCGATGCCTTGAAATACAACTCCTGCACAAAGATGTCATGTCCAACAAGCCACAGGGCTGAGCACCAAAGATCAAAAGGATACACAAGTGTTTTGGGATATTTGACTTTCAGCTAATTTCAGAATTCTGCACTGCAAGAAACATTGTCATGTCCCCTGAAAGCTTTTCCTCACAATTTTTCCTGAAAGCAGTGTCCTTCTCTTGCTGCCTGCAGTTATTAACTCCCGTCAAGTGCAGCTGGCTGTGCAGGAAGAGTAAAGGTACTGCTGCAGTAGGTGTCAAGGTTAATTTATATACTGCGAAACTGGAACATCTTTTAAATAGTGAGTGACAGGCTTACCAGCTCAAATGAACTGGTTTGCTCCAGCAATGCCGCCAGGCAGAGGCAGCTCATTTGGAAAGCACCAGGGTTTTTTTGCAAAGCCGAAACGAATAAGGGTGATAGAGGTGAGAGGGTAGGTGAGAACTGGAGAAATGGGGGCCGGGCAGCTGGTACTAATGGAGGGGGTGAAGCCTGTCCTAGCCCCTTGCTCCTGCCATCCTCACCCAGTACACCGCTCTATCGCTGTGGTGTTGGCTGTGGTGCTGAGGAGCTGGATGCTGATTGACAGAAGCACTCTTGGCACGCCGTGTGAAAAGTCTCTGGAAGTGCCAAGAGAAACACAAATGATGTAGCACCTTCACATTGCTAATTTGTCTGCATTTGAGTGGCGCATCCAGGGGAGGAACAGGGTGTGTCAGTTTGGGGCTTAGGCTAGCTTTGCCTGGGAAAGAATGCCGCTTGCACAGGCTCTACATCTATGCGGTGTGTATAGACAATATGCTCTGTGTGGTGCAGGAGGAGACATTGCCACGCATCTGGTCATGCCAGTGTGTAAATGTATTTATTTTTCATTAAAAAACAAAACAAAATGAGGTTTGTTCTGGTGTTCTGGCTGCCATCAGGCCCTCTTTGTTTGCCATGAGATAACAGCACTGGTAAGGTGTAAAAGCCATATGGAAGCACTGGGGAAACAGATGAGGGCAGTCTGAAAAATCCCAGTTGCTTCTCAGGTGTTAAGGAATGTCGAAGTAAGGAGAAATTATCAGGGATTCTCACTCACAAAGAACTGTAAGCGGTAAAAGCAGGTTTGGAAGCAGATTTGATGTGGAGGAGTGGAGCTGGTAATAATCCTGCAGTGACTTGTTACTACTCTAGTTAGTAGTGTGTTATTCAATGCTTTGTGGTAAGAGGGTTACACCGGGAGAGCTTGATCAGAGTCTGATTTGAAACAGACCCTTAGCAGAATAAGCAGCAGCAGAAGTGAATAATCTCAGAATCTTAAATTCAGAGAAAACTGTAGTTTGGAAGGGACCTTTGGAGGTCACCTAGTCAAGCCTACCAGAGGCTCACAGCAGAGCTAATTTCAAGGTACTTACTTGTACCTTGTACAATTCGAGATAATTAACATGAAAAGCAGTGCTGGAAATTAATTCCAGCACATGCCATTTGAAAAAGCTACAACACAACTGAAATAGAGTGGCTATGTACCAATGTTATGATCTAAAGTAAGTCAGTGCCCTGACAGTCGTATTTTCTTTTCTGCATTAGTTTCCACGTGAAGGGCTCGTATTTGGCTGATACTTCCCAAGTATCCCAAGTTTCCAAGGCTGATCTTTCCCTTTCAAAAATCCTGTGCCCAGACTCTTGCTCGCACAGTGGGAACATAAGTCCTACAGGAGCTTCTCTTCCCAAGAAGCTGTGGAGCAGACAGCCCAGCACTTCCTGAGCGCCTGAGCCAGAGCTGTTCCAGGTACGCACTGGTGCGGCTCCGTCGACTCCTGTGGAACTGCTGCAGCATAAAATGAGGATGAATCAGGCCTGCAGTATTTCTTTTGAACTATGAATGTCAGTGCTAGCCTAGAGAAACACAGTTTTCAAGCTGATGTGGTTTGACACCAAATTCTACAGCAGAGACACCGGACAGCCCAATGACTGCGTTAGCTCCCGAGGGAAAGCTATGAGTGATGGGCAGGCGCTTTTTTCATACACAGAGGCATTCTCCATTCAGGCTCAGTAACATCCAAACCCAATTGATCTTCACAAAGAGTTGCAGTTTGGGCCCTGTGCCACAGAAATCCCTCCCTCTCCTTTCTGCATTACTCATCTTCTTGAGGGTCTTTTGCTCTCAGATTTGCTGCTGCTGTTTCTGGAAAGCATCCTATTGTAGAGCCTGTGGAGAGCATGCACCTTCCATCGTGCGGTGAAGAAGGCCAGTCACAGATTCTTGTCATCAAGTCCACAAGCAAAACAGACTGAAAACAGAGAAGAATGATGCCTTTGATAAATCCTTCTAGCGTGTTAAGGATTTATTTTTTTATAAACTAAAATGGGCACAGTATTCTCAGAAGGAAAACTGATATTCTAATGCTACAAATAACTCGTGTCTCCCCATGGAAAGGTCTGGGGTCATAGCCCTTCAGGCACCTCACGGTAGGGCTGTTCTTATCCATCTTGGCCTGAAGGCGGAGGTTGGGGCCATCTACAGTGTTACCTGTTGTTACCCTGTGCACCGCAAACAAGCGCTGCCAGCTGTAAAGTGGGCAGTGGAGACCCTTCAATTGCCATTTCAGGCTCCACTTTAGAATAGTAGTGGCACAAGAGGACATTTTCACGTCTCTTGTTTTCCACTCTCCAAACCCAAGAGTGCTGAAGCACATTTTGTCTCATGGGAGCAGAAAAAACAGTTTGGGGTTTTTTTTTTTGGATTTGACTTGCCTTCTGGTTATGCCTGGTGTAACCTGTTTGTGACATTGAGATGTGACGCACGGTCCTGGAAGGTGAAGCAAGGCTGTCAGCTTGTTTCAGGTAAGATCACGCTTAGCCTTCAAGTAATGACTTTCAGCTACAGCTGAAATCATAACGGCTGTGATTTGTTATGTATAAGCTGTAATAACATACTACTCAAATTAATGAAGTCCTACTTCCAGGACTGTAGGCTAACTATAACTTGACTCTTAAGAACTCTACTTTGGGCTTAACTGTTTGGTAGCGTTGTTGTGCTTCAGATTATTAAAAAACCAAGCTTGTAATAAGAAAAAATAAAACCACCAAGTGTTACAGAGTGAAATTTCATTATAGATTCTGTAATACTTGGTAAACATTTGTTGGAAAGGCGCGTAATTCAAGCCTTTTTTAACACAAGTAACAAACAAATTATAGTAATTTTCAAAAGCATCTAGAAACAACAATTGTGAGACTGTCTGAAGCTAAACAACTCCTAATGAGATGCAGTGGTAGCAATAGCAAGACAGACAGAAAATCTATACAGATAATTAAGAAATTATCCGTTTGGGAAAAGTTTAACTATCTTTTACCTTCTTGTCTGTGGAAGCCAATACATGTAACTTGTTCTTCCTTCTCACATCTTTCCCACCTCCAATTATTTAACAATAATATAGGAATTGCTACAGTGTAAAGAGGCACTGGGAATAAAGCATGGGAGCCCGAGGATTGGTTAACAGACTGTCTAGCTGACTCTTCTATTAGCAGAGCTAAAAATCCCAGTACAAAATACTAGCCCCAGGGGTAAACAAACTCAGAAAAAGACTTTAAGAACATTTTTCAGAAATAACACTATGATGCATACAATGGACAAGAAAAGCAGAATAATAAGTGCCAGCAAACTCATGAGTCTTGTCCTGATTTGGTTTGCACTGTGCCTAGAATTGGTTTTACCCACTCTGTCCTTTCGTTCTTTCCTGACAGTATGAAACCCAGTGACTTTGTTATGCAAGTGTCACTCAAATAAAAAGTAATCAATAACATCTCAGCAATGGCTATCTGTGAAATAGGGTGATTTTTTTAGTATATGAAATAAAAGTAAGAAAGATTAGATACCCTGCAACAAATGCCATTCTTGGTAAGATGTATAATGACCCTTGGAAATATATACAGTGCACATATATGGGAGAGCTTCTGTTATTAAGCAGGTAATGTTGTTTCAATGCGGGCCCATATTCCTTAGAAGAAGTATCTTTGGAACAAAAATAAGCCAAGATAATGAGGCAGTTGAGGCCCAGGAGTTGTCTGGGCTGCTTAGTCTAGAGAAGTTTGGGGACTGAAGAGAAAAAACAAAGGAATTCATGGCTCTGGGTTTGAAAAGAAAAAGATGAGACAGTGCTGTGGGAGTGCCTGCTACAGGCCCTCTGTCTGCCATGGTGGGAGCCTGGCATGTTCCTCTCTGAAGTACATCATTCCATATCTACCCTTCAGAGGATAAAGGATCTATCTGACTAAAACGTATCATTTAAAGACCAGTTTTAACTAAGAAACTCTGCTGTTTCACATGTCTGGATAAAAAACAAAGACATTTTCTTTTGAGGGAGTGAGTTTCATTATGGTCCCTCTTCCTCTTCCTTGACCTTTCCCACCATCTCCCTTCCCTCAGCCTTCCTGAAATAACGTATCAGGAGCTGAAAGCAGTCAATTACATAAAGATAAACTATTGCATCACTTATTACTCCCAGCAGAGTGGGGAGATCAGAGCTGTGTGGTGCGATTTGTATTGCTGGGATTGCACAATGAATCTAAATTCTAATGCAAATAAAAATATGTAAATGAGGTCACCCCTGATGAATGCAAAGCTGAGCCAAGCAATATGAGATTGCCAATAAAACACTAGATGACTTTTTCTAGCATCATAAGGACTTGCTAATTTGTCTCAATTTTTAGGAAGTAAGAAAGAATCAATGTAGTGACAGAAGCACATTATCTAAAGGGGTTCTTTATCAAATGTAATTATGCCAAGATATATTCTTATACAGCCTAACTTCAGTAGGCTTTTCATTTATTGGTGAGAAGCCAAAGTAAAGAGGTTGTAAAGTAATATGAAGGAATTAATGACTAGGGATCCTACCTGAGATTTCAGAGTTCAAGTCTGTCTCCTGCTCTCAGATTCATGGCCAAGCTCATTGTGAGCCTCTCCACAGGTTATTTAGTACATTAGATCACTTAGATTGGGTATATCTTCATAACATATTCTTCAAAACAGTGAACTTTCTCACCTGTCAATGGCCTAGAAATAGTGAGGGAACTTTCTCATTGATCTCTACAAAGTCTCCTTTGAACTATGCTAAAATAGAATAGTGAAATATTGTTTATGCAGGCTGTGAGGCTGTGCACTGGTTTGATTTTCAGGCCTTTTCCTTGTTGCCTCGCTGTGTGGATCATTTAATTGGGAGAGAAAGAAGAGCAGCTGCATTATGTTACGTAGGTTGCATTATAGAAATAACTAACTTTTTCTGCATTGTGATAGAAAGTGGTGGGCTCAAGCTGTTGGGAAGGCTACGCTTTTTGATTAATAAAAAAACCTGTTCAATCTTATGAACCTTTATTTTGGACTTTGCTGTAAATGACATATTTGCATTATAAGAATCAATGAAAATTTAACCACTATGTTATGTTGTATGTCAAGGCTGGACCTATACTGGAATGCAGATGGGAGTGATTTTCAAATGTGTACAGGGCCAGACCTTGAGTACTACATTTGTCATTGCAGTTTTATTTTGAGAAGGTCCTCAGGATCCCTGCTGCTGCCTTGTTCATCTCTAATTACCCTCCACATAGCCCAGACTGATTTTCCACAGTTAGACTGGAAAAAGTGTTCAGACCACCTCAATGTCTTCAGGCCATGTCTGCATCATTCCTGACAGCTGTTTGTCTATCTGATCCCCCAGTATCCTTAGGAAATTTATTCAAGTCCTTGCCTGTGCTTACTGTTTTTTTTCCCCTTACACATAACCTAGATGTCTTTTTCTACAACTTAATTATTCCTTAATTGCTCCCATTACTTCTTGTCCTATCCTCTCTATATGTGGAGCAGAGTCTCTCTCTGTGCAGTAATCTTTTGCATACTTGTGGCTTAACATTGTGAAAGTTGCATGTAATATCCTAGTCCAATACCACTAATCCTTTGGCATTTTGGGGAGACAGAGAAAAGAGAAACTAGGGTCTTAAGACTTTGGGAGTCTTCCAAAGATGGGGAAGGCATCTTTAACCACTAACAGGCTCTTGACCTCTTCTCTAAACACCAAAAAGAGAAACACTTTGGACCGGATTCTCATCTTTCTTACGTTGGTTTTAGACAAAAAACTGTTCACTGAAGTGATCCCTAATGTGAGGATGTGAATGAAAAGGTTTATGATGGCGATGCCCCTTGTTCTCTACCACCCCAGGGAATGACATGAGGACTGGGAAGTGGTTGCACGCCCAGCATTAAGTAGTAACAGCAACAAAGATATCTCTGACTTCTGCACTGATGGTAAAATACTCTACCCCCTCCCTTGTGGTTTTAAATTCGTCTGGAGTACTGCCTTCCAACATTTTGTGTTACATTGTGGCTTTCAAAGAGACAAAGTCCTGAAGCAGTGGAAATGCAGGATCTCAAAAATCTTCGTGTGGCATGTTACTGTGTACACAGGACCCAGCGTATGACCAATCTAAAAATTGATGGGGGTGGGAAGATAAGGGAAGAAGGTGGGAGTCTGAGGCTGCGAGAAAATGGGACAATTAAGCATGAACCCAGAGCTGACACCCTGCCCTGATTAATTTAACAATAATTAAAGACTTTCAGTGGAGATCAGCATTCTGCCGGTTCCCAGCCGCACAAAGCGTGCAACGGTAACCAGCCCCTATTCATCACAGGCAGCGCACACAGCAATTACCAGCGCTGTCTATAAACTGGAGCAGACTTTTGCATTAATTGATTTACTGGGACCTTTTATCCCTTTTCTCTTTTGTTTCCTCCTTTCGTCTCTTATGCTTTTATTTGAAGGGCTGGTTCATTCGGCCACAGCGTGCAGCAGTGCCTGGCCACAGGGGATGTGTCCTTGGAATATAGGGTGGAGCTGCCTGGATTTGAGACGCTGTGCTCTGTGACTGTCCCATCCCTCTGAGTCTGTGTTTTCCAGGGTGCTGCCTGGGAGAGTTTTTCTTCTGAAATCCATTGTAGTAAGCAAAATGGATTAGACATCTGCTCTTTCTACCGCCTTTCCTCACAACTCGTCTTGCACTCCTCTGTTTTCAGCAGTGATGTCATTTGCCTCTCATTTCACACTGAATACGAGAGAGAAATCTCATTATTTCTGACTTAGGTATTCACATGTGTCTCTCTACAACATGTCATGCCAGTTGCCAGCTTGTTACAACATCAGAAGAAGGATTCAAAGTGCTGATTTATCTGCTATTGGAAATGTCTCTAGGGATGAAAGAAGATACCGGGAACGAGGTGGAAAAGGAGAGAAGAACACAGGGGAGGCAGCATAGGGCTGCAGCTTTTCCAGGGCAAAAATCTAGCCTTATCTTAGTTTGCTTGCTTATTTGCTGCTGTTCTGCTAGGTGGACTGGCAGAATGAATAATGGGATGTGAAATAACCAAAGATGTAATGGGCAGGAAGCTTTTATATCTGTGAAGGAAAACTGTGGGAGAAAGATGTTACAAAGTCTGGCTGGTAGCTGTTGAACAAAAAGAAAAAAAAAGTTTGATACTTAATCCCAGTCTTTTGTTGGAGAATGAACAGTAGTTTTATTTTAGAGCTGAAAGGCTTCCAAACACAGAGAATACCCGTCTGCTCCTTGCACGGTATATTGGAATCAGATGTCCTGATTTGGTCCTCTGTGTATTTTTTTGTTTCATGTGTCTGGCTCCCTGTAGCATTTGTTGCAGGAGTGGGTAGTTAATGACATGTCTAGCCACGGGCATGGCATTTCTAGCTGTACCCACACAAAAGTAAAAGGCAGCGAAATACTTTGGTATCCTCAGACATTGGTATTTATTTTGCATGAGCATGTAGCAGTCCAAATGAAGGATCCCAAATCCATCATGCAAAAGACACAGAATAGTTGAGGCAAGAAGGCATCTCTGGAGAGCATCCAGCCCAGCCTCTTGCTTAGGGCAGGGGCAACTGCAGCAGCCTGTTCACAGCTGTGTCCTGCTGGGTTTTGAGTATCTCCAAGGGTGGAGACTCCATAAGCTCTCTAGACAACCTGTGCCAGTGTTTGACCAACCTCACAATAAAAAAGCTTTTTTCCCCTGTATTTAATTTTGTGCCCAGGGCACATACCTGCCTGCAGCAGACTGGCATGGCACAGGTAGCATTTGCCTGTAGGAGCCACAAAGATGCGTAGCTGCTGCTCCAGCCCTGCATCCTGCAGGAAAGAGGGCATGAGGAGAAGGCAGGCAGTGGTGTCTTCTGTCTCCTCTGTGCTTGTGGGGAAGCAGAAACTTTCAGTATCCAAAGAGAAGGGCAGCACAGCCCAGCAATACCGCGTGGCAGTTCTGCTATGGAAATACTTCCTAGCTTTCTTCTAAAATGGGAAATAGTTGGCTTCAGTTTCATTTTTTGGGGGGTGAAAATATGTTTTTCCTAGTCTTTTATATATAGGTTATATATAGGTTATATATCAGTAAATACATCTTTTGTGGATAATACACAAAATGATTCATATGGTTTTTAAGCCGTTCTTGAATCTGAGCTAGTGCCTAGTGAAATGGTTAAACCACTTACCTCAATGCTTAAAGGGATGCGGTGGAAACAAACTGATATTTATGCAGTGCTTTGAAGGTTTAAAGTGTGCATTATTTATTTACTGTTATCATCAGAGAAGTGATTGATAGCTTCTACTTATGCTGTTATTGACATGAACCTGTGAATAATATATATCAGAAGAATGTCAGTTTGTCTGCAAATGGAAAAACCAAATGGAGGGGATCCTTTGAAATGATAAAGAAGTAAGTCAACAAAGCTATAGAGAAACTTTAAAAATGTGTTGCAGGGTTAGAATTTCTACTAAATGTGCGTTATGTATTATCAACAGCCTCACACACTGGCTAGTGGGGTCCAAAAATGTTCACATTTTAATACAGGAAGCATTTTTCATTCAGAAAGAAATTATGCTCCAAAAACCCCCATTAGTATTTTTAAATTGATAGGAGACTGGTAGTAACTCTCTGTGACATCTACTTAATAAGCTGTTGAAGTGATTTAGTGATCAATGAGTGCTGACATTTCAAAAAGGGAAAGGCAAACTTTGGCACTTCTTTTGCTGTGTGGGGGAGATAAGGGGGGCATCCCTGGGAACCTGAGTCTGCCTGAGCTGGGACACCTTTGCTGGTGCTTGCAGGAGGCTGCTAGGAAAACAGATGCAAAAAATCTTCTCCTTTCTTTTTGGAAAGGAAAAAGGAAAAAATATATGTTCTCTTAAATAGTGATTGAGCAAAGCATTTAATCTTAGGCATGAAAGATAAATCTATTCCAATGTGGGCATATGTGTAGGTGCCTTGTATATGACTGCTTTGTGTTTATTTCGTTTTTGCATTCTTAGCACTGTTGCACAGAGATGCTGCAGCACAAGGACGCTTAAAGTTGTGTGTAACAACTCAGGGGGAGGAAAACATGCAGGAGCTGGATTTCTCTTGCTCCATGCATGCTTTACACCCATGCTGGAAGCCTCCGTTATACGGATATGAAAGGCACACATCATGGGAATCCTCCATCATTCCCAGACTGTGTTGCTTCTCCCGGAACAGATTTGCCAGTGGGAAAGAAATCCCTCAGGTTATAATTGTCACTTCCCTTTCAAAAGAGCTGACAACACGCAAATAAATGTCATTTGCTGTGTTATCACAAAGAGTAGGAGAGCACAAATGAAACATTTGTTGAGGGTGGCTCCTTCTTCAGAGGGTTGCTTCACCTGGGGAACAGTGTGAGGTCCTGTGCTTGTGGTTAATCCCCATATCGCCTGTCTGCTCTCACCAGTCCTTGCTTAGTCCCACTCCAGAGAGACATGCAACCCCCGGTGGCCATGGTGGCACCAGCAAAAAGGGAGACTCGGACTCCAGTGGCACTGGGGCAGGAGGGCATGTGGCTGTCTCCCAGTGCACCCGCTCTGTGTGCCTGCTGCTGCTGAAGTGAGAGAGCTGCCGTGGCTCCCCTGCTGCTTGTTGCCTACGGAAGAAGTCATATGAAATATGAAATGGGGAGACCCATCAGGTCTTACTGAAGGAATCCTGAAAACTCGCATGATTTAGTAGAGAACTGCTCTGTCTGGAAGCCTTACTGGAGGATGTGGATGGGCTGGAAATGCCTGAGTGAATGCTCTGCAACAGCTGACCCTACAGAAAGGTCACTGAGAGAGATTTATCCTGGTGCTGGGGGAGGCCATGCTGGAAAGTTTAGACTGCGTGAAGACTTCTCTTTGCCCTCTCTCCAGACATCTGTGCCATGAGTGTCTGCATACAAACATGGAGGCCCATGAATATACCATATGTGTGTGTGTGTGTGGTATGCATGCAAATATATAGGGTATGTGTGTGGTATATGCCATATGTCATATATGGGGTGTATTTTTATCTCTCTATACATATATATAAAACCCCAACATTTTTATTTTTGCACATTCTGTGATAAAAGTTTATTTGAAAAAAATGAATATTTTCTGCTGCTCCTTTTTCACTGAATTTAAACACAGATGCTTGACAGTGAGGAGGAAGTTTTTGTTAAAAAAATGGAGCCTGTTTCCCTGAACTCAATGAGAGTAAGTCAAACCCAAAGATGGTGTTAGCATTTAATGGCCCAGACTTATAGTAGGAATAAATTGCTGCAACCTGACTAGTATCACCGAAGCTGCACTGGTTTCCAGTGCCTGAGAACCTGAGCCTGGGTTTTTTGTTTGATTGGCCTGTTTTATTGTCCTCAAATGACTCTTCATTATTAGCAGAAAATACTGTGCTAAGGATCAGATCTGTGTACAAAGCATTCTGCTGCCTGTGTTGGCACACACACGTGGGGCTGGGCAGTGGTGGAGCAGGGATTGGCTGTGCAGCTCAGAGAGCACAGTTTTGCCAGTTGACTGTTTACTGTCCCTTCTTGTAGGTTCAGAGGCATACAGGTAATGAGTAAAGACAATTCTACTCTGGAGGCCCCTTTATAGATTATTATAAGGATTAATAGTCCCCATCATAACGTATTTGTCAATATACCCTTCAAATGGTAATAATTACCTCTACCATAGATTATTAGCTAGTCCCAGCTCTTCTGCCCTTCCTTTGTCTACCTCCTCTTCCTGACTTGACTTGTTTTGGGGTCGCCCCCCAACATTAAATACAGCACTTGGCTCCAAAACTGAGGCAAACGGAATAAAGGATATGCTGTAAATTGGTATTTGTAGGTCACTTTACCCAGGCAAGTATTTGAGGAAGCTCATCAAAATGCTTCAAGCATATAGAGCTACTCTTGGGAGATCAGGTGAGGCTTGAAATGCATTCTGTAGTTGGCTTTCCTTGTCAGGTTTGATTGCAGGAGGTTACGATGGGACTGGATGAGATTTGACTGGGATTTCCAGTCTGCAGAAAATGTTATTGGGCAGGTTACTGTGAGCTTTCCCCATTCTGCTGGCCTCCTGTTCAGATAGCTGGAGTGATGTGCTGCAAACTGACAGCTCGGGGATGTGCGAGCGAGATGCTCCCTGGGGTGCAGCTGCTCCGCTGGGCATTGCTAAGGTAAAGTTGGAATCTGCTGAGACGCCACTGGCTCTCTGTGACGCGGTGAAGAGGAATTAATGCTTGGATACCAGTGCTGCAGCTCTTGAAAGGCACCCTGGCATAATGCTTGCACTGCTAGCTGCTAGAGAAGCTCCATTTCTTCTTTGGCTCTTTCTTCCCTTCCTTCCAACTCTGGGAAGCAAAGGAGAGCCTTTGGTCTGTATCATAGAAATTGCTGCATGTGCTGCCTTTTTAAGAGATTAAAAGGGAACGTATCTCTTCTTTCCTTTCTCCTTGAATCTTTTCTATGCTTTCCACTGTCTTACAGTCCTTTCTCCATCTCCTACTAGATAATCTCTGTCTTTTAGGATAAAAATGTTCTCCACTTTGCTCTCACCTTTGGGTTAAAATGCTAGTCAATGCAAATGTTACTCCGTTGTCTTCTTTAAAGCTAACCTCTATACCAGTGGGTTTTGATTAGCGTGTGTGATTCCAGGGAATGACAGCCTTAATTTAAGAAACATTGCTGTTGAACCCTTGGGACCCCGGTAGCTGAGTCCAATTTTGCACTGGGCTGTGTCTGAAACCACACACTGACCTGATGAATGCTTTAGCCAGCTTCTCTATCAGGGAATAAAAAGCAAGGACACATGAATACTGAAATTTAACTCTTAGAGCTAGACCCTACCCTATTTGAAGCAGCAATAGTGCTTACGTCACGCAGGCGTGGTGGAGGTCGACCAGGGTGTGAGTAAGCGTTCAGGGTACTCGGGTGCTAGAGGGAATTGCTCTCCAAGCCACCAGCGCTACCTGGGATAACCTGAAACCTTTCCTTTAGCACCTGAGGATGAGGGGATTGAATCTGCCTTTGCTATGTTTTCTTCATGATATTTCATGACTTTCCTGATACTAGGACTTCTGTCAAGAATAAATACTGTTGATGTTTTCTTCTACTGGCATGCGTTTATGGTGGTTTAACAACCTTATTCACTGCTTACTCTCATGCTAAACAGATGAAGTTAGGTGGCTACCAAAACATCAGGTTCAAGAGAGAGGTCAGTGAATCCGTTTGTGTGTAGTCTTAATGCAGTCTGTTCTAGGCAGGTCTTTGTATTGATTTCTTTTAGACTTTGGCATTCACTGCGCTCTCCTTTATTTGTTTTACTTTTTGAAAACATAATGGCTATGAAATGAAGCAGAGTACCAATATCTGACAAACAAAGAAGATCGATTTGGGGGTTCTTTTTTTTTTTTCTTTTCCTCCAGCACAAATAATTACTTGCTTTAAAACTTTATCACTTTAGAAGCAAAAGTCTTGCCAGGAGTTCAAACAGTGACAGTGTCTGAAGTGGCTTAACCATAGCAATGTGCCAATTATTCACTAGCCTGTTGCGCTGCATAAAGCTGCTAAATACCTGTAAGAGCACTGAGTGTCATAAACATCACCAGCTTTGCTCAGAGAGAGGAAGCATGATGTTTGAAAACAAGTAAACCAGACCCTTTCCGCCACCTCAGGAAACCTACAAAATAAACAAAAAACCCTGAGAACTGTACAAACAACTGTTTTGTAAAGGAAAGTATGTATTGAGATACAGTACAATATACTCATCTCGTGCACCGTTTGTCCCGCTGGCTATTTGAACAGCACAACAACCCCTCTTACACCAGCCTGCTAATATTCAGTGCTGGCCTGTGGGGAAGTCTCACTCTTCTCCTCCACCTGGTAATTTTACTGTGTATCCCCTCTTCATCCCCATGTCACTGCTCCCTAACAGCAAAGTCAGCTCCTCTCCCACTAAGCTTTGAGCTTTTACATGAGACCTGCCTTTTTGCAGGATTCCAAAGTGAAGCCTGTTGGGAAGTTTCTGTTTTCTTGTTGTAGAGGGATCTGCTGAAAGCCAAACTGTTCTCCAGTCTTCTCTGCATCTTCTGGTTTGATCAGCTCTGGGGGTGAGGTTATCTATGAGGCTCCTGTCTGGCATCTATTATTACATATCTTATGCATTAAAAAAAACAACAAACCCAAAACCAAACTCTGGAAAGCACAAAATGACAAATATCTTTATTGAAAGAATGCAATTAAGGCTGCAAAAAACGCATGTGGAAAATGCTAGAGCTGATGTTGTTAAAGCAACCTTATTTTAGCCAACACAGACATATGCATTATGCTGCAATCTTCACTCACATGATGAGACATTGCACTCTTCCGTGCAGGAGGATTAATAATATGACTAAAGGCCTTTTATAGATACTTGGGAGGAGCATCTGAGAATGACCCACCCAACTCTATTTTAGGCAGATAGTGAAACAGTTCCCCTTGGCTTCTTGGGTATTCTTTGGAAAGACGTGGTTGTTTCTAGGTGAGGTTGTCCCCGTCCCCCCCAGGAGTTAAGGCATGTGTGTTAGGAAGGCTGGATCTTCCCCTCTGGTCTTCTCATTGTTCTTCTTAGTGTAAATAAAAGATCACTTACTGTTTTTCAGTCTTCCCTTCTAACCCCACCTTCTGCTTCTGTTATGTGGTTGTGAAATAAAGCCTGTAAAGGGCACCAATGTCATGGTCCGCTAAGAAGACACCCACTGGTCTCGAAAGCCTCCTTCATCTCTCTCCTCAGCCTGGCACAGATGGGTGGTGGGTGACGGCCAGATTTTGACCTGGTTCTCGCAGCCCCCAGCAAAGGGGGCATAGCCCATCTCTCCATCACTTCATCTCCAGCTGCCCTACTCCCACCCAGATCATTTCTCCCCGGAGCTTTGTAATGGTGGGGCAGGAGTGCTTGGAGACTGCTGCCTGTTACAGGCGGTGGGGCGAGAGCAGGTGCTGGGGTGTAACTTCTCTGCCTGTTGAAACGGCCGAGGGAGGAGATCGGCACGCTGCAGGCAAATCCAACTTTGCAGAAGTCGTTAGAAAGCACTTTTACGAGGAAAGCAAAAGGGTGGGAAAATCCCATCTCTCTTGCTTTTAGAGGTTTGAAATGAAAAGCTAAAGCCCTGAGTGTCGGTCCAGGGCATGAGCAATACCTCCACCCAAATCCTAATGTCTTCCAAATGGGACCAGATTTCAAGCAAGTGTCAGAAGACCTGACCAAGGAAACAAAATGTGAGTGTGGAGCTATGCTAACCCTGGAGTGGCTGCCAGAGGACCTGCCTGAGAAGAGTGGTTTGGGGACTTGCTCCAGCTGCCTGGAGGCAATGCAGTGCCAGCGCTACCACTACCAAGGTTAGCCCAGGTCCTGTAGTGCCAGCCCGGAGTTTGTGGTGCAGCTGGGTTAAGAGATGGGATGGGAGATGGCCTTTAATGAAGATGGAATGTACTTTGGGAGGGAAGGGAGTGCACTGTCCCATGAAACACTTGCCTTCCCCATGCGCTCTTGCTGCCTGGAGTACAGTCCAGTTGTGGTCAGGGCATTAGGACGTGGTGACTGGTATCCTAGGTCTGTCCAATCCATGGATTTACCCTGTGATTTTGGGCAATCTGGTTCACCTCTGTACATTTTCCCCCAGCAGGGTCTGTGGTACCCATTTATACAATCTCAAGACATAGCCCCCTGAAGACCTGCTCCCATGGTGTTTGTATAGTGTCTGCCTCCATGGAGGTGTGCACTGCAGCTGGTGAAACTAATTGCCACCACTATATATACCAAGCAGGCCTGACACAAGGGGAAAGAGGAGGAGGAGGACACTGAGCCTTCCTTGTTCTCTAGATGTCATTTTGGCTTTTCATGAGCCATGAATGAGTCTAATAACAGCCAAACCTTTGCATGAGCTGTATGAACTGTAACTTCCTTGGGACACTTGGGTCACTTTGGGCTGCAGAAGTGGGCTCTTGTTTTCCTTCTCAGACATTCAGGAGCTTCTGGTCTCCTCTGGAGCAGGGAGAGGTGAAATAACACAACAGCGGTGTACAAGCAGCAGAGAAATCTAGAAGCGACTTTGTCTTGAAGGCCTGAATTGTGTCTTAACTGTTTCTTAACTGGGTTCTTGGTTTTAATGCAATTAATGTAGTCTGAGGTTATGTGAATTCATTCAGCTTCTTTGCCTTCAGGACTAAATTGGTTTATCTGGGAGATCTGGAAATCCCTTCCCTAACCCATTATGGTGCAACATGTTATGATGTGCATCAAGGGGAGCACAGCATCTGAGCTTAAGAGTATAGGCTCAGCTGCACAAAAGTATCTGCATGTCCAGCTCCCAGTGGACAATCAGATGTCTAAGCACATTTGTTTTCTGGGCTGAGGTGATAGCATTTGGAGAGGGGGAATAGGACAAAGAAAGCTTCCCTTTTTTTTCCCCGAAAGGAATAAAAGCAGTTTCTATCAGGAAAAGCAAAACAATTACTTGAGTTCATTAAATCATGCTGCTTTTTCTGGTAATGGCTTATCTTCTCTCCCATATCTTCTAGCCTCCTGACCAGGCTGTCCACTGGGCCTGCATCTCCCCTGGTGCATCATGATCTGCACGTGCATGAGGGGAATGGTGTGGTATTGCTGTGTGGTTGGAGCTACATAGGCCAGGCAAAGAGCATGGGTCATGGAAAGATACTGAGTAATCATGGGCTGCTCTGGTGAGAAAGAAGGGAGGAAACTGATTTAAAGCAAGAGTCAAGACCAAACAATGTCTCCTTGCAGGAAAGCTGAAAGCTTATTTTGGATCAAAACTTCCAAACAATATCTGTCAGTCTTTCCAAATGGAAAACTTCAATTTTTAGTTCAGAACTGAACTGTTTCACTTTCTGGATGCCACAGTATCTTTGGTGGGTTTCTCTGAAAATTGAAAAATGTCAGCCAAAAGCAGATACTTTAGAGTAAAACTGTTTTCCATTTAAAAAAATCAGCCTGAATTGCAGAACTGTGTGGTCGTTTCTTGGCATCACAGCATTTGTACAGCAGCACTGGAATGTGCTTTCTGTGTATGAATGAAGAAATGTTCACTTTAAAAGGTTCCTTAAACTGTCTCTTGGGACATGCAGGAGAAGGGGATGTGCCGGCATTGATCATTTTGTAAAATGCTAATTATGAATATGGGGAGAGGATAGCTGCAGTTACGCTCTCATTGCACGGGTACTTATGCTCATTTTACTGCTCTAGTAAAATTAAATGTACTTTTTTGTTATTCCTGTTTAGAAATAAGAGAGATTTTTTTTTCATGCACTTTTTTCATGAGGGACTTAGGTGCTGATTTGCTGGAACAGAACATTTCCCTTGCAGTTCTTCTGTGGACATCGATTATTTATACCGCTTGTGCCTTAGCTGCTGTACAAGTTTTCTGCCTTGAAAACCCTGGTGGTTCCCTGAGGGCAAGGGGCTGTCTCCCACTCCAGAGGCACAGTCCCAGCAGGGCACTGGCAGCTGGAGGCATCCTGTTCCTGCTCCCATGGTGGGTAGGATGGAGAGGAAGGACATCGTGCCATCAAGCATAGTGTGTGCTCCCTGGCTCGTGGCCAGACAGCTCGTGGCGAGGCAGGCTGGAGAGGGCAAGAGGGAATGGCTCTATCTATCTCGCCTGTTCCTGCCCTTGCTGCCTGCTGACTTGCAAGAGAATCAAGTGGCTCCAGCTTTCCTTTTCCTGCACTGTTTCTCCCAGTGTTGAGCAGCAGAGTGGGAAAGTACATCCCTTGGGATTCCCCGGGATGGACCAGCGAGACCGTAGCACAGTCAAGTCCCAAATAAGCAGTGAAGGAAGTGGGAAAGGACAGGAACTCAGATACTGTGACACAGTGGGTTCAGTTAAGCGACTATCTTGGGATATGTTTGTTTGGGTTTTTTACTTCTTTTTTTTCCTAAACTTTGATAAGGCTTTTGCTCTCACTGCTCTTCTTGGCCATCAGCCTGCAAATGCATCTAAGCAAGAATAGACTCTTTTCTGTGCTTTGTTTTTATTTTCCTTCAAAGGAAGGCAGACCTTTTTGTAGACACTTACTGTAGGGAAGCAAAAAAATTGGTGCAGATAGTTCATAATAACTGTAACTCTTCCCACCTTCTCAGAGCTCTGCTGTACGCTGGGATGATACTAATTTACGCAAGCTATATTTCCTTTACGATAAAGCTGTAGAAGCTACTTTGGAGGGGAAAAAAAAATCCTCATGTAATCTGCTTCACTGTGCTGGGACAAACGATGTGTAGACTGGTGGGAAAGGGAAGCCTTCCAACCTCCCAGTCCCACGCTGCCTGTTAGCTGCTCCTTGCCTGGTCCTATTTCTATCACAACTGGTTGGCTCCATGTGCTCCTGCCATGTAGAGTAGATGATGTGTTTCTCTGCCAGTTGCTATGCCAATACGGAACAATAAACTTTGTTCCTTCTCTTTTTCAAAACAGATTCGTAGTTTGGAACTATATATACATATGTGTGTGTGTGCATTTATACTTTTACATATTTGGAAACGAGCAGTTGTTACTGATGGAAATTGTGGTCAGGACATTATCTGATTATTTTAGATTCAAGCTTAGGCGCCTGTCTCACAGCAGTATTTATCAAACTGTTTCTGGTTTTCAGGTCATCATGAGTTTGTTAAGAGTAGCCTGGCATATAGTTGATGGTGACCCACCTATGTGGTTTTAGACTTAATATTTTTCATCTTGTTTTTCAATGTTTCTGCCAGTCCACCTGTCAGTTATATGTCCTTCATTTTGCTCAGTGCCTTCAACTGGAGATACACTTCCTGTTTCTCTTTTAAAATGACTTCTGGAAATGCAGAAGGAGCATTTCACAGACTACACCTGGTTGTGCAAAGTACAGCATAGTCATCATGGTTATCAAGATAATTTATCAGTAGATAATTGAAACAGGAAAACTGTAATTAATTTCCCAGCCCTCGCAGTCAAAAGACATAACCTAAATAAATCTTGGACGTGAAGCATATTTGTCTCATCCTCCTCTCAACAAGGAACAAAGGCAAAATATACATTTTACTAGAAATTGCTTACTCCAGAGCAACATGTTTGAGCAAAACAGTGTGTGACATAGTCCATCATTCTATTTCATTAGTGATTATCTCTTGGCCTTAGTAATACCAGTTATTTTCTGTAGGCAACCGGAGTCATGTGTAGTTATCCCAGTAACGTCACCCAGATGGGAACTTTCTAATGAAAGAATGGATGGGTTTGGAAGAGACTTGCCTATGGTTCTAGATAAATATGGTCTTCATTAGGGTTTCCATAGTGAGTGCTGGAGTATACGTGGAGCAGGCTGGCAGGGTAGACAGTACACTCCAAAAGCTGAATTCCCTCTTCCCATAAATGGTCAAAACTCCATTTACACCTGCAGGGAACGTGGCCTGTCATTACCCCAAATAGCGTTAACTATTTTCGCACCTGGCCTAATAATATTAACTTTCCCCAGAGGTCTCTGTTATCCCTGTCAGTGATGGCATGACAACTGGAGCCAGTTAAAGGCCTTTTCTGGGGAGCTGGGTGTGATCAGGAGGGAGAAGGAATCCTTTGCCTGAGATTTGCAAACTAGAGAAGCTTGGTGGACTTTCACGCTTCATGTGAATTATACAGCAGGCCTCCTGGAGGAAAATACTGCAGACACCCTGAGGAAAAGCAAGCTGGGAGATACAGCTCTGGTTTGCTGGGGGGATGGAGAATTCTGACTGGCCTTTCAAACAAGTGGGTGTTTGGATTCAGCACTTGCTGGAGATGAACATGCCCATCCAAGGGATATTTGAAGGTAGCATTATTGGCTAAGCTATGTCCAAAGGAACAGTAGCTTATTTTAAAAATATATGTATTTTTTTATCTTGTGCTGTCTTCTAAATCCTGTCTCTGTTGTTATCATTGTAGCTAGGACAGGATGCTCATGTTTGAGAGGACAGTTTCTTCATCCACTTTATTCTTCCTCTTGTACGCAGTTGAAATACTCATGTTGCTATTTATGCTTTTCTGAACAGCTCTGACGTTTGCTTTTTTTCATAATGTTAAAATGAAGTAAACGTTAGGAACCAATGACTGTTGCTTGAGTAAGAAATCAGGGTTTCAGGAGATAGAAGAAGAAATATCAGAAGAGAACACCTGTTTCAGGGTTACATGTTTCTATAACTAACAGCAAATATAAAAAAAAAGTGGTGAAAAATATTTCCATGGTGGTGAATTCCCTATTAGAAGCATGCAAAACATGCAAACATTTCCAAACCAGTCACCTAGTTTCTGCATGCTGTATCTCATCCACAAGAAACAGCTTGAAGCTAAACTGGTGGGTGTAAATATCTAAAACAGAGAGCACTATATTTTTTCTCTTAACAAAACTGAAGCTAATTCTGTGGTGGCTTTTCTAAAATAAGGATGGAATTTAAACAGGAAGAGTTAAGATCCTTATTTACTCACTTTTAATTAACCTGCTTACCTTGACATGATTCTGGTCCAAACTGCATCACGTAGCTGTTGGTATTCCGGGGAAGTTACTCTGTGCTGATGCCCAACATGAAGCCCATCAGATACTGGCCTCAGGATCACAGACTCATGGAATGGTCTGGCTTGGGAGGAACCTTAAAGACAATCAAGTTCCAACCCCCCTGCCATGGGCAGGGACACCTCTCACTAGAGCAGGTTGCTCAAAGCCCCATCCAGCCTGGCCTTGGGTGGGAGTGGTAAGGGTTTTTCTTCCATATTTTAAGCTGAAATACATGAAAAAAGACAGGTAAACAGACAGCTGTTGGGCTCCCTGTAACAGACCCTCAGACGCAGGGAGTCGTACACACCCATCATCATCAGGAGACTTCAGCTGTGTCTGTGGCAACTTTGGAGTTGCAGGAAATCTGCCTCTTAAACCTTCTGACCGTTTCAGGGCCTGAAAGGCTGAGGACCTGAGACGTTCCCCTCCCAAAAAGTGTGCACAGGGTTGTTTCTGGTTGCTCCTTTCCTCCCGCACCTCAGCTGGTGTTTTGGGGTGGGGAGGGAGGGGGTCATGCAGCAGGTGCAGCAGCAAGCATAGCCTGTGCTTGGGGAGGTTATTGCCGGTGGGATGCAGTGACACTCCTGTGGCTCATTTCTGCCTTTGTTACAGCCTTGAGCTATTTGTAGCCTTCTCGATTTAAGTGGTTTGGCCAGAAGAAGCTGCAGGAGGGAGGGTTTGTACTTGGAGATATTTCTCTTAACCGTGGCTCCAGGGTAAAGGTGCGGCAGCAACACAGGGAATTTTGCTTTACAGTGTGTGACAGTATGCAGTTTCAGGCACCCTGGCTGGGCTCGGCATACCTGCTGTTTTACGGTGCATCTTAATCCCAACATTCTGGTTTTCACAAAAATCCCTGAATCCCTCTGTTCTCTTGAAGCAAGTCCAGGTGTCTTTTGAGCTCATGTACAGCCTTTGTTTCAGCTGCCTCTCCTGGTAACTTGTTCCACATGTTTATTACTCTTCAGCTGAAGCAGTTCTGCCTGACAACTTCCCTGTTTACTCCCAGTTGTTTTATTTGAAATGTTTGCAGCCTGTTTTGACATCCCTTCCCTTCCTTCCTCCTGCTCCTCCACCTTAGCTTGGTAGAGGTTACCTTCATCACCCCCTTTCATGATTTTGAAAATCTTCTTGTAGGTCACATCAAAGTATTCTCTTTTCCAATGAGAATAAATACAACATACCCTCACTTCACCCACCCAATAATTTAGGGCCCAGTAAGAGCCAAGATCTGGTTTCACTTTTTGTTGCCCTGCTCTTGCACCCGCTGAGGCAGTAATATTCTCGCTGTGATATAGTGACTAATGCAGAGCATCTGTTCAGCCTCCATCTCCAGAACAAGCCATTGATTTCCAGTTGTTGTTGCTGTATCTCTACTAATGCAAGTTTGTGTCCCATTCCTCTCTTCTTCCCCTTTTCTCTGATGTTCTGCCA
>JAOQGH010000001.1:126552567-126571223 GCA_025769975.1 Gallinago jamesoni | reverse complement strand
TGTTGTTGCTGTATCTCTACTAATGCAAGTTTGTGTCCCATTCCTCTCTTCTTCCCCTTTTCTCTGATGTTCTGCCATATATTGGTGGCTTTAATTATGTTTTTTTCACTACAACCCTTAAAATCCTTTACCTCTACAAAACATCGCGTCATTGTGGTACTTAGCATATACAGCTTTGCCCAATTCCTTTCTCAGGGATTAATTTATTTTGTGCTTTTTGTGTTGAGCTACAATTGCTGAGTGAACCAAATTCTTCTGCATTGACCGTGCTCAGCCTAGATTTATTTCCTGACATGAGAGCTAGAACACCATGTGAAGATACTCTTTTCAGTGTTTCTGTATGGACATCAGTGTACAAGTACAGACATGGTTCTCTGAACCAAAAGCGACTCTGAAGGCCATTCATTGTTCATCGCTGCCATAGTGTAAGAGTCCTAATCAAATGTAGCATAGGTCATGAGGACGTTTTTGTCTGGAAGAAGCTGACACGGAAACAGTGTTTGGGGCAAGTGGGATGGTAATTCTTGTAAATCTGACCCCCTCACTCAGTACCCTTTTGCCAATATAAAGCTCCCACCCAATGTCTGATTTTTTTCTGTTGCTCCACAGCCACTGTTTCTGTCCTTTTACTTTGCAATCCATAACTTTCTGTTTGTCTCCATTACTTATCTCTGACACTGGACCTTGTCAAAACTTTGTTTGAAAAATCGAACCTCACTGTGCTGTATAGCATCTGTCATGTTTTCCTTATCTGCCACGGCAGCATTATCTTCAAAAATATCCAGCAGGTTAGTTAGGCATGACCTCCTGTGTCTAAATGTATGCTGGCTGTCCTTAATCAAACTGTCTTTCCAGGTGTTCTCATGTCACATCCGTTAAAGGTTTCCTGTGCCAGATGTTAATCTTACTGCTCTGTAATTTCCTAGTTTGCCTCTTGACCTCTTTTGAGGGTAGGGGAAAGAAGCCAGAGTGCCACTTCTAGCTTTAAAAATTTCTGCCAGACACAAGGTACTTTAGTACAGTATCTTCCTTACTCCTTCTGTTACCACTGCTCTTGCTCAGTCTAATTATTGGGGGCTGATTGTTGCCTGGCACTTAGACCATTTCTAAACCAGTTGGTATCTCAGAGGCATGACAAGTTTTCATAACTGAGAGGATATGTTGATGCTTTGCCAGAAAACCAAAGGCTAAACCTGGTGCACTCAAAATGGAGTAATGTAGCTGCATTTATTTATTAAAGAGGAAAAAGCCTGAAGAAGTGTCTGAGACCTCCTGCACTAAGATAGAGAGTCTTGGGTTTTCTTCAAAGAGATGAGTTGGTGGGCAGCTCGTTTCTTTGAATTGCAGTAGTTATGATGGTAGGAACAGTGTTGGTACCTTTTTTATTGGCCTTGGAGAAACAAACTGCAGTGCAGAGACTGCATTTCTTCTTCATGAAGGTAAATTGTCCTCTATGTAATGAGTTTTCCCTCTTCTGCATGCCAGATTGGAGATTTTTTTCCTCCTTAAGAAAGCCATTCCATTTCTTACTCCTGTCTTCTTATGTGCTAATGATCTATAGTCCATGAAAGGTATTTTTTTTCACACTGGTTGAGTCTTAGGCTGGGGGCCTGTATCTAGGAACTGAACCAAAGATCAGCTGCATAGGTCTCCATTCCCCTTTTTCAGTGAGTAAAAGATTCACATTTCTTAGCTTACCGCTGTGGGTGAGACATCAGTGCCAAGAAAGATAATTAGTGTGAGTAGGTGTGGAGGGGCTTTGTTCTTCCTTGTGGCTCTACAGAAACAGAGAATAGAAATGAAAGAATAAAGTGGCAGATAGATTATCTCATATCCTAATAGAAAATATTGAAAATCTGCGTTATAAAACATGTAAGTAAAGACAAATGTCATTCTTCAGTCCACTGTATGAATTCCCAAATTCATGGCTCTTTTTGAAATATTACATTAAAATGGTCCAATTTTAGCTCCATTAGAAGAAAGAAATGCATACTCCTGTGTTTCTTTGCTAAACACTTTATTCTTAAAGAGGCCATGATAATATTTAACTAAACCGCTTTCTGCTTTTTTTAAATACCCAGAGCAAAAGCGTTGCATGCCTTTGCAGATCTGAGTAACTGGAATTACCTTTATGGACTGCTCTCATTTGCTTTTTTAATTAACCTCTATACCCTTAATGTTGTGATAATTAAGGGGTATTCTTCACAATCTCAGACCAGCAGAGCATGTACTGATCAAGTACGAGAGATCTCTGGATAAGAGGATTTGTTGAATCAAGGCCAAACAGCAGACTCTTTCTTTTCAGCCCCGTGGGTCAGTACGATAAATGGGATATAATCTTTGGCCACACAAGAGCAAAAGCATGCAGATAGCTTTATGTGTACAGGTGACAGGAGTCTTGCTGTTGATTTCACTGCATGAGTTGGGACAGTTCATAGCATTTAAAGAAAAGCAGGAACATAAGGGTTTGACTCACTGGTGCTGTACGATGAACTTGGCCTTGAATAAACCAAGTATTGCTCTCTTCCCCTCAGTTCCCATTCACTGCTGCTTCAGTTAGAAAGCTGCTGGGATTTCTAAAATTTTGGGAGGACTCTTCAGACCTTCAAAGGTCAAACACTTCAAAGCCCAAATGGCAGTTGAAATGCCTAGGAAGTTCCCAAATGGTGCTAGCATTTGGGACCCTAGTACCTAGGTAGTAACTGTTGGGTTTTATGTGTTTCTCTTACAAAGCCTTTACAAACCATTTTTTTTTCCTGTGATTTTGCATGTTGTGTTTTCATATACAATCTCCTTTAGAGATATGCCAAAAAAAAAAAAGAGGAAAAAGAAAAAGGCAGAAGCATGAACATGCAACTGAGAAAACTCTTTAAACAAATATTATTACCACAAACCTGCATACCAGTCTGGTTTCATTACTATAGCAGCAGCACTAGTGAGGTATGTTCTCAGGTTATGTGACCGTAAATCAAGTGCAAACTTTCTAGTTGTGTCCGGTAGGATCTTGTCCCACTCTTTAATATTCCCCTACCTGTGCTTACTGTGTACTTTTGGTTTGGATAGTAGAACGTCTGAAGCGTAATTTGTAGAGGAAATCACTTTCTTCTCCAGCCGCAAGCCAGAAATGCCAAATTTTATGTTTCCATCAGCTAAGAATACATTTTCTCTTGTGAGTCAGCTTCATTCTGGTTGTTTAATAGGAATTAGCAAGTGTGGAGGCCTGAAAGCATCCAACTAATTCTTTTTAAAAAATAACAGAATATAAAATTATATTCAAATTTTGTTTGAAAACAGTCCAGAAAAATGTGGATTGCCTCATCATTGTTAGGCAAATATCTGGGCGAGCGGGCTGCTTAGTTTTGTTAGAGGAACAAATGTGGAGTGAAATGACTGGGAAGACACAAATAATTGGTTTGGCCAGTGGCCTGATTTGGCTGGTTGGTCAGTTTGTCTGTCTTTGTTTCTTTCTCCAACAAAAATAAATGAGCTTCCCAGTTCATCTTTCATTTTCAGTAGAGCAAGTCTGGCCAGTCAGTTTTCTTCCTTGATTGATCAAAAGATCCAGAAACAGAAATGCAACCAAACCATGTGCAGCATTTAAAGGAAGGCTGTCAAACTATTTGTATTAAATTGATTAATTGCAGGAAATTCCTCTTTCTGACTGACACACTACACTACAGATGCTCTTCAGAGTAAGCGGTTGTTCTTTCAAGAAACCTACCATGTGTTGGGTTTCTTTGGGCCTATTTTCTACAGTGTTATCTTTGCCTTTTTAAAGCAGGGGAAAATATAGGTGAGTAGAAACTTTTGTTAACATAGGTCTTGGATTTCTTTGGCTCACAGCTATTTTAATGTGATAAAATGCCAGTGGAGTGAACCTAGTCTGTGCAGTCATTTGCTGATGGGCATGCATCTATGTTGGCAAGACTTGCACATCTAACTTCCACTGCAGAAATGAAAGGCTATGCATGACTATAGACAACAAACCAAGAACGTGGTATAGAGAAGAAGATGCCACTCAGAAAATACGCAGCATGAGCTGCAGAATAATGGAGAAAAACCTCTTTTCCCCAGAATAAAGGAGAAAAACCTCCTTTTCCTGTCCCCCCATCTTCATTTGCTTTGATACTGGGTAACTATTAAGGACTCAATAGATGCAAATATGTCTTTTTCTGGCTGGCCACTGATCAAAATAGTTGCTGATGGTCAGTTTAGTTTTGCATACAGAGCAGTGTAATCTTCACACTAAATAGAAGGTGGCTCTAGGTGGTTTGGTGACTTCACTACATAATGCTCTTGCTGTCTCTCACTCTCCCCATCCCCTCTTTTTTCATCGCATAACAAATGAATTCTGCTTTTAATGAAACTGTCCTTGCACATTCCCTTGCCCACTTCTGTACTGGGCAGTGTTCATCCAAGGTGATCTTGGAGCAGGTAGCGACTGGACAGTGAGAGTGCACTCTTCAATTAACATGAGATCATTCTTTCTGCAAAAATGGTTCACCTGGTTTCCGTGCCTCTGAACAGCTAAAATTTCAGTATGATCTCATGCATTGTTTCTCCTGGGCAGCTCACAGATGGTTTATCTTCCCCTTTGCATTGGATTTAATCCCCATACGTGTTTACTTCTACTGCACTGTACTGTTGTTTTACCTATGTACCTTTAATGTAGCACCTGGTTTTACTTCAAGCTGATCTCCTTTGTGTCTTTGGCTTTACTATGGATTCAAATGGACTTGCCTACACACCCAAATGCATCCTTTTTTCTGCACCCTTTCCTTTTTTCAGTAAATGCTTTATTTAAACATACGACAAGTTCAGTCTTTTTAGCCTTGTAGTTGTTCTTGTCACTTGTGCTGGAAGTTATCTATTGCATATGATTTTGTGAGGAGACTTTTGTCTTTTGACTTTAGTCAAGTGAAAACTTACGAGTTTCTAGTTTTTACTATGTTTGTTGTCGTTACTGCCTTTGAGTAGAGTTCAAGATCTGTGCGGTGGGATATACATCTATGCATGTGAGATACTTGTATCACACATGTTTATGATTACCTTGGAGTACATTCCTAGGTTTCTGCACCAGTGGAATAAATTGCATTTAGTTTGCAGTTCTGACCTTCTCACCTGCACTCTGCTCACTATAATCTTACTCTGCAGGAATTGCTTTGAACGCCTCAATTCAATAAGGCTGTTTTTATACAACACACTATTTTCTAATAAAAATAACCTGCTATAAAAATACTTTTCTTTTTTCCCCTCTGCCATCTCTTGCAGCCTCCACTGAGTCACAGCAAGGAATGAATATTATGCTGATCTAAAACTTAAGCGCTACAGGCCTAGGACTGTATATATTAAGAACAGATTATCTCATGAATCAGCTAGGTAGAACAGAAGATGTTTCACCAAGGTTCTTGAAAACTTTCTTTTACAACTGGCAGGAATAATGAAATGTGATCACACCTTAGAAATAAAAGAATTATGTGGTTCAAGACAGAGGATAGAAATGATTTATCCTATTAGGGAAAAGGAAGCTAAGGCAAAGGACAAGGCAAAGCAGGAGATGAGGAGATGAGCCAGGTTGTCTCTCTGCTTTTCTTTTCTATTTGTTCCCTTTATTGGCACAAGGAGAACAGCAGAATTGCCGTTCAGGGCCCTACTCAAACTGTCTCACTTCTGTGAGTATCCCCATGTGAGGCACCTACGTCTTTTATTTTCTAGAATTTTGTGCTTTTTCTCCTAATTATCTGTTAGGGATCCAATCCAAGAAGCCTGAGTACAGTTTAATTGCATCTAGTAAAAGATAACTTGTGCAATGGTTGTTTCAGAAAACTTCTTCTATTTTTAATATGCATATGAAAACATTTGGTTACAAGCTAATGTTGGAATGGTGTGTGTAGATATTGTCACCCAGACATCAGCAGAAAAATGGTGCATTGCATCGTCTGTCTATATATGCGCTCTGTTTTGAACACTCACCAGTTTTCTATACTTGAGCTAACTACTATGTTGAGCTCAATTAAAGTCTTACAATATATGATATTTTAAAATGGTATCACTGGCATGCACAGCAGATGTTTTGGAAACATGTTTTCAAGCAGAGATAGCAGCTGACTGTGACTGTTTTGGTGCAATAAAGTAGTAAGGACAGGAGGTCTCTCTTCTCACCTCTTCTTCCCGTATTTGGATTGATGGTGGGGAAACTCAATGGTAAAGTCACAGGTTAGATCGCCTGTGTGTCAAGAGATGGTCTTCTAGTATCTGCACAGTCTCTTTTATGTGCCCAAAAGGCTTTGCTTGCTGCAGCACTGGAGAACAGTGGGACATGCCCTGAGCAGACCCAGTGAGGAAGGAGAAAAAGCCAAGAAGGCACCATGTGTTTGTTTACACCCAGTCTAGGTGAATTTAGATACTCGTAACTTGTGGGCCAGCTCTACCTTAAGATCTGAAACGTGATTTGACTAAAAGTAAGTCTGATTACCCTGACTTTGTAATTAAGTCAGACTTAGTCAGTCTGCCTCTGACGAAGAGTAGCCGCATCAAAAACGCAGCAACCGGTCTGTGCACAGGGCTGGTTCCAGGGGACCGATGTGGCTCCGCCAGTTCACATTCGTTCCAAAAACAGCACCGGGGTAACTTTGTGCTGGCAGGCTTTATGCCGGATCGAGTGTCGTCCATCCTCCCACCGCTGGCATGAGGCCAGCATAAACTCCATATCATGTGTTCTAGCTAATTCATCTTAAATGTGATTATGTGCCCTGGGCTGATCCAGATCAAATGTGTACTGAGAGCAAAGAGCCAGGATTAATGATTGTGGAGGCATGACCTGAATTCAGCAATGGAAGGGGAAGCTGTGATAGAATCTGGTTGCTCTGACAGAGCTGCTCCTTCCTTGGAGAGCAGGGCCAGGACCAGGAAAGTAACAGGTCACTCGCAGGAAAGGTTTTTCATGGTGGTGGTGGTGGTGTCATTTTGTTCCTCTCCAAAGACACCCGTGTTTGTTCTCCTCCTTTGAACTATGTAACTGCACATGTGGAGAATGACACAGGAATTAGGAGATCCCTGTGTAAAATACCAGCTTCTGTTTTGCTGTAGTCTCTCCAGTTCTGATGACTAAGGTGGACCTTTCCATTGCAAGGATTAGACCCGAGGCTCTCCTAAGTTCTTAATTTAATTCTTAATTTAAGACACACTTGTTGAACAGAAGTGCTATGTGTTTCTTTCTTTCTTTCTTTCCCTGACTTGAGGTTGTGGGCAGGGCTGCTGGATGTGTTCCCAGCACATCTCTGCACTTGAATGCAGAGGTTTCTTCCTGAACCTCCTGCCCACCAACCTGTGGTGATCGCTGACTGAAAGCCCTGTCAGTGCTGCTCTCTGCTGCCTGTCTGTGTGGTTCACGTTTCTCATGGGTGCTAGTGATGGATAAGTCTTTGGGTGAGAGACATGGCTTTTCCTGGCAAGTCGCTGGCAGGAAGACAGGAGGAAGAGGATTTGTAGGTCTGATCCCTGTAACGCAGGGGACCTTCTGACTGCAGTTCACATCAAGCATTCACGGGGGAAAGGAAAAGCTCTAGTGTTTTTGCTAGCGTTGTAAGGACTACAGCAATAGGGAACATATGGTGATGATCTCCTGTCACCTTACAATCCAAATACAACTGCCCAAATGTCAATGTTGTAAACCAAAGCTCAGGTAGTGACTGGCTGAAGAGAAGCCAAGGTTGCTTGACCTCAGTGTGGAAACCTGGAGGTAGTTTTGCGGAGAGGCCTGCTTGCTCCACAAAGATACCTATTTTGGTGAAGCACATGGGTTGTGCTTCACCACAACCTACTTCTCCACCAGCCTAACCTCCATGCCAAAAGCCACTGATTACCACTAGCTCCTCCTGCTCTCATGTCCCAAACCATCTGCATTAGAAGCTTTGGCCAGGTTCCCATCTTCCACCCAAAACCTAGCCATCTCCATAAAACCTACCCCTATTCTTCCATGGTGGTGCTTTCTTAGGGCAATGAAGCTGGTGAAGGACCTGGAGAATAAATCTTATGAAGAGCGATTGAAGGAGCTGGGACTGTTTAATCTGAGGAAGAGGAGGCTGAGGAGAGACCTCATCACTCTCTACAACTACTTGAAAGGACATTGTAGAGAGGTTGGTGCTGGTCTCTTCTCACAAGCAATTAGCAATAGAACAAGAGGGAATGGCTTCAAGCTGCAACAGGGTAGGTTCAGACTATGATTCTTCTTGCTCTCTATAACCACATTGCCATCCACTTTGAATGGCTCCCTTTGTTTCACCACTTCATGCTCAAGCCCCCTTTATCCCCTTAATGCTTTATGCCTGGGTCTGTGCTTCTCTTCCTCACTGTCCTCTGACTCATTTGCTCCACCAGCGCTGCTAACCTTGCCTGCAGATTTTTCATTTTTTTCACAAAGCATACTTTAGATGTAAAATCTGCAGTTGATCTGTGAGTGAAGTCTTTTTCTGGACCTAAAGACACTCCTTAACCCTGTTTTCTATATAGAATTATGCAGCTGAGAGGCACTGGATGAGAGGAGACAGCACTTCATAATAATATTTCAGATCTACAAATTGGAAGCATTTGCTTACATCTTTCTTACCATACCTTTGCATATTACTTTGGCAGACAGTGGTGAAATGCTTAGATCACCAACTCCCCCAGGCAGAGAGCAGGTCCTCCTATCTGCTTTTTACCTGGCACTGGTGCTGTTATCACATGAGCTTCTCATGATGGTAATTGGACCTGAAAGTGGAGGGATTTTTTTTTCCCCGTATAAAGTTTGTGAGGTTTTGATGAAGTATTTTCCCTAACACCTAAATATTTTGCCTCTGAAACACTGCCAGCGCACTTTGTGAATTTCATAGTTAATAGATGCTTCAGGCTTCAACTCTTCTTTTTAGCTTAGTCAAACCAATGTCTCCCCTGTGGTAAAGGGACACAGACCATCCCAGACAGGTACCTAACGAGGGGTTGTGAGGGATGCAGGATGTGACCCCAGGGTGAGACATAAGCAACACATGGAAATAGTTTCCCAGGTTCACTGCAACAGCATTTAACGCCTCTACTCTATGGGATTTAGTGCACTGAGGTTTTTAAATAGAAAACAGAAGTTTAGTAGAAAGTATTCCTTAAAGCAGAAACCCAGTTTTCTGCAGAGTTGTTTTCCAGAGGAAAAATTTCTATCAGTTATAACAACAATAATAATAATAATAGTTGAATCCTGAGCTGCTGCTGTATTTTAATCCTCTAGGATCTTTGGAGCCATGGTGAAGGCTGTACATAGCTGTGCAGTGTTAAAGACTACACATCTCTTACTGTACATAGTGGGGATTAAAAGCTATCTTTGGAGGAAATAAAGAGGGTTAGAGTATCTGTGTAATTAGCAGCAAATTCAAAGGAGATCTGGAAATTCATTCCATTGTCATATTTCAAACCCAATTTTAAGGTGACCTGGGAAACACCATCTCATGATGTTGGAGGGTACTGGCACAAACCACCTCTCATTCATATCTTAGATGCTGAAGGATGAGAGATGGTTTCATTTTTGCAAAATTATATTAAAAAAAACACTGAAAATATCTGTATGTGCAACTGCCAGTGGGCAAATTTAAAGAAGTAGATTGCTCTTCAGTATTAATCATTAATCATGGCTAGATGTGACTCATTTGATTACTTATGAAAATCAAAGCCAACTGATTTTTCTTCACTGTATGTAGGAAGAGGGCAAGTGTGTGTAGTGCATGTGTGTGCGTGCATTATCAAGAGAGGGAGTTACCCCACCAGTCACACTCCTTTGCTGCCTTTCATCCCATGAAACAAGAATTAATGTGAAATAGTTTTCGGTGCTTTTAATTTTTTGCTGCTGTTGTGGTATTAAGGACTGCCTGTTCCAGCAGTTTGCTTCATTTTTTCCCTCGGATTTCTCAACTCAAGATGTCTGACAGAAGTAGAGGAGGTTTCACATTCAGCATTTTGATAGTTTCCCATGTTCTGTTCTTTATTTTTGGAAATTATCACAAGAATAGCTTGAACCAGTTTGACCTGTTTGTACATCTCATAGCACAATGGGGCTATAATTGAGGCATCTCACATTACTGAGCTGATGCCATTATTATTTAAAAGCAAGTAGGTACCTATTAGGAATATTTATTCTCTGTCTTCTATCAAGAAAGCAATTTTCTGAAGAGAGTCGTGTTTTTGTCTTATTTAGGGTATTGATTACCTACTGCTTTGATATAAAAGGAGATTTATAGCCTCTCTGCTCATAGATAATCTGTGAAGGACTGTTATGGTAAGATTGAGCCCCTAGGCTGGGAGCCAAGGAGAGAGAGGATGTTTTGCAGCTTGGCTCTACCTTTCTCACATGATTCATCGGATGCTATTTAAATCTCTTTGTACCTCTGTTCAGTTCTCGATTTCACAAGAAAGTTGTAATCGTTGTAATTGTCAATGCTGAGCTCCCTGGCTCATGGGGCCTGCAGGAATGCTTGCCACGATACAGAGACGATGTGCAGACAGCTCTTCCTCTCTGCTCTCGGCCGCAGATATTCAGAAGTCATGCCCAAGTCACCTGAGATTGGTTTAGCCTTTTTCTTCATGTTTGTTTGTTCTTTAAATCTGGAAACATTTTGAAGTGTTTCAAGTCTGTTTTTATTAATCTACAGTGAGTTTAGCTAGAAAATTTTGGTTTTAGATCAAAACAGTAGCTCTCGCAATCAGGTGATGCCAAGACCTGAGGCTTTTGTCAGAGCAGTGGATAGTGGATATTGTAGCTAAAAAAGGTGAGGGTTGATGTAGTATGCAGTTCTGCAGATGTGGCTCTTCCCGATAACAGAAATGTGGAGCTGCAGGAGGAGCAGTGAAGGACCTGCATATTCCATAGCCACAGTAATAGTTTTCTAAAGCTCCTTTCAAGAGCCAAAAGGGCTTTTGATAAATGGAGACATTGGGGGAATCTGTAGGCAGAAAAAGAAAGAAAGAGCAGTTTAAAAAAAAGGCGGAGGAGCGAATCTTCATGCTTTCAGACAAACGTAGAGTTAAGGGCTTGAGAGGATGCTGAAGAATTTAAAATTCCTACCCGTGTGTGAGTAGGTGTGTTTTGCACTGCTTGTATTGAGTGAATCTGAAGGAAGCACCGAGTAACATGTTTCTGGTAGTAGTATTTGCGGGGATGGAAGTGAAGGAGCACTGTCTCCCAAGCTGTTCCTGAAGTAGTAACACCATACTTTGTGTTGGCGTGAGCAGCTCCCAGTGCAGGCTGTGCCTTCTCCACACCCCCAGAAATAACTACTCAGAGCTGCTTACAGACCAGCTATACTGAAAAGTCTGGTTCCCCAGCTAGTGGCGCGGACGGTCGAGATCTGGTCCCACCTACTTTTTGGGTGTTTGTGTCTTCTACACATCAACTTTGATTCAGTGGAAGATGGGAGCAGAGCGTGTAAGAACTGCATAATTAACAGATCAGTCTCAAAGCAGAGGATGATGAATATAATGGGGCTGCAAGGGGCGCATAAGAAAAACAGAGGAGTGGATTTTCTGCTGCCATACATTTTCATAGCCCTGCTGACCTCAGCTGGTTGTTGGCATCTGGCTGCGGTGCTGGCATGAGCTTTTTGGGCACCACAGCACAAGAGCACGGTCCTGTCCGACAGGCTTCCCGCTGCCCGCACACAGCCTGGCCACCAGCATGCTCCTACTCCCTGGGGGCAAAAAGCTGAAAACTTCAAAAGCTGAAAGCTTCCATGAATGACTTTTTTTCTCCAGGCTCCAAATTTCATGTTTTCCCCCATGCACAGCAAGATGCCTTCCTCAAACTGCCAGTGCTGGCACATGAGGAGAGGGCTGCCACCACCGGAGCAACATGCTGAGCATCCTCCCCACCACTGGAAGCCACCAGGTTCCATTTAGATTATAAAACTTGCAGGGAGGCAGAGCTCCGGCAGGAGAGCATTCCGCCTTGTGGCAGCAACCACAGACAGCATCCACGGGGACCTTTTCGTACTTCCCTTCTGAAAATTAGTTATAGGAAATTTGAGTGGTTGCTTTTTTCCCCCCTTTCTTTGCCCGAACAAGCGTCACAGTGAGGTGGTGATGGGGTGGGAGGTGGTGCAGTAACCCCGACCTCCGTGCTTGCCAGTGGCTCACTGCCACAAACTTGTGCCTGGCGTCTGCTGCGTGTTGCATTTTCACTAGGGAAATCACCTATGAGGGATTATTGGGTCTGCACAAACCCAGTCGGAGGTCTGGGAGTGACGAGTATTTAAAATGAGATAAATGAGGATGTCGCTTGAGTTCAGCCTTTTCCAGAGTTGTCTAAGATTAATGATTTATTTCAAATTCCTGACATAGTTCTCAGTCTCGGATTTTGGCAGCATCTGTTAATCCTCCTGGCTGTATGAAAATCTGGAAAGTAGGAATCCTAAACTTTCAAAAGGCAGAATATAAATTAAGATATCCTCAAGACAATTTTCCAAACTTCTTTTTTTTTAAAATCGAGATTTTAAAATTAGTCTCATTCCTGCTTGAAGTGTAAGTCATAGTTTTTGGGTTGCCTGGGGCAGACAACGCTGTGTAGTCTGTGTGTTTTGAAATTTCCAATCATTTGCTATGTGTATGCATGATTGTATTAATTGGATTATATTTTGAGAGTATAGATACTGCACTATATTTATGGAAAACAAATCTAACAAACGCTAATCCTCAGAATACACCAATAGAGAAAAAAGTGGTACATTATATGCAACTGATAACACAGATTTAAGTGATTTGCCCCTGAAGTGGTAGTAGAGATGGGACTTGAACTGTTACAATTATCGTTCTTCAAAAGCTTTTTCCAGTTGGGAGTTATCTTTCACCTCCATGCCGCTTATTATGATCTGAAACTCCCGTTTGTTTTAATTTTCTTCTTTTTCCTCTCTTTACCCATCTTGTTTTGAAAGAGCTATCATAATCTGTTGAGTGAAAACTCAGTTTTGCATAATAATGCTTAGATGTGATTGTTCTCACAAGTTTTGCAATGGGCTTCTCTGAACTCCAGGGTGATTCTTGGCTGGGCTGATCAGGTTTGAAGTTTGCTTTTCCATTCAGTGCACATATATATCAGGTTTTAAAATATATTTTGCAATGTGTAAGTGGCCCCTGTCCTGCAACGACGTGTTGCCATGTTTGCACCCCACAGATCTACAATTTCCGCAATTTGTGTCACAACCACAGGCTGCCCAGGGAGGTTGTGGAGTCCCCTTCTCTGGAGATTTTCAAGACATGCCTGAATGCAGTCCTGAATAATGTGCTCTAGGAGTTCCTGCTTTAGCAGGGGAGTTGGACTAGATGATCTCTAGAGGTCCCTTCCAACTTTGACAATCTTCGTGATTCTGTGAACCGAGGTTTTCTGATTCATAACAAGCAGTTGTTGCTTAGTTGGGAATGTCTTTGGAGAGGATGGAATGGGGAAGGCTAGAAAGGAAACCACGTTGCAAACAGCTTTGCCAACAGAGCTTTGCTGGTTTCATGGTATAGGGTTGGATAGTATCTTGTCAGATAAGGTCTTTGTTTTCTGTACGTGGGGATGGAAAGAAAAGCTGTTGGAAGAGGGCTGCAGGTGTCATTCGCTCATCAGAGGCGCAGCATTGTGTCCCTTCTGGGAGCGGGCTGCACCCTCCTCCTGCAGAGCTCATCTGGCAGAAAAGATGATATGCCCAATTGATTTCTTGAGGGTAGCCTTTATGTTGTCAGTACCAGTGGGGCAGCAGGCACTAGGCTGGGATTCGGGAGCACCGGGAAACTCTTTCTGCCACTGGCTTCCGTTGTACTGTGTTTGATTTCCTTTCTAGAACTGTCATAGTCTTCAAATGGGGATAAGCCTCACAGGAGCGAGCCTCATAGATACACTGGAACTGCTTAATTACTTCAGGTTTGAGCAGCACATGAAACAGGTCAAACAACATGCAAAAATATTTTTTTTCCCAAATAACTCTATCCTCTCTTAAAATTCCCCATCTAGTGACCAGGGAATTTCAGAGAGGAAAGCAGCTCCCATGCAGTGGAAATACTTCCTTTGCCGCAATTGCAGCAGCTTGTCTTCAGTTCACAATTCCTTGAGCCTTGACCTACACTAGTCACAAAAAGAAACTGTCTTAGGATGAAAAAGGTTTTCCTTTTTTTTTTTTAAAATATAATTTGAATTGTGTTTTTGCTTAAAGGACATTTGCCCTTTTTACATCCAGTGCATTCATTATGTTTCCGTAGAGCAATTCTATCCTTTCAGTCAGGATGACCTTTATTTTATATTTAAATGCAACAGCAAAACAAGGAGAAAAAAAGAAGTAATGTGAATTCTTCTCCAGAGCTCCTTCGCTGGCTTGCTCTCTGCACATGAATGCAAAATGGCAGCTGCCACTGCAGCGCAGTCAAGAGTTCCCATTTAAAAATGCAGTGCTTACAAAAGAAGCCCTAACAGCCATAAGCTACAAAACCCAACATCTGATAAATGGAAAAGGACAAAATCAGGTCACGGAGGCAGCGCGTTATCTTTTGCTCTGGTATCGCATCTTTCATCTGTGGATCTGGAATCACTGCAAAGGCATCATCCTGCCTCCCAAGTGAAGTGGGAAGGGGCAAAGAGGACCTTGGATCCCAGGGAGATGGGGCAGCCGTATGTTTGTATACAGCACCATTTTTTAAGAGGGGAGGTAAAGAACTTCAGGCCTGGCTGAAGCTGCAAGTGGCATTTCTGTAGGCACAGGTAATTAGCTGAACTGGAATTAATGCTCCTGTGTGCTACAAAAAGCGCCCTAGGATTTTAATCAAGGCTATTAGCATATTGGTAAAGCAACACTGAATTCTGCAGCCCCCCTTATGCGGCAGTCTCAGTTGATTACGAATTCACCGAGAGCCTTCCTTCCTCTTCAACTGCACCTCCAAAAACATGATGTAGTAGAAAGCTTCTGCTTATTCCCAGCACTCTGGAGGAGCTCCCCGGGTGAGCAGGGGTCTCCTCCTGGGGGACAATGCAGAGGGGCTCCTTCCCTGGGAAGGGCTGAGCCCTGCCCACCCCGACTACCCTGGATGGGCAGCCCCAGCTGAGCAGCAGGGGCGGGTGGGGAGCTGGGATTTTCGTTTCACTGCTGATTTCCATCATGCAGAATCAACCGTAGAACTGTAGAATGATTTAGGTTGGAAGGGGCCCTAAAGATAATCTAGAAAGGCAAGGTGTGTTTGCATTTATGCAGTGCCACTTTACAAAGAGCCCTCACGAGCAAGTTGCCGGTTGCCCAAAAACAAACTGGAAGGAGGATGTTGCTGCTAGCAGCAAAACCAAATGGCTGCCTTCCCCACTGGCCCCACTCCCTACTCTTTTCAGAGGATTCTTGGCACCATAAGCCAGGAGTTACAGTGTTAGGCATATACTTCTAAGTTGGTGGCAGTGATTGGCACTGATTTTGACTATTTTACTGTTCAGCCTGAAGTGTTAAGGTATTATTCAATATTAAATTCAAATGCAGGCACATGTATGCATGTATGCATGCGAATGTGTGTATGTGTGCATAGGCAAGGTGAATTTTCCTCCAATTTTCCATCCTGTATCCAAGTCATTGGTGCCCATGGGCTCTTTGATTTTTATTGACAGGCAGAGCAGAGCTCTGCTGATCGGGGTTAGGAAAGTTTGTACCTGCCAAAGAAAACTACTCAATTCAAAATGGAAGTTTAGGTCAACCCCTGGGTTTATTTTTCAGGCTTAGAGGTTTTTTGAAGAACAAGCCATGGTGACGCCAGTTCCCTTTGTGTAGTATCTTTTGTGTGCTCTTTTACTCGAAGAAGATGCTTAATTGTGTGACAGGGTAGGACAGCACCCACAGGCTTTCCTGCCAGTGAACGACTGGTATCAACCCTAGGAAATCAGGAAATTGGCCTAGACTGAATATCATTAAAAGCCTTTAGAGGAAAGTCAGTTAATTCCTTTTGTCTGTGAAACTCCCATTAATCTCTGCTCAGATTCTCTCCATTCCTACTGCCACACCTGGCTTTTAACAGCAAAACACCCTTGGTCTCCACTAAACATAAAGAAAGCAACATGAAAGAGAAGCTATAATTGCTTTCCTAAGAGTGTCTCCTCTCCCCCACCCCCTTTTCCTGCTGTTTGGTCACCTTTATTTTTCCTTTTTTCCCCGAGGTTTGATGTCTTTGCTCGTCTTTTAACTGTCAACAGTACACAGCAAGCTTTGTGGAGCAGGGACCTTGGGCCTGGTTTTGATCTTATTTTCACGGATGTAAAGGGAGTTCCTTGAAGTTTCTGGTGGTGTAATTGATAGCAGAATAGAACCCTCCTCTGAGATAGCAGGAACATGGCATCCAGCCCTGGCATGGCATAAACGTTTGTTACTTCCATAGCGACTCTGCAGAGTGAGCCTGGTACACTTGTGAGCTAACTGCAAACCTCACTCTCTTTGTATTCCTGTCTACTCTGTGGCATTTAATTTAGGATTAACTATCATTTACTTTCACTTGGTTGCAAACTAATTACTAGGAAATTCATTTTTCTAATTTTTTTTTCTTCCCTTTTTTATTCTTTTTTTCCCCCCTTTCTCCCCGTCCTTTGTCAAGGATGAAGTTTACTGCAATCCCCTTCTCTTGGTCACTTTGAACTGCAGGAGGAGCACATAAGGGTCTCAAATGCACCCTATCAAGGCAACAGAATGTTATCTCGGGGGTATTTTTGGCTGGTGTGGAGCCGGCCCAGCTTGATGCCAGTTCCTCCTGGCTCTCCTGGGTGCAGGAAGCATGTCAAGGCGAGGGATAGTGCATTCCAGCGGCTGAAGAGCGCTGCGCTTGGATCTGCCTTGACAACATAATGGTTCCTGAGAAACCATCGGGAGTCAGCACTCATTAACAGCCCCCAGTTTGCTCTGGTTTCTGCCAGCAAGGAGTTCAGCCCTGGGTTTGGCAAAAGCAATACAGTAGCTTAGAGCTGAGCTGGGCACAAGCAGAGAGGCTGTGGAGTGAAGGAGACAATGCAGTGTTTAATTACGGGTGCATCCAACTCATCTCTGCTGTAACTCTTCGGTAGCCAACGTAGTTATACCACAAATGAATGCAGTTTGAAATCAGAGTTGCCTGGAGAGGGAGATCAAAGGCTAACACAAGCAAATCATTTCTTGGGACTAAATTTTGGGGATGCAGTGCTCCATTCGGTGTTCTTAAAGGCTATTTACAAGTGGCAGAAATGGAAAAAAAACAATGTTAAAATTCCTGCTGGTTTTTTGCATTTGGAACATCAATTTGAATGTGAAGAAACAGGGCCAGCTGTAGTTCTTGACCTATACTTGCAGTGCTTAATTCTCTGTGGCGACTATGATGGATGGAAGCGCACGAGAGCTGGCATTAAATCACGGCTAACTGTGTAGCTGCATCAGCACAGAGCTAACTGCTTGAATATTTACCCACCTTGTCAAGCAGGCTCTTCTGCATGTGCTGAGCTCCGTGCTTTCTTGTCTCTACTGCTAGCAAGCATCTGAGCCACTGAGCTTAAAGTCCCTGCATGCCTGTGGCCACACAAAATGTTTTTCCTGCTACGGTAGAAGCTGCACTCCCAGACACAGACACTCTAACACCATCCTTCACTGCCGGCTCAAGATGACCCCCAGGGGGGTACTGCTGCTGAGGGAGCTGATGTGGGCCCTTCCCACTGCCCTGGCCACGCATTCCTGCCCCCGTGCTGTAATTCATTTTTGCTAGATTAGTTTCAGCCTGGATTAGTTCCCTTGGTCCGGCTCACCGCAAAGCTGAGCACATGTTTGTGCTAGCAGAAGGCAGGCGGGGATGGAGAGGGTCAAAACGGAGTCATTGAGAAGTAGGGCCAGGGAAGACCAACTGTGTATTTGTGGCCTCTTGCTCTCCCTTTGCTTCTCCTTGTTTGATGAAGAGGTATTGCTGTTGTCTCTCCTTGTTTGCTTTCGATTTCCTTCCTCAGGCTGATTATAGAAGTGAAGGAATGGTGACAGGTATTATACCTATAGGCCAAGTTATCTCTGGATGAGCCTGGCTGCTGTTAGTAGCTGCATTTTCCTGCCAGGGCTTCATATAACTCACTGTTGAAGGGTTTCCCCAGTGCGCCTGGCGAGTTGGGCCGAGTGCGTTTCCAGTAGCCCCCTTATGTACCTGCCGCCCACCAGCGCTGCATCCCCCCTCGCCACCCCAGCCCGACCCCACCGCTCAGCCCCCCACCGGGGACTGGCACTGAGCGGGAGCCGGGTCACGTCTGGGTGACCTGCTTTGCATTTATTTCTCAGCAGGGCTATTGCCTTTAAATCCACAGGCTGCCGGGGGCTCTCTGGCCTTTGGAAGGCGGGCAGGCGGCTCAGCACGCCGCTGTGCGGGTTCAGGTGATGGAGCGCTTTGTCCAGGGACTCCCCTGGAGAGTTCCTTGCCCCTTTCTCCCACCGCAGCACAAACCGAGGATGGGTTTTATTTTTCTGAGCACATCAGGTCTTCTAGCACAGCGTGATGTTCTGCATGCTGTCAGCTACTCCGGGCTGCTTGTCAAGTGTGTGTGTGGAGGTGCGCGATGTAAGCTGAAACAGAATCACAGAATCACAGAATCACAGAATCACAGAATTGTGGTGGTTGGAAGGGACCTCAGAGATCATCGAGTC
>JAOQGH010000001.1:126493355-126552467 GCA_025769975.1 Gallinago jamesoni | reverse complement strand
AAATGTTTCCTAATATCTAACCTGAACTTTCCCTGGTGTAACTTGAAGCCATTGCCCCTTGTCCTATCGTCTGTCACGCTATACGCTATACGCTGCTCTAATTTTTGCGTTATCATTCCTGTTGCAAATGTGATTATTTAATTAGGCTGTGCAGCACTTCCAGAGGAAATATTTTGAAGGGAGGGCACGGGTGTTCCTGTATCTCGGTGCCTTTATTACATCTGGGCTAGCTGAACGCAACATGCAATAAAAAAGCAGAATCAGTGGCTGGAGTCCAACAAAAGAAATGGCTTCGGCAACTTCAGCCTGGCCCCATATTTAGCCAAGGCATGTTGTTCCTCTCGCTGCAGCCATAGCCATAAAAGGGTAGCTGACCAGTTGGTTTCCAAGAAAAAGTGCGACTACATTTCCTACAACATATGGACTCATCCCTGCAGGATCCTTGCAAAAACAAGTTTAGAGTTTTTAAAGTCACTGAGTGAGTGAGTGAGTCTTTGCAGCACTGTGCAGATAGCCGCTGCTTTTCCGCTTCTTTTTTTTTCATAACAGTGCTTTTGGCAGTATTGAGGCAGAGAGATTTAGTTCCACGTTACCCTTAAAAAATAAGTCATACTCAACTCCTCCTTTTTTCCAGAGAAAAGTCCCAACCACTTATCAGCTTGCTGGAGTGTTGTAGAAAAGGTTGTCAAATAAATCCCCACATTTTCCCTCGGTTGCTAGTTCATGCACAAACTGCTTTCATTTTTTGTCTGGTGGCCTTTTTGTATCTATCAGCCGCTTCCTTTTCCAGAGCCCCCTAAACTACTCAAGTCTTGCTCTGCTGTTGCAGATAGGAAAGCCCAGAATGCTTTGCTCTGTTGGCTTTGCAGTAAGGATTTATTTATTTTACCTTTCAAAAGGTGACTCTGAAGTCACTATTATTTAAATAATAGTGTCTGTAGCTGCTGCCTGTTGCTTTTTTTTATTGCTGAAGTGTTTTTCTTGTACTAAAACAGCCTGTGCTTGTTGGTAACAAGTATATGAAGTGCTCTGACATGTGAAGTATCTCCTGGAGGAAGGACTAGGAAGTTCATGTTGTACTATATAAAATGAACCTTTTCTAAGTTTATTGCAGGGGATAGACTGCACAGGGAGAGGTTATAATAACAAGAGGCCTGTTGTTGCAAAGTTTTATGCAAGTAGTAGGTAACATTTACGTAAATAAGATTTAATAATGATGCTCATACTTGGCTAATTCCCGCCAGACTTGCTCAGGTTATGTGGGATATTCACCTGGAGGACAGCTGGTTGCTTTCAGTGGAGCTGCTGCATTCACCACCTTTGCCAAAACTGATTACTCAAATAGGTCTTTGCAGACTTGGACCTGGTGTTGATCTGACCTGACTTGTAACGCTTCCCTGCAGAACCCTGTTGAAGAAGGAGGTCACTCTGGGCTCCATCATTGGACTCCCTCTCACACCACCACTGGGATAGAGGCAGAGATTTAGGTCTCCAGTGGAGTCCTGTGAGATACCTTCAATAGGTTGATAAAATTGAATGGGTTGAATCTGTTCCTTGTTTTTGAGTTTCCAAAAATAAGTATATGCAGCTGCTCTGTTAGAAATTTACTTGTACAGACGGAGAAAGAATTTTCTAAGGCTTGCAGAATGTTACTTGTTCACAGCTACCTTTATAAAAACATCTTGTATTTTTAGTTCTCTAACTGCATTTCTCCTAAATAGTAAGGTAATAGCCAGCTATACTTTCTGGAAGGATTATCTGTATCTGATAGTTTTTTATTAAATCTCATCCTGCCTTCGTAGATGAGGGTGTTTTCTTTCAAAGATGCCTCTGCTTGAGGATACAGTCTCAGATGAAGAAATTCCCCAGCATTAATAACTGTTATTTTTATAGAAATGAAAAGATGAAATCCCACTAAAGTAGCCAAAAAATAAGTATACAGAGACATTAAGGCGGATCTAGAAGTTTGGTTCCTGCACCTCACACGCCCTCAGATGTTTGTACCTTTGCAGATTTTCCAAATCTCTTTGTCTATTCTAGAGCATCATGCCTGGGTAGAGTTACGGTTGTTTTTTGCTTGCCTTTGGCTTTCTTTTCTCCTGTGTTGTAACCCAATTAATTTAACAGTTCACTTAAGAACTTAATTTGATCCCTTATCTCTTCCCAGGTTAGTTGTCAACCTTTTAGAGAGTGCTGGAGGAATCCACCCACCTCCACAGTAGTCAGAACAGGTACAGAGCAGGGGGGCTGTTGCTCTGCAGGCTCACGGCTCATGGGGGCCCACGACACTTAACATTTAGGGTAATTCCGGGGGGGGTCCTCCAGATTGCAAATGCTCAGCAAAAGGAAAATCAAAAGGCATAGCTTGGCAAGAGGGTGAGAGGAGACAACCACTGTTCTTCTAGTTCGTGATACAACCAAAGCCTGGTGAGCAGTGTAAAACAACAGGGTAGGGGTGGATTTTGCTCTGCTGGCTGGGGAAGGGAGAAGAGGGTCATTCAAAAGCAGAGCAAGCAAGAGCTTTCGAAGTTATAGCAAGAGAAGGGGAATGGAAACTGGGGACAGGAAGAGCTACCTAAACACTCAAGCTCTGCTGGAGTGTTCCCCTAGACAGACTGCATTTTTTCAGGCTGAAGAACTGAAGAGCCGGGTTATGAGAACTTGTCTTTTTCCTCCCTTGCTGTTCATCCCCTTATCAGCAGTGATGTGCACATTGGAGAACTGCATTAGTCTGGAAAGCTGTGACATTGGCATCTCTGGCACACGCATGCTTATATGCCAGTGAAAACCTTCTACTGGAATGTGTAGTAATTGGAGTGATTTCCGCAATGCTTTTCATAAACACAGGCTGGAGAAGGTCACAGAAAGGACAGCATCACAAGCTCTGATTGTGACTTTTATTTCTGTATGTAAGGAAAGACTTCTCCCCTCTCTTCTGTCTGCATCTCCAGCCCCTCCTCCCCTTCCCCAGCATCACCCTTTGCCAATGTATAACACTATTGGGGGATATAGATGTTAACACAATGACTTGGTTTTGTTTATCCTGGCAGCCAGTAAGGAATGCCACGCTTGGTGGCACGTATTTCAGAGGCATTTAATAATCTTCAGTGTCTTGTGTTTTCAAGTAGAATAGCTATGAAATGCAACGACAGCCTTTGTCCAATGCGATGCCAGCTCTGCTGAACCCAGGAGAGTTTTCCAGCATCTGTGCTGCCTGGGTGCGTGCCACAGCTGTGTCCAAACTCCACGTTGGGGCACGACCAGAGCATGCACCGTCCTTTCCTGTTCTCTGCTGTGCCAAGGAGCCAGAGCACGCAGGCTGGATGGGAGCCACAGATCACTCCAGCAGATCTCATGCATGTCCCCCGAGACTTGCTAGGGCATGTCCTATGAGGCAACCTTGATACAACCACTGTGGCACATAGGGAAGGTGATAGAGAGTGGATTTGTAAGGCTATACCCAAGGGAATAATGCTCAAGTATAAGCTTCATGATGGGGTGTGGGGGTAATGGCGAGAGGAGAAATAAGGGATGCTGCCACGAAAGGCTGTTTATATCCTAAAGACAGTGCAGGACCCAGGAGCATTGTGTGCCAGCTCGAGTGATTAAGTAGTTTGGCTGGCAGATGAAGAGCTGGGTGAGATGCCAGCACATTGGTTATAACTGATGAAGGTAGGAGCTGAGCGTTTTGAATAAAGTAGGGCAAAATCCCACAGTTAGATAAAAATGCTGTGCAACAGAGCAGTGTAAATCATAATTGCTAGGAAAAGCCCTGCAGGTAAAGGATGTGGGCACAGAAAAAATGCTGTAGCAGCTAAAAAGCACCGTAAGGAACAATGACTTTGAAGCTGTGGTTTCCACAAAGATTCAGTAAGTCATGCAGAATGAATGCTGGGCATGACCAACCAGCTGAATCTCAGGTATGATTAGTTAGGAAAATGAGTGAGGATTTGGAGAGGGACATATGTGTTGTGCTGACCTTATCTGCTGAGAGCATCTCTAAAATGAAAAAGGTGGAAAAGACTTGCGAAATTATTTTTTTCATGGGAAAGGTTGGAGAAAAAAATATCATGCCCATAATATGTTTTTTTTTTTTCTTGTGGGGTCTGAACTCTTTGTAGGGTTTATGGTACAGTAATATAATACCACTGTCACATAAAGGGTTTTGAGTGCTAAGATATTTATTCCTTAGAAGAAGACGATACTGAACACATAAGCTGTGTTTCTGTCACCATTAGCCAGGCAATCTCTCAAAAGTGTGTACACGGTTTCTGTGTATGTCCATATTGTTATTTTCTGGTACAAATAGTTCTGCATGCATAACCATATACAAATGTAGTATGATTAGTTATTCAGACACCACCACCAAGCGCTGAGAGCTTAAAAAATATATAATCATAAGCACAAGGTCCTTGCTCTACAGATTTTCTGCACAGAACAGGGGAGGAGGGGAGGAAATGTGAAGGCCAACTCTGATAATGTAGTCTATAAATTTAGTGAAGGAAGGCTGCATCCTGCCTTTTAATATATTCTGAACTTTTGCATTTTTCAGCTTGTCAAAAGAAAAATGGGATAAATGTTTATCTTCCCCAAATGATCTCTGGTTAGGCTTATCTTGACTATAGATTGAAAATCAAAATATAAATCATGAGCCTTTCTTATGCAAATGTCCATTGTTAACATTTGTCAGACACAGAGAGAAAACACTCAAAGTCCTCTCTCATCTTTATGGAGGATGAAAACAAATCACACAAGTAAGTAATGCTGAAAGTACTAATATTCTTTGAAGCCTTTAAGCAGTATTAAAATCCCAAGAAACCTGAAGGTCTATAAAATAAGTAAAAAAATGCTTGGCATACTAATGACCCGAAGCCACCATTTTGTAGGAAGCTTCGTATTATGATGGCAAAAATGCCCCTGGCAAAAAAGATGCCAAACACAATAGCAAATGGAATTGTGGGATTTCATGTTTCTGTCATAAGGCATGATACTCTCCAAGAGAAAAAATAGCGGAAAAAGGGAAAGTTTACATTGGCCACATGAGGAGGAAGTCAGAGAAAAGCTAAATTTGCTAATTGAGGAAATATTTCAGGCTGTTCTCTACCCCTGGAGGGCTCTAAGTTTCTTTTTTGAAAGCTGTCACTTTGTAAATACGAAGTACTTGGAATTCTCGAGTTATTACTGTCACCAGCTTGGAGAGGCTTTTGGACTGGTGTACTTCGCTGGGAAGGATTAGTGAGCCCATGAGGCTTTTGTAATTTATTTTTTCTCCTAATTTGGAGAATATTACCTAGCTCTCAATCACAGCTTCATAAATGTGGCTGAATAGTATCATCACAATCTCAACGACTATGGTGGGAGATGATAGGATCTAAGTAAACTAAACGGAACCGTGTATTTATGAACTTGGCAGTCTTGATCCTTGCTAGTTTTGAATGCGTCTGATGTAATGAATCTCTCTTTCTCTCCCTTTCTTTCTTCTTTAAAACCTAGGATGTTGGCTACTTCTTCACTTAAAGATGCTCAAATTTTCTTGTATTTTTGATGTACATGATATACATGATGTATATTTTGAAAGTGGGTCCCTGAGCTCTTCAGAACCTAGTTTTTCTTATGCCTTTGCCATCAATCATGAAGTGTGTGTAGTGGAAAAATATACAGAGAAGCTCCCGAGCCACCGTAGGCAGTTGGAAATGAGAAGAAAGGCCATATCTGCAAGGAGAAAGGGCAGCTCGGGTCCTCCAGAAGTAGCGGGGCTGGTCGCCTTTGATGGCAGAGGCATCACAGAGTTGTTCCTGGGTGACTGGGTCAATAGTTATGGGAGATCTTACAGACCTGTTGTAGAAATGGAATTTAAGAGTATTTCAGAGTCCCGAGGCTCTGGGTGGAAATGTTTTTAGTAAATCTGATAGTTTGGTTAAACAACTCTAGCTGTGGGTGGTCCTCAGGACTTGTCTTCTTTCTGAGACCCATGAGTGATCCTTGTCTCTGGTGAGCTTAAATGGTGCAAGGTGATATAGCTAAGAGGAATCCAGCTCAGCTTCTTGGGCTTCTGGCCAGGTTTTACCAGTGTGAGGAGAGGTTTGCCTTGCGCTGGGGCCCTCACCTGCTCTGGACATGGCCCAGGTGCTTCCCATGGCCCTTGATGCTGCAGCCTTCAAATGTGTCGCTGCTCCTAAGGTCATTTGTCTGCAATCATGTTTCCATACCGATGAGAAGACATGAAGGATGAGCCTACTGAGGCTGTGTGTGGCTGCACTTTGATCCGTCATTGTAGAGAGCGCAGAGATGCTGTTGCACAGAAATGCTGTAGATCAGTTAGCGACGGCTGGGGCTTGAGGGTGTGCATCTCGATGTGCAGGGTGCAGTGCCTCTTGCGTCTGGTGTACCTGGGTGTAGAGATACCATGGGATCACTGCAGGAATTTTCCTACATGGAGATCATCTGGTGCATGGGGAATGTAATCCCTGGGTGGTATTAGGGCCTTTCCTGAGACAGTCCAGAAGGGCTCAGCGGCTTTCAAGCTCCACCAGCTTCTTGGTGGGTCCCAGCCTGGATTGGGACAGCCGTTTAAGCGTACATTGGAGTGAGGATGCTCTTTGTTTCAGTGCTTTTTTGATGTGACATCAGCAGTGCTGAACGAGTCCCAGAGAGTGGGGTGGGAGGGGGAGAAAGTCCGAGTTCAGCTGCCTTTGCTGCGGGGGTGATGTCAGAAGGATTTACCCAGCTCTGGGGACTTTTGTTTGGGGAGGCTGACCGCTTTCCCGCAGACAATGGCTGTGCCGGGGCTGGGGCCGGGAGCAGCGGGAGACGGGCACACGGCTACTGAATGGGCCCAGCCGCCGGGCGTATGGAGGGATCATCCAGCCAAACAAAAGTAAAGCTGCTGCCAGCACATTTCTGAAAGGAGGGGGATAGGACAAGGCGCCCGGGCCGGCGCGGGAGCTGCCTGCACGGATGCGGTGGAGCCAGCGGGGCTTAGTGGCAACTTCGGCCCCTCCAGAGGAAGGACGCAACCCTCATTTTAAATGGGGAGAACGAAAGGACGCTCACCTTGCCGTCTCTTGGCATCAAAAGGGTCAAACCCCACTGGGGGCTGGTGTTTCCCTCATACCTGCCCAGCTGGTTTCTGTGCATTTAATGATGAGCTGAGTAGGTTTTCACCGGATACCAGGATCCCAGGGAAATTGCTAGGATCTCTCTGTCACCATTTTCACTGAAGCAAATCCTGAGCCTCCCTAGGTGTGCTTTGGCTTGCGCGGAATTTGGGATTTTGTTCCAAGGGCAGGATCGTAATTTTGAATGACCAGGGTTGGTTGGAGAAGGCATCTTTGCAGGCTGAGTGGTTGGTTTCTTGCTGCTCCAAGTGAGTGGCGCCACGGCCACTGCAAGCCAAGCACGGGGAGCAAACCCGTGCCTCTTGCAGGCAAACCCCACAGGTCTGGGGCAGAGGCGTGCGAGCAAGGTGCTGGGGCAAGGCCCCGACACGGCTGCTTGCTTGGGGCAGCAAAGTACCAAACACAGCTGAGAGGTGCCGTATTCACTGGCCAGCCCAGCCATTCTTCAACATGCTTTTTTCCTCTTGGAACAAAATCCTTCCTTTTGAAGACACCAAGATATCTTCTTCTGCCCTTGGTGATGGATTGAGTCATGCGTGTCACTAGGGTTTTCACTCTGCCAGTGGAAGGGTTGGCCATACCTGCCCAGGAGATTACTTTAAGGGAAATAATAGCAGCAGTGTAGGAAGTCTTCCGAGTTGCTTTGAGGACTTCACTACTCTAAAACTTAGGAGATTTCTAATTTCTCGCCTAAATCAATTTTGACCGGTTTATAATCATTTATTCTTGAACCAACTTCAGTAGTCTGCCTTTGTTTTTTGGCTTTTATCTCCACGATGAATTTAGAGAAGGCACCGATGTAATTCCCCAGCCTTCATTTTGCAACACTAAAGCTGAAGCCTTCTAGCCTCCTCTTGTAAGATAGGTTCACAAATCCCCAGTTCCTATTAGTTTTTCTGTTCCAGAGCTTAGCTTAAGAGCATACTTGGAAATCTTACCCCAAAAAGATGGTAGGATTTTATATGCTACATCCCTCTAGGTTTTGTCACTTCTACTACGCTAACTGGGAAAGTGGTGTGTGTTCGTAAATGTATATATGAATATGTGGAGTGCATGCGTATATGCGTATTTCAGGTGGGATGTCTGCGAATTGTGACATGTATTACATCTTTGTACAGATAAGTCCTTACCTATATTCTCTTGAACAACTTGATTTATTTTTTACTCCTTACTATATCAAGGAACACATACAACTTTGTTATTTCAGAGACGCCCAAATCAAAATTACATATCACAGCTCAGTATAGAAAAGGCACCAAATACAGCCTTGGAAATCCCACCAATCTTCAGTTTTCATCTCTTATAGAGAAATACTTGTTGAAGTAATTTTACCCCTGTCAGAGAAGAAAGGGAAAGAAAATGTTTCCGGGGAAGTTAGTATTTCAGAGATGCAAGGTTTCTGAGGAATTAAAAAAGGTTACTCTTTTAAAGCAGCTGGTGCTGGCAAGCAGGAAAACAGACTATTTTGCCGTCTAGGCTTTTTAATTTTGATTGGAGGGAGTATTGCCAGCTTGAATGATGGGGCATTTGGGAATACGTATTTTTAAAGCAGCATGGAAAAATGTGAGCAGATAGAAGAGAAATATGTTCATGGCAGCAGCCACTGAAAACACCCCCCTTTCCAACCTCATCCTGTGAGGTGAGTGTTTCCTAGCTTTGGATCTACTGCCATGCAGCCTGGCAGGGAATCCTTTCGTTTCAGTTTCCATGGGCATTAGGCATACTTCTTAATAGTGCCTCCATTTGGAACCTGAATATCATCTCACTGGGCTCCAAAGGCCGTTTTCTTCCACAGCTAGTCTCCAGGGTGATCTAATGTTACTTAGTATGTAAAAATGCTGCATTTTCTAACTCTGTTTTTACAATGGAATGCTTTAACTGGTGGCAAGTATAGCTGAACCCAGTCTGTGGCACACTTTAATTTCCCAGTGAGATACTGGAAATGCCTGTGCCAGAAGAACCAGATGCCGCTGTCTATCTGTGCTCAGGATCTGGGCTCGTGATGCTCCCACAGAGCAGAGGCCTACAGTTACTCTTGAGAGCAAAGACAACTTATAAGGGATCTCAAAACCTGCATCTGGTTACCAGAGTTGAACCATCTTGACTTTGAAGAGGTAAAACAGGGTTTTAGAGTCTTACAAAACCCACAGTACTAGAAGATGAGATTCTCCACTCTGGCTGTGCAAGGGTGAGTGGAAAAGTATGTGGGCCAAAAGTGGACTTGGAACTCCCGTTACATACTTAAGCTTTAAGTTGACCAAGATCTAATTTATCTCTTGCCTCAGGTCCGCTCTGCCATTTGCTGGCTACCCACAAGTTCAAATAGTAGTCACGTCAAGGAGAGGGGACTTGGCCAAGTGGAAGGATGTTTGGGCTGTGTGCTGTTTCCTCAAATATGTTAATGACAGTTTTGCACTGCCAGACTCTTATCAGTGACTCTAGTCCCAGATCTTCTCATAAACAGAATGATAGTAGTTTTGAGGTAACTAATCTCGGCAGTAAGGCAAGAGCTGCTTTGTAAAGTTGTGCATCATGGGGAAGGTCCATCTGCTTTTATAAAACAGAAGTAAAGGCTTATAACATGCCATATCATTCCCCTGATGATCATACCAAACAAGGAGCTCTCTTTAGAGCCCTTCCTTGTGATCCCAAGGGCTCTCCATTAAGCTTCCAAGCCTCTCGTGTTGCCAAGAGTTTAATAGTTATTAGATTGAGAAGGAGGGCATCCCATCTGATTGACATACCATACTAATTTAACAGAATATGGTGGGTCTCCAGAGTCAAAGGTGTTAATGTGACCTTGACGTGGTGTGGTGTTTAATGGTCAAGTGAGGTTTCAGAGTCTGAGCACAGAAACCTCTGCCTGCGTGGGCATATTGCCAACAATTTCCATTAAAGTCTCTGACGTATAAAGATTTCACATTATCACATAATATTCACTTTACAATACTATGTTGTTAAAGATAGAGATGAAAAAGCGGAGGAGCAACTGAAGGCATCTGAAAGGTGGTGTATGGGCAGATCTCATTTTGCTTCTGAAGTGCATTCTGTTTTGCTTCAACTATGGAGGTTTACAAGGAAAATCCAGTTTGAGAACTTAGAATTGGCATGGAAATTTAGCATTAAAGACCATCTTGTTGGAAGGCGAAGTCACCCAAGATAAGCTGGAGGAGTTACTGCTGCTTTTTTTTGGAGAACAGTGTATTCTTGCTTGAAAGATAGAGGGTAAAAAGGCAAATAGAAATGATAAAAAAAGCTACTTCCATTTCTGTTGCTGAGCGTCCTGGCAGCCTCAGCATGGGAAGAAGGCTGAGTGCAGCCTTATCACTCACTCCAAGACTTGGCAAACTAAGACCAACATTAAGCTATTTATGACTGCTTTTAGCTGTCTTTTTGGTTATGAGCTCACTACAAAATTGCCAAAGAAATACTGTTGACAGCTGGCTGGGCTTCCTTAGGCAAAAGGAGAAAAGAGGGAATTAGGAAGAAGTGGAAGAGCCCTTCCTCTCATTTTTGCTCAGAGCTAGGACCGGTATTCATTGTGCAAATTTTGGTGAACTGATTTCTGGTCCTGAGGTCTTCTTGCTCATGAGACATGACTTCACAGAAACCTTGGGCTTATTTCAGTTCCTATGTGGACTTACTCCAGCCTTTAATTTTTGTTTTTAATTTTCATAAATAATTACACATAACAGACTAAGCTCCATAGGTTTCCATGAAAGACATGGAGTGAAAACAGGCAGTGGGGAGAATCCTTGTATGTGCAACCTCTTTGCTGCAGGTGCAAGCTCATTTACTAATATTCGAGCATTGAAATAGGGTTCTGTCCTCAACTTCGCATCAAGCTTTAGAAAAAAAACACCAACACTTAGGGAAGTCTGTCTTGTGTCCTCATTGCATGGTCAATAATCCATCCATTTTTTTGACATAGTCATGGTGCTGGCAAGAGTCCCGGTCTCAGGTACTGAGGCTGGATGAGCCCTGCCCCGTTACTGGAAGAGGTTTTCTCTTGACAGGTTCAGTCCCTTCACAGAAACTGTAGCCAGGAGATATGTTGCAATTTTTAATCCATTAAAAAGGTGTTCATATTAGAGGACTTTTCATTTTCATAGGATCATAGAATGCTTAGGGGTGGAAGGGACCTTAAACATCATCTAGTTCCAGCTCCCCTGCCATGGGCAGGGACACCTTCCACTACATGAGGTTGGTCAAAGGCCCATCCAGCCTGGCCTCGAACACTTCCTCGAACAACTTCTCTGGGCAACTCATTCCAGTGCCTGAGCACCCTCATAGTAAAAAATTTCTTCCTTATATATAATCTCAATCTACCCTCTTTTCAGTTTAAAGCCATTACCCCTTGTACTATTACTACATGACTTTATAAAAAGTCCCTCTCCAGCTTTCTTGTAGGCCCCATATAGGTACTGAAAGGCTGCTATAAGGTCTCCCTGGAGCCTTCTCTTCTCCAAGCTGTACAACCCCAGCTCTCTCAGCCTGTCTTCATAGGAGAGGTGCTTCAGCCCTCTGGTCATTTTCCTGGTCCTCCTCTGAACTTGCTCCAACAGGTCCATGTCCTTCCTGTGCTGTGGGTTCCAGAAGTGGATGCAGTACTTCAGGTGGGGTCTCACCAGAGCGGAGTAGAGGGGTAGAATCACCTCCCTCGACCTGCTGGCCACACTTTCTTTGATGCAGCCCAGGATACAGTTGGCTTTCTGGGATTTTGTCCATATGTTGTTGTATTGATCCAACCTGCAGTTTACAGTTGGCAAATGAGACTTGCCTACCTGATCCAGGTTGAAATCAAGTGGATTTGTGCAAGTGGACAAGAAAGGAGTTTGTTCCATTGAGTGCATTGTGGCAGGAGGTTGCCATTTTGAAAAGGAAACCTTTTTATAACTATTAGAATAGCTTTTACCTCAGTCCCTCTGCCTCTGCTTTTCTTAAATCACTGCTACTAGGAGGCAAGCACCCAACATCATTTTACTTACAGCCATGAGAGTTTGACCTCATGGGCATTCTAAATTCTAGCTGGTTGAGAGCTGTTTCCGGGCTCGCTTTGGTTTTCTTTCTCTTCACAAACAGGCTTTTAGATTGTAATGTGTGAGAGGAACAGAGATGAAAACACACACACGCAATTTAATCTGATAGAATCATAATTTGTCAAAGGAAGAATGCATATAGACATAAACTTTGATTACACTCCTAAGAAAAATGAAAGAAAATAAAAATCCAAAATGTGTGCCCAGTGGTTCACCACAGTTTCACACCTGCACCATCTCATGTATCTCTGCATACACATTTTCAACCATAACGTGAATCTCACAGTTTGCATCTACAAAGTCAGTTTGAATTTTAGGTCTCATTTACACTAAGCATAAAAATTACTATCTATCTGTCATCTTTCTCTCTCCCTCTTTCTCTCTCCCTCTGTGTACACACATCAATGATGAAATGGATTGCAGAAATTTATGACCAGAAATCTCATGAAAATTGGAATGGGTTATGCAATAAACTTTTAACTGCATAAATAGAAGTTTATTGGTGCTCCATTGCATCTTTCAACACTGAATTTGAGGTTATGAAACATGAATAAACATATAATTGTGAAGTTTCTAAACACAAGCAGTTGGAGGTTGATATTTAAGGCTTGAGAAAATGGTTATTTGACTTTGCCATAGAATTGAATAGGCTAGTCAGAAAAATCTGATGGGATTTATAAATTTAGGAATTATTGATCACCAGAACAAATTAGTATACTCATGCATTTTAAGAGGGATTGCTCAATTTAATCTGACCACTGGTGTACTGACTATCAGAAGAAGATAGATACAGACTCTTCTCGTTGGTATCTAGTGACAGGACAAACTGAAATCACAGGAAATTCCATCTGAAAATAAGAAAAAATGTTTCTATGTTTAGTGTAATCATAAACACTGGAGAAGGTTGCCTAGAAAGTCTGTGTAACCTTCATCTGTGGAGATACTCAAAATCCAACTGGACATGGCCCTGAGCAACCTGCTGCAGCTGCCCCTGCCCTGCTCAGTGGTTGGGCTGGACCTTCTCCAGGTGCTCATGCCAGCCTCAGCCCGTCTGTGAGTCTGATCCAGAGAGTTTCTGTCCACTGTGGCTGATCAACACTGTACTAGAAAACTTTTCTTCCGAGGGACTATCTGAAAACCTTCTGGCTTCTGCTCTATGTTTAAAAGTTAGACATCTAAATCTCAACTGGTTATGTGTCTTCTCTTATGGTCAGTGGCTCTCCTGTGTGCTAGGTGTTTAAGATGGGTGAGATATGCATTACCTTAGGAAGGTCTCTGTTTCCCTTCCTTGACTAATCCAGACTTGGAGGTCTAGCTTTTAGACTTCCCAAGTTGGGTGATTCCTACCATGAGTTCTTCTCAGTGCTTGCCCAGCCAAGATGTATGCAAGATTAGCAAGCAGCTGTGAAAACACCAACTGTAAATGAACTGTGCCAGCCGTACTTTCTCCATGTGCAAAGCAGGAATGGTGACACTGGGCCAGGCTCGTAAAGCATGTTGAGAGCTGAGAACAGATGTTCCCTGGGGGACACTGGGATCTGTCTGCACAGCAGTAGTGCAGGGTAGCAGAAGTAGGCACACAAATTAAAAAAAGTCAGCGCTGAGAACTTGTCCCCATGTCATGCATGTTACAGGGGCTTACCAGGTCCAGCCCCATGGACAGAGAAGCCTTTAGCTGCACATCTTGCAGTTGGGTGTTATCCAAAAGAAATTCGGTTTGCACACTCCTAAAGCACTCTATGATGTGAACCAAGGCATGGTGTAGGAGTGAAAAGGAAAATCACTCCCAAAGCACACTTGTGATCAGGATGCAGAAATGCAGGTATACCTCATAAGAGTTAGAGAAGATCAAAGCAATTAAAAAAAAAACAAACAAAACAAGAGCAAAACCAGACGAAATGCATTGCTGTTCTATTATTAACAGGACTATCTTAAGAAAGGTGATAATACAGCAAGGGGTGGCTTTATCATTACATGGTTCATTCTGCCTGAAATGTAATTTCAGAGGTACTGAAATAGTTCTAGAAAATGGGTTAAATTCGATTAGTATTTTTGACAGAAAAGAGGAGGAAGTGAAGGTTTAACAAAGTCGAAACATTTCATTGCAGCATTTTTCTGAATGTGAAAATATGTCATTTTCAGATATGCTAAATGAAAGTTTTCAACCTTTACTTCTGAAACAGCGTGTTCATTTAAATATATGATCTGAATTTTGAAGGCTTTAGGAGAAGGCTTTTAGAAGAAGGCTTTAAACTGTGCTAAGTATACCAAAACAGAAGAAAGGATTTGGTCTTCTTTAATGCAATAGAGCCTGCATCTCTTTGTGACATATGAAGTCTTCTTATTTTCTTTCTTTTCTTTTTTTTTTTCTTTTTCCTGGGGGAAGGTGAAAAGAAAGAAAATTGGATGAATGACAGGTTCATGCGAATGTTTATGTTGGTCATTGAATGCATTTCCTATCCATACAACCTGACAATTGCATGTGGCATTTATTCAATTCTGTAAAATGCAGCTGCACATTCTTCAAGCAAGAAGACACTTTTTAAAAGTAAATTTTATCAGTCATTTTCTGTCTTCATATCTGAAAAATAAAAGATAGGATATAGGAAATTCTGTGTAGGTTTGTGGCACCGGCTCTGACCACATGTGAATATAGATAATTGTGGCTTCTCTGTTCTTGTACAGCAGGGGTTTCCAGGGATGTCACTACATTTAGTTGTGTCTTGTGAGTACCCTCATGCTATGGTTTTCACAGTTGGTACTGGATGTTGGGTTTTTCCTCAAAGAATGAGCTACACTGGCAGTCGCAACCCAGCCACAGACCTCGCAGCCTTAAGTTTAGTTCCACTTTCATTGTAAATACGATAAAGTTTTTATTCCAAGTGGATGCCTCTGATGAAACAGGATTAATTTCCCTCCGTCCTTTTCATAGATGTTGCCATTAATCTTTTCCTGACTAAAAACTTCACCTGTGAACAAATCCACTTCCTGCATCAGTCTGCAGGCAGGTTAGTTATCACCTGCCAGAGGGGTTTCTGTGTGTAGGAGATTTCTTCCAGTTTAGGTGTTGCTTTTGGCCATTTCTCACATTCCCTATCCTGCCAGCTGCCCAAAAATGGAGTGTGAGAACTCGATTACTAAAGGTGCCATGCTGTGAATCCATCCCACTGCAAGGGGCCCTGCCTGCAGTGACCTGGTGCCATTGCCTTTGCCTGTGGTGGAAACCAAAATTGGGGCGCTCTCTGGCACCAGGAAAGTGAACACAGGAGGTGGAGAGGAGATACTGACAGTTACACTCTTCCCTTATAGTGAAATGAGTGAATTCACACAATGGTGCAACCCCTCTTGGTCGCACATAATGCTTTCAGAAATGCACAGAAGAGGAGATTTCCCTAAAAATGCCAAGAAAATGTCAGAGAAATTCACATGTGCATTTTGTATGTCCGCTGCTCTTGTGTCTCCTGGATCACCCACCTTATCCAGAAGTGGAGGGCCTGGATCTCTAAGGGTGGCGTGTTCCATCCTGCTATGGTGGAGAAGATAGTGCTGCTCACCTGGTGCTATAATGTAGGACATGCGTATTGCGGCACAGCAGCTGAGCAAACATGAGTGCTGTGGATGGTCCTGAGAGAAATGCCAAGCAGTTTGCTTTATTTCCACTTTCCTACCTTCCCCTTTTGTCATTCCACCCACCCCCTCCAACCCCCCCCAAATCCAATGAGATATAAAACAAATGCCACTGCTGTCAAAATATGTGCTGGTGCCAGCTCTGTTTTCTGTCAGTTCCTACTCACTTCAGAGCCTACAGAGTTTAGGTATGTGCAGCATACGTGAAGTTCAGGGTCCTTCACATGTCAGACTCTGACTCTCTGAAAAAATGCACTGCTTTGATTTCTGTCCTTACCTATGTATGTTCTGGATGTACGCACAGCTGTTGGTGAGCTGGAGGGAGGAGGTGCACTGGCCTGTTTTGGCTTGGCTATATGTGAGATTGAATTTTAAGATACCGAATACTTGGAGCGTACCTGTGAGTATTCATATGTGAGTGTGTGTTTGTGTGGGGGGTTTTGTTTCCAGATTTTTGAAGGGTTTTGACTGTGGCCTTGCATCAGAGCAGACACTGGACTGGTGGCTATGCAGAGCTTTGAAAGCCTGGGGAGATGAAGCCACAAGGGATGATTCCATTTACTGGTGAAAACTGAGGAGGAGACAGCCATATTATTCAGTCACAGGACATTGTAGCCATGAAGGTGCATGACAGAGGGGTCTTTAATATGTATATGTTTTGATGACTTACTAGCATGTTGAATGTGGGACTCTGAGGGCGGATGACCTGGGAACAAGACATTGGGATGGCCTGGAGGAAAACAGATAGATGGAAACCAAATTCCTCATTGGTGCTCTGTGGGAACTATTAAAAATGTTTGTAGTGAGTGAAACCAAGTCAGTAACTCCATCCTTAGGTTGCTTTTCCTCCACTGTTCAGAAAAAGCTGGAGGAAAGGCACAGAGATGTCGTGCTGCTCCTCAGTGCTCATGTGGCATGTGAGGACCTGGGAATATGCACCGTGGGTTGGTCTGTCACGAAGGCTTATCTTCATAGTGCACAGCTACTTCTCCCAGGGTGCAGCAGAAGTACAAGCCAACCCTGATAAGGGGGGAAAAAACAGAAGTTAGCATCAAATGTCCTTTTTCATTTCAGCTGCTTTCCAGGTTGCCATGCACCGAATTGTCTGTTTATTTGCCCCTGGAGCACTTAGTTCCAGCGTGTATGATTACATACTACTTTTTTGGCCCTGTTTGGAGACAATGAGTGGGTGTGTTTGCTCTGGTAGCTTTAGGGTAAGAAATAGCAAAAGAGGTACCGTCTCCTCTGTAGTTGGGAGGAAGGCGAGTGCCGATTCTGTTATTACAACAGATCCCGTCCTGAGGTTTGCCAACTCCATGCATGGACATGCACAAGTAAGAGGAAGAGCAGGGAAAGGAATAAATGGAAACAGAACAGCAGTACTGAGCAAGTTTAAATGTTTAACGTTATTTTTCAAGGCAGTGTCTTTCCTTTCACAGAGGACACTGCCGGTTGCATGTTCAAGGATAATTCACCCATAAAACATAGCTCATCACCAGGATGGGATCTGGGAGTCACTCCCCAGCACACCACACCATTTTGCAAATGGTTACGTTTTTTGTGGTAAGGAGGGGAAGTGGTTGTGAGCTTGGCGTTTAAAACTCTGAGAATTGTGCTTTCAGTGAGAGGATAATCTTCTGGCACTCAGCTAACAGCAGATGTGACACCCAGCCACTGATCTTGCTCCCAGAGTGTTCTGGGCCACAATGGAACAATTTCCTTTAAAGCTGTAAGACCATAACGTTTCCAGATCCTGTTGGAACCAGCATCTAGGTGAGCAGTAGAGAGGAAAGCTTAATTTTCATACTTGGCTAGGGCAGTTTTAGTTAGGTTTCTGGTAGCAGTTTCCTCACCTCCTTACCTCATTCGTTATTCCCATAGGAGGACTTGGAAAGCATGCAGTGGGAAAGATGTTTATAATTCACTGCTCAGCCCCACGCAAATATTCATAGATTAGCCCAAGCTATAAATCCAGGGGCACAGCCATTTTCTTCTCCCCCTCCTGCTATCTCTTAGCCAAGACTGAATCTTTCAAATCCTGTCAGTCGAGATCATATCATTTTCTCTGCTGGCTTTTCCATGAAAGGAGGAGTCCTCTTTCTCTAAGTCCCCAGAAGCCAGAGGAGAAGGACAAGAAAATGGAAAAAATAGGCGTTTTCTCTAAATTTGCCCTCAAGCCTGAAACAGACCTATAACCCACAAAGTTGGTGCCTTTGGGGCTGGGGTAACCCCCAGGGCAGAAGCTGTCTCCAGTAGCCAGGGGTGAGCATGCTCTGCAGAAGGTGCAGGAGGGAGCCTCAGGAGGAGGAAGGGAAGCTGTGGATGCCCCATCCCTGGAAGTGTTCGAGGCCAGGCTAGATGGGCCTTTGACCAACCTCATCTAGTGGGAGGTGTCATTGCCCATGGCAGAGGGGTTGGAACTTGATGGTCTTTAAGGCCCCTTCCAACCTAAACCATTCTGTGGTTCTGTGATGCTGGGGACCCACAGCTGACCCAGGGTTGCTTTTGGTGCAAAGGCAAACAGTGACCAGGTCAGCCCCACCATACCTCTGTCCTCCTGGGAAACCTGCACCTCATATTGCTGGCCGCTGCCCTGCTCCTCCCAGCTGACTGCAGCTTGTGCCCTGGGGAACAGCATAGCTTCCCCCATGTTTTGTGATCTTATCTGGGGAATGATGAATGTTTTCTTTAACGGGGTTGGGCTGTTTTGGTTTGGTTTGTTTTCTATGACAGAACACTTCCTGAGAGGATCGAATTAAGCAGCATCACTAACTGCATTTTTTGTTTCCTCTTTGTTTTCTCCTTCTTTATGGATAGATTTTAGACATGATACTCTGTGACAGTGAAAGCATTTTGCGAGTTTACTGGGAGAACCAGTAAACCATGGGAACCTTCCTGCAATTTAGACCAGGCTGGGGAAGTAGAGGGGAGAAGAGCAGCTGTTACCGTAACTGAAATAGGTAGGACACAGCTGACAATTTCTGTGGAAGAAGCAGGATTGTGCACAGATAAGCTTCCATAACCATCAGGAAACTAAAGGGAAAAAAACTTGAGTCCATAGGTGACATTAAGGAGGATTACATCATTTGGGTTGAGTAAGGCTGTGATGAGAAGGGAAAATGTGGCATGGGGACATGCTTCGATTCTTTACCACCATGACCAGTTTGCGAGGTCTTGTAGATTTTTTCCTGAGGGGGGAAAAATCTTCTTCAGCAGTGTTTTGGCTAATGGATACAGGATAATAAAAATGGCTGACTGCTGCTTTGTGTCTCTGGTTGTAGGGTGTTGCACTTTTCTGCACGTGCTTGGCACCCATCAGAAAAAAACTTCTTAGTCCTGGTTCATCAAGGTGTATGTGAACAGCCACATACACAAAATTAATTGCAATGGAATCAGTCAACCTACTAATGTACTTAAAATTAGGCATGTTCTTCAAGATGTTCTTGAATCAGGGCTATCGCTTTCATCTATTAGCACAGAAAATATGTTGGGGAAAAAAAATTAAAGGATTTTCCTCAGTTTTTGGAGAACAGATAGGAAAAGCCTCTTTACCGCCAAATAAATAAAATCTTTACACATCTTTAAAGGAAATCCATACCCATATGCAAAAGATAAAGAAGAATAACTTGAGGGTAGTAACATGGCTGCAGGCTTGGTCATATCTGTTAGAGAAGTGTATTGGGGAGGTGGTTATCCAGGTACAATCCAGGTCATAGAAAAGACAACAATTTTACAACTTTTGGGTTGGTGCTACAAATACCAGATTTCATGTTGTGTCATAGATCAGTAAAAAAAAAGTTAAGGAGCAAATCACTGCTGTATTTTCAACAGTAATGAGAGGTCATGTGTTTCATATGGAAGAGGGAAAGAGACACAGGGGTTTGATTTGTTTTTATTTTGGGGTGTAACTTGGCAACCCCAGCCTAAGGATACTTGTATGGCTTTCCTTGTCCTGTGGTGCACAGGTGATAAGACATGATAATTTAAGGATCTCCACTGGATTGGTGAAACCACCTGAGCTGAGTTGGCACCAAGAGGAGTTTCAGACTGTGAGCTGAATACACCTTTAGCCCCATCTGCCTGTGAATACTCTCCCATTTTTCTGTCTTACCTTACTTTGTGATTCATCTAAACAGCTTTCACACTTTACAGTGTTTATGCTCTGTGTCCCATTAAACCTCTCAGGCACTTCCATCCCTTCCATTACTTTTGGTTTTCATACCAAAATTACGGGGTTTATTGACCTGGTTCCTCAATTTCTGTGATGCTTCTTGCCCAGCTCCTCAGCCCTGTGAGGTTCACACCCAAACTACAGAGTTCCCATGGAGCTTTTCTACAAATTCAGACCCTTTTCTACTAGTAGTTTTGCTTCACGGTATGGTGATCTACCAGTGGGGTGACCTGGAAAGTGACTGTACCACGTATTTCAGTCTTTAGCTCTCTGTGAAAGAAGCATTGGCTTTTCACATGTATAATGTCTGAATTAAAGAATGAGTGGTAGTTTGCTTTTTGTTTTAACTTAAGATGACTACTTTTCACCCACATTGAGTATTGCCTCTCTTCCCCTTTTAACTAAGATGAGCAACAAGGGGCTCAGCGGTCAGAGAAGGAACAGGATCAGTTTGGTGGTTCCTGTAAGACGGCAGGTTTTTGTAGTGGGGTAATTTACAGTGCCAGTGATTTGTTGGGGAGAGTCTGTGGGATACAGTAGTCTCCGTTTAGGAAGTGGCGGCTCCTGTTCATGTTAACACGTCAGACACATCGTCATGAATGATAAAACGGTGCAGAGCCCCTTCTGTAGAGTCCTGAAGTGCAGGCTGCCTGTTTCTCAGCCAGTACTGCAGAGGTGTCTGCAGCAGCTACGCTGCCATGATGTGGCACAGCTGGTCCTCTGAGATTCGTCTTTTAACTGCCAATTCTTCAGTCCTTCATCTTGGACAAAACCCTCCTGTGGAAGGCTTTAAGGCACCGCATTTTCTTCATTTGTGCTCTGCTTTTCTTTTTCTCCTTCACTTTCCTGAACAAATAAACCCCAAATCCCTGAATGTGTTGATTTGATGACGTGTCTGGACAATGATGTCACTAGTGATGTCACTGATACAATATAGATGTTTAAATGTATAAAGCGTGCTTTTCTGGCCAATTCAAAGACTTCCTCTGAGGAGTATGCTGTGTAGAGTGACATAACTAAAGGATGGAGCAGTTAAGCATTGAACCTAAACAACCCAATGATGAAGTTAATATGCATCTTGTTTAGCTTACACTGGGCTTGTTGAATTTCCTGTTTGTTTTATTCATCTATCCTGGAGAGAGAGATGAAATTGAATAGGGAGATGGGGGTTATATTACAACACTGAAAGAGAGCAGTCATCTTCAGTTTTTGGGTGTTGTGTGGGGTGTGTGGAGTTTGTTTGGGGGTTTTTTTGTTCATTTATGGGGTTTTTTGGTTGTTTTTCTTTGTTGTTGTTGTTTTGGTTTGTTTTTTTTTCAATTGATTGGACTAGATGCTCTTAAAAGGTCCCTTCCAACCTAGGTGATTCTGTGATTCTGTGATTTCTTCTGCAGGCTTTTTTGTTCATCTTTGGGTGACATTTGGGCTCAGAGGCTGGGTGAGTTTAGCCACCTTTCCTCATTGATGTTCTGCTCCCATACTCACTTTCCTTTGTGAATGGAAGAGCATCTCTGCCCAGTTCAAAGTTTCCTTTCCTGTGTCAGCTATCAGATTGGGGTTAAGTCAGGCAACGCAAAAGCCCCTCTGCTTTGCTAAAACCCATAGGTTCCCCTACTGTACAGCTGATGCTGACCCAGTGATTTCCCATTGTATGTTAGTGTGGCTGATTCTTCCAGCCTTTGTGTAGAAGCTTTCCCTTAACCAAACTGAATTATAGTATATTATTCTCAGACTGTTTTTCCAACTTGAGTTGTAATCCTGTCCTCAAGGGCACGAGCAGCCTCTTCCAGCATGGTGTTACCAAGAGTTCCCTTGCTCCTCCTTCCCTCCCCCTTTTAAAGCAAGGATTCATGTTTACTCTTTTCCAGCCTCTGCGTCTTCACTCATCTACAGGTTCTCAGAGATGACCACTAATGAGCCTGTTAATCATTGTTTATGTTACTTCTGTAAATACTTTTGAATTCATTTCCTCAGTCTCACATGATTTAAGAGCATTTGTCCATTGAAGTACTTTCTAACCTGGTCTTTCCATGGCCAAACCTGAAGTCATTCCCCTTCATAGGTACTAGTTGTTATAGAAACGTTATTGCTGCTGACCTTCTTTTGGTAAACACTGATGTGAGGAACACATTAAACACTTTTAACAGGCTTGTTCCTCTTCAGACACATGCTTGTCTCCTAAAAGGCAGGCTTCCCTGGGATCCATGGGGAGGTCACATGAGGGCAAGGTCTCAGGCAAGCCTTTCAGCAGGCTTTTTTCTGCGAGGAAGCCTTTTGATTATATGCTAGGCTCACCCAGAACCTGTGTGCCCTGGCCCAGCTGATGGGAAAGGTGCTGCGGTGTGCGCCCCATTCCCCTTTTCACCCGGCTGGCTTTCTCAGATCAGGAGGAGAGAACAGAGAGAGGACCTTTCACTTTCCACTTGCTTCCCACTCCCTGCGGTATGGACTGCCTCGCAGACTGTTTGTTCAGGTGGTGCTGGATTATCATTATCAGACCTCACACTACAAAAACCCCTGAGCTTCTATGCTTTGAATTAAAAGAGTGATGACACAACAGATTAACTTTTTCCTACTTCACCCCCCTGCACGCACCTATGCTCTTTTCCACAACCTCCATATAATAACAATAATAATAATAACAGAAAACAAAGCAAATCCCTAGTCCATGCAGGAAACTGCTCACGAGTCACAGACTCAGTGTTATTTTTTATGTTGTGCCTGCCAAAACCAACATGAGTCTGCCTCAGGGATGTGAAACCATCTCGGATTTATTAGAAATGAGTATTTTTCATGGCTCCTCCTTCTTCTTCCTCTACCATTTGACAAACAGCCAGTCCGTAAAAGCTTTGCTGCAAACCCCACTCTGAGGGAACAATGTGCCATAGCTTCAGTTTCGTACAGAAAGGCAAAAGGTTGCCTTAAAAACCACTGGTATTGTTGATTGGTTTCTAGAGAAGGGCCTTCATTAGTCCACACCTTAAAAACAGACCAGCTTCTTTCTGCAGTGGTTGTTTCTTGGCTGACTATTATGTGTGTGTATATGTATGAATACATGTGTGTGTGTGTATACATATATATGTATGTCACCGCCATCTCCTCAGTTCCTGGGAATCCCAGTGGCAGCCCTGAAGTAAGTGGTGCCTGATGAAACACAAAGTCCTGGTCCTGAGTGCTCCTTGCTGAACTAAGGGCATGGATGTTTGAAGGACTATGTCTGGTCAATGTGTCATCAGACATGGCCATGGCTTGGTAAAAACCAGGGAAGGCACCAAGCATTGGAGCTACTGAGCAGAGCTGTGCCTTTGACCTGCCCGCTTGGGCTTGGGGCTGAGGGCATGGCTGGCATGTGGGTCACTGTCTGCTCCCCTCATGGGCACCCTGGGGTGCTGTGGGGCAGGCTCCCCAGGACTGCTCCTGCATGGCTTTTTGTGTCCCCACTGTTGGGCGCACCAGGTGCACCAACTGCACATCCTCTCCTGCCACATCTGTAACTCCAGGTAGACAGGTTCAAGACATACTGCGAGATTTTTTCTGCATTATTTTCAGCACTATGCCTACTGTGGTGCTTTAAGCACAGCACGTGGATTTTCTTTGCCAATGGAGAACTGGAGAGCAGAATCTCATAGAAACTGCATGGTGGGTATTAACAGGCAAATTTATTTATCACTTCAGCCTTCGATGGCCATAGATACTTCATTAAGCTCATCATAGGAGTTGGAATTCTTGCCAGCAAATTGGCTGCATCAGTTTTGCCAACACCTGTCATCAGGAATATATCATGGTTATTATATACTTCTTACAAAACAATTTGCTTTCAGACTTCTTAGCTTTATGTGGTGTAAGCTTTTCCTTGCAACCAAGGAACATTGTGTTTTCTTTCACACGTACCCCTGGCTCTCACTTAATCAGCCGACTCCAGGACCTGGTGCTTTAAGAAAACCATCAGAGTATGAGTAGGTGTGTGGTCACACTTGCAGCATGTTCTAGCCAAGGCCTGGAGTGTCTGGTGCACAGAAGTCCATTTGTCACCATAAATATAGCCAAATTGAGCTGTTTGATACAAAAAGATGTGTGACAGTAATCAAATGAAATCTCTAGGTTACACGTGGGTGGAGTCCTGGTCCTGGCCTTCCATGTTATGCTACAACTGAGTGCAACACTGCTGAGTGTTCTTATCTTGAACAAACATTATTTAACCCCTGTTCCTTCTAATGTGTTGACTGTCAAAGATTTCTTCTAAATGTTAGACACCTGGAGCTGCAGAGAATTGTTGAAAAATATATCCCCCAGTGTCTGAAAAAAAAAAGAGAAGCTGAATAAAATAAATAACTTTGATGCATTATGAAATGTTCAGGCCAATCATGTAATTGCTTAGGGTCTGATTTTTTAAATACAAAATGTTATTTTAGAAGTTATTAACAGAGCTCCCCATCCATGGCATTGGGATGATTATTGAAACTCACTTGACTTCAGAAATTGTTGAGTTTCAGTGACTGAATTTATTCTAAGAGAAAGAAACTGTAGACCCAACGTGATTTATTAACATGGTGGTCATCCTTTATCTAGGAAGAAGAGCAGCCAGCAAACTGTGAAAATGTGGGATTTGCCCTTTGTCGTTTATCTTTAAAATCACATTATTCTGAATAGTTTCATTCTTCCCTGTTCTCCTTTTCATGCCAGTATGAATGTGGTTGCCACTCTCTAGATATGCATGGTGAAGTTCTGGAAGTAGCCTGTGGACCTAGACCACAAGAGCCTTTTTGTTGGGTCTCTGTCAGTCCCTGACATGGGGGAATGGAGGTGGGGATGCAGCCAGAAGAGGGGTGCACTTTTCAGAGGAGTGGCTGTCTCATGGGCCAACAGGACCTGAAAGCCCAGGACACCAGTGCGGTCCTCCCAGAGCAGCTGGCTTTTCTAAGCACTTGTCATGTACTGGTGGCCGGAGGAAAAAGGGGAGTGTCCCCATCTGTGACAGACAGCGTGAGCTTCAGCTCAAAGTTTAGGAGGATACTAATTTTTTATACAATTGATTACAAATACGTGAACTGCAGGGTTTTAAAAAAGTATGTGTATGTACATCAGTTTGAACATGGAGATAACCTGTCTCATTTTGCCACTTTTACAATGGATGGACATTTTTGGGAGCCATAATCAGGACAGATGGATGTTTTTGCAGCCTATGCTGTTTGGGGGAAAAAACAACCACCTTTCTGTGAGCATAGGATTGGGGTGGGTTTTCTTCCATAACCTCTTCTCGAAGTAAGGTAGCTATGACAGTGATTTGTGTCAAGTCAGAAGTAATTGGTGCAGGTACATGAAACTCAGCCTCTGAAAGGCCAGGGGAAGGTTGCTGGACCTGGCAGAACTGGAGTGTGTTAGCCTGCTGAGGCACATGTCTGAGTGTGAACCCAGAATAAAGTATGTGGATTTCTACTACAATGCTGATGCAAGCTGTAGGCACCTTTAGATGTGTGTGTGAGAGAAGAAAAGGTGGGGGGGCTGTGAAACACGCGTTGCGGTCCAGGTGTGGGGCTTCTGAATGCGGGTCTGAACCTTTTCGGTTGGGCTCCACCCCACTTCAGTCGTTCTGCCCGTGATCACGCCTTGTTGTTACTAAAACACACCTGTCTGAAACACGGTTTCTGCTAATCCTGTCTCAGAGGGCTGGCTTTCTGGGCAAAGGAGAGCCCGCCTTTCGGTAGCATTAACCTATTGTCCCTTTTTAGCAATGAAGACAGTTCCTTGACTGACTGGGCGAGCAGAGGGTTATGGTTGCCTGGCTGACTCTGTGAGGGAGCTGCAGGGCCATGTGGACAAGCCAAGCTCACCCTCCCTACAGGCTTCTGTGTTTAGTTACCCACACACAAGATGAAGAAGCGGGCCGGTAATGGGTAGCAGATGGGGGTTTATGCGTTTAAACAAAGACACATTCTGGACAATCAGAAACAACTGAGTGGCAGTTTGTACATTAAACCCCTGTTTAACAACAGCAGTTGCCCACTGACCTAGAAGAAACAGGGCAGAGGGCCCTTTGTGTTGCCCTAAATGAACGATTCCCCATCGTTTCTGCTTGTGCCGGGGGGGGGGGGGCGCATGTGTACATCAGGAGAGGGTATATGTAGCAATATCACTTTCATGGCTTATAGAGAGCCTTCCTTTCAATGGGACACGGCCAAGGCCAACTAGTTTTAGAGTCAAACCACCTTGTTGGCTGCCCTTGTCGTGCTCTTGTATGTGTTTCTCCCCGGGCTGAGAAAGGGAATGTTGTTATGTTCGTTCCCACTGGTGGGTCTCTGCTGCAGAGTGTCAGTGTATGTTTTAAACCAAACCTTTGGCAGTACACAAGTGGTTGCTATGGCTCCTGCCATAGAGGATAGCATGAGTTTGGTTACAGCTAAGCATCATTCATCTGTATTTCTGTAAACTAAGTTGATTGAACAAATGGAAGATCTGTCCTGCGCTACCGGATGGATATCTGTTGAATACAAAAGCGACACTGTCATCATCTCTGCAAGTTGTAACATCACCCTCTTGTGTATATTGAGTATCTTGTTTGACAGCATGTACTGATATGCTTTACAGTTTGACATGTTCTATAAATAAAAAAAAAAAATCAAGAGAATGGTAAATTCCTAAACTTAATCTCTCAAAAGCCAAACAATAGCATTTAACCTTAACTCTGTCCATTTGGATTATGGTTAAATAAACTTCCTTGCATGTTATTCTCAAATAATATAACCTGTCAGCACATGTATCAGTCAGGAAAGATAGTGTATTATTAAAAAAGCCAGTTCTGTCAGTAGGAATCGAACATGCTTGTTACTTTGCAGGAGCACATCTTCTCTTTTCACATGTGGAAACCAGTTTTTGTTTCCCCAAATGCCAAAAAAGCATCTAAGAATTCTTAAAGGGGGGAAGAAGGAGAGAAGTGTGGCCCTTACTAGTGTGCTGAAGCTTCCTTAGCTGGAAAGGGAGTCACCAGAACAGGGTAGTAAGCTCGCAGCTCCTCCGTGCTTCCTTGTCAGTAGAGTGATTTCCTTCAAGCCAAGTAAGGGTGCTTTGGCTCTTCAGTGGTTTGTGTTGTATTTGTTTCTTTAGGTTTTATCACACAGGATTTTGTACGTATGGCTGCACATGGAAAGTGTTTTCTCTACCGTAACTGTACCGGCAGCCCGGGGTGATCTGTTTCATCTGCTCAACTTGACCTTCTTCAGTATTTTATTGGGTTTGTGTCGGAGGAGAGATGAAACAGGCAGGCTTCCTTGATGGTGCACATGATGGATGTTAATCTCAGTCTTGACTGAATTAAGCAGAGAGCTTTCTCCATTTCTTCAGAGATTGTGAAGAAACAGAGGGAAAGGATGCTTATCTCTCGGGTGCGTGAGAGTTCATGTCAGAGCTTCAGTCCCTGGGGAGCAGCATCAGTATTCACATTGCCTTGTGGTCAGGCAAGAGGAGGAAGGAGAAAACATTCCTGTGAAATAAGTCCTCTCCAAGGGAAGGAAAAGGAAAACCCCACTCAGTCTGTATCCATTAACTGTATAAGGCAAGCTATAAATAGAGTGTGGTTATAATTGACAATGTATGATTGTGTACTAGGGATGGGCAAGGCAGGGAAAATACCATCGCAGTATTAGCAGGATAATCTTCCTGGAATGGTGTTACTGAGCAAATATGCTGGAGTAAATAAAACACTGGTGGAGTCTCTCACCTAGATGTTCCACAGCCAAGACCAGTCTGATGATGAAAAGCATGTCTTTCCTCTGCTCCGTTTCTGTGCTTGTTTTTGTCAACACAGTGTCCCACACAAGACCAAATGCATAAGGTCTGCAATGTTTCTAGAGAGATAGAAGTTGTGATATTTCTGGTCCAGAAAGAAGCAGGAAGTCTTAGTTTCCTGTTTCCTCAGCAGTGAAAACCTTCGCTTTCTCTTGTGGCCTCTTGTTTTGTTGTTGTTGTTGTTGGTGTTTTTTTTTTCACCCTGACAATTATTCTCCCACTTTGGTAGTTCTTCCTGTAGCTGCCTACTAATGAACTAAAAATCTCTTCTCTTGCACGGACAGAGAGCCTTGTGAGGCCAGCATGTCCAGTTGCAAATCCTGTGGTATTTGACAAATGTCTGTACGCTCCAGCTTGTGTATTTATGGGATAAGGTGAGACTTTCATCTTTCAACGTGGAAATGTGGTCCATGTATGTTGCAGCTCTTCAGCAAGCAGATGAAACACAGAACCTATGGTGCTTCCTAATCCCAGATTTTCCAGCAGCATAGCTATGATGTTAGCAGTATTGCCATCCCTGTCTGCTGATCCATTTGCTCTCTCCCAGTTGCAGACTGACTCTGTAATGAGTGTAGACTTAGAGTGGATTTTCGGCTGTGATCACGCTCTTCATCTCATAGTCATAGAGGCAGTTGGCCATGAGCAAAATGTCCCTCCCCAGCGCTAGTCTTTCTGTGGGTCCAGAAACCTACATGCATCACCCTGGTTGTCACCATCCACTGTCTTTTTGAGTCTTGTAGATGTCAGCTGACTTGTGGCAGCCATAGTGTTGCTGCAGTGTCAAGAGAATATTTTGTAGAGAGCCTGGAACTGCACTTGAGCTGAACCTCTTACATGTATTGCTTTTACAGTTGGTGATGGTGCATGTAAAACCCCCAGACCTCCCCCAACCCTTTACTTTCCTTCTCTGAGGACTGGATAAAGAGCTGAGTTTGACCCAAAATCCCAATAGGATATTGCACGGGGCAGGTAACAGGTTTGAAGAGTTGCATTTCCTATCTCATCCACTTCACTTCCAGGACGTCAGAGCCACTCTGAGGCCAAAACGTGGGTCATGAGCAAGCGACAGGCTTCAGTCAGCTCCGTCTCAGGGTTAGTTGCAGACCACAGTGAGCTTTTCCCACCAAGGGAGGTCTGTTTAAACCCAAACAAAACAACTTTTCAGAAAGCTTATGAATTACGATCATGTGGAAAGGGGCAGCGTAATAACAGGGTGGAACAACTTGTCAGCTCTGCAATTAACATCAATGCTTGCTATTTAGCTCTCTTTATAGACTTATAAACACACTTCAAACAGCCATCTTGTTAGAAAAATCATGACTCCTATACATACAGCATAAAGATTCCAGGCTGCTGAATACCACTCGCTATTATTTTTAGTTTATGAAAACAAAAGTCTTAATTATGTTTCCAATGACAACAGCATCGTTAGCAGCCAGATGTTTTCCCCTTAACTTAAAGCACGCACAAAAAAGATTGTTTGGGGGCTTATCTGAAATAGAGGTATGCTTAATGAAGTTGGCATTGAAACATCAGGCTCTCTACAGGTCAGGATGACACTGTGAAGCCTTTAAAGAGCTCTGTAAACCCATCATCCCAGCCATGTGCCCTCCTTAGCCCTTTCTCAGCGTTGACTGCAATTATGGAGTCACCTGAAAGAAAGCAATCTTACGTTGTCTCCTGAGATACATCCACAGCAGTACAACAACCCAGGGACAGGGCACAAGACTGATGACTTTGACATCATCAGTGTTGTGTTGCACCATGGGTATACGTACATTGCTCCTATAGCACCATCATGGTGTCCTGCGGTCATGACACACTGTCCTGGGCCTCAGGTCAAAACAGTCACTGTGAGCAGCTGTCTAGCATTTCTAGGCATCAGGGAATCCTGGAAAACCAACACTAAGTACACGGACACTGTTGCTGAGGTGATGGTGGGTTCCTGTGCCTCCACATGCAGGACATTTTCCACCTGCCTCTTCCAAATCTGCCAATACCAGCAGGTGGATATTTAGGGGAGAGAGGGGGTATTTTTTCTGTTCCCAAAGCCACCCAAAGTGGATCTCAAAACCTGGGAAACAGATCCTTGTTGTCCTCAGTGACAGAGCTGCAAGAGAGTGGAAGCAAGCTCCATTCTTTCTGTCTCCTCTGCCTTCCCCAAGGCTGCTTGTCTGTGCAAAGTGTATTTCTTGCCCAAAAGTGCTGTGTAGCAGCCCCACTGACCACCTACCCCTGCATCCTTCCACCCACCCCTGCCCAAGAGGCTCCCACTTTCTTCCAAAGCTACCCCTTTTGCATTGCTGCCATGGCACAAGGCAAGGAAGGGGAGCCAAAATGTGGCTGGTGGGGCCCTGGCAGTGCCAGGAGGTGTGGAGGGGCTGGCCTGGGGGATGGTGGTGCGGGCAGCCAGATGGTGCATGCTCTCCTCCCCTGATTTATCGCTCCTGGCAGAACGGTCACAGTCACCGCGCTGCAGAAGCATATATCTTGATTAACAGAGCAGGCAAGAAGCAAGCGACATCGCCCCTCCCCGGCCTCCTCTCCCTGCATCTAGTCATCTTTTCATCTCCCAGATCAAGGACAACCGTGTCCTCTGGCTATGCCATCCCCATCCCCTGGGGCAGATAGGCAGTGAGGAGCCAGAGCCGTCCCGTTCTCCCACCAGGCAGAGGACCCTGGTCCACACCACAGTTACTTGTACCGACTCCATTTCTCCTCGGTGTTTTGTTTGTCTCCATGGGCTCTTGCTTGGCCCAAACTGCAAAGTCAGGCTGCAGAGAGCAATTTTTGTGCCCACTTCTTGTGGTGCAGCCTATTTTTTTTCTCACACTTTACAGCACTTGCAATTTGAAGATTCATCTTTTCACCATTTCTGCAGCAGAAATGGTAGCTCTCCCAGTCTTTTCACTTAAGTGTGCTTCTGGCCCTGACTCATTTTGCTATTTACCAAATTTCTTCTATTTTGACAATATCTTTCTGACACTGCACAATCCGTGTGAAAATTGCAAGTACAATAAGAGCATCCCTTCCTGCTTCTTGCTATGAAGTCTTTTAACACTCAGCCTCCTTTTTCATGCTGCCATATCAAAATATTTACAACCCATCTTTTGCCATCATCAGATTGTATGTTTTTAAATTCAGTTTCAAAATTAAGGGCAGGGAAAATTATGATCATTTCCGCATTAGTCACTCCATCCAGTTTCTTTGGAGTGATGAGTGAATCAACTCCCATTCTTACTTACTGTGGGGGTAAATATGTGTAATTTGAGCAATTTTGGGTTGCTCGATATAATCATTTGCTGCTGTGCTGCAATGCAAAATGCAGGGATGTGTGAGGAAGTACTTGCAGCAGGCGCATGCTTCTTGCCTTTGGTCCCTGCCAGTTTCTATCTCGCAGTGCCAAGTTTGATGACAGCCTGCCTTGGGATGCAAATGGGCTTAGTAGAAGAAAGGACCTGGTAGACAATTTCCAGTGCACCGTCTCTGCATGGCGTCAGGCTGCGTCTTACAGATGAGGTTTGCTTTGCACCCCCTTGTGTGCTGTTCGTTGAGGTGAGAGGATGGGACACCTCGGCAGCAAATGCCACGTTTCACCACCACAGAGGAAGGGGACCCCTTCTGTTTGGCAGCTGTGAGCGTGGCAGCAGCGGGGATGCCAGCTGTCCATGGTGCAGCTGGGGCTGGCACATCATGACCGTGGGATATCCAGGGAGCACGGTGCACATGGTGGCACCCCTGGGACAAGCCTTGCTGCCATTAGGATGCCTGATGCTGTTCAGAGCAAGCCTAGAAGTGCGAAAATTCTGAGTCTTGGCATGAGCTACAGCTTGTATGGCACCACGAGATAAGCTCAGTGGAGATGATGGGCCAAAAATGAAAATAAATTTCACTGGGTGTTTCTGTGCTGTCAGGTTGGTTCACTCCCTGCTTTGCCCTGGGGCATGGCTCCACTCTTCACCCACGCTGTAGGTATAAGAGTTTGCATTCAGGGCTCCAGTCAGAAGCAAGCCAAATATTTCTCTTGGCAGGGAGATCTCTGGACCCCACAGTGAGAGTAGCTATGAACCAGTGCACGCCGTTTGGCCCTGGGGTGAGGGGTGACTCATGACATGGAGAATCGACTAGGACTGAACTTGCCACTGATCGCCGAGGCTTTTGTGCAAGTCTAGGGCACAGCAGCATCCCTGAAGACGTTAAAAATTATGCACGACCTTGTCGTGGCAGGTCTGCTGAAACAACTACTTCATTATTCAGTCGCCACCATGAAAGCTGTGGCTGGTACTTGCTCGTCTGCTTTCTGGGAGAAAGCCTCTTCCAGTGGCGGAGGGTGCAATCAGACAAAGCAGATGAGTCAGGCTGATTTCGTATGTGTGTTTCAGGTAGACCAAGGGGCTGAAACCGTGCCAAAGTAGCAGCCCTCTCTTTTGAGAGAGGCCACAAAAGACCTGGACTTTAAAACGTGGCTTTCATATCTGAGGGCTTTTCTAATAACTTCTTAACTAATTGACTTGACTTTGGCGGGGAGACAGCTAGCGGCTGAAAAGGATTAAAACTGTTAGAAACGAACAGCTTTGAAGTGGCTGAAACCCTATTAAAATTTGGATGGCAGATTTCAATGGTATTTCTTAACCGCTACAACCTGGTAGGGTGAGCTCTTCATGCAAAACTTAAGGGTGGAAAAGGAAGGTCTAGGTAGTGGAGTGGAATTTCATAGCTGCTGCCGCTCAGTTATTTGATAGCTGTAGGATGCATTGTGTAACCCGTGTATCCCACAGACTGTGTTTTCAAAAGACAGTATTTTATGTTATGGGAATATTTTCCTTTTGTCATATTTCTGATCTGACATAGCATGCACCGTGGTGGAGCTAAATAGTGTATCATTTTCCATGGCCAAATGAAGCTTGCTTGGAGAAACAATCTGCTATAGAAATTACTCCAATGAGGGCTTTCTGCAGCAAACAAACAGCGATCCAATTCTGTAGGGCTGAAAGTGAGATTGTGGCAGATTATATATGTTTAAGTAGAGATGACAAAAGATTTTCAAAATAATATTTTTATTTTAGAATATGCTGATTTTTTCAGATGTAAAACATCATATGGAAACATGCTCTTTCAGCTGATTTTCTGTCAGTCACCCTCTTTCCCCCAAGCTCCTATGTGGCCTTGCCTGTCAGGTGGGTTTTGAAACTTTCCTGCCAGCCAGGTTTTCTCAGAAACCTCACAGGCTTGCTGCCAGCTTACCTGCCCAGCGACTTAGAAATCTGCCTGAAAGACAGCATCAGAGTGGGGACTGCAGGGGCTTTTGGGATCTTAGCTCCAGGACATCCTCGCTGAATACTCTGCTGCAAGGAGATGGACCTCATGGTTCCCAGACTCCCAAGCCAGCTGGTTTGTCTGGCATCTTCATTGTGATTGTGGAGGGAGCCTTGCTGTTGGGCCCAGCTTTTCAAACAGATCTCCAAGGGCTCTGGGGGTTCTTGCTTGCTTTGGGTCTCCCACCCAGTTCATGATCTGGGAGTCCAGATCCATGTCCATGGTCCTAGCATGGTTTCTATTCTGGTGCTGCCAGAGAGCTGTGACTCCCCAAGGTCCTTAGTGGCTGTTGCTGGAAATCTGGAAGACATGTAGCAACAATCAAGTAATTCTGGATTTTAGTCCCCTGCAAATGTGTGTCATTTGTCTTTTTGCCCATGTTAAAATGTAAAAAAAAAGCCTTTGGATGTCCAAAAGTGATCATGGAGCACGTATTTGGTTTCTCAGGCTGATCTGCTTTCAGCTCATGGTTCAGCAAGTATGTGCAGGAGCGTGGCTTTAAGCATGAGTAGTTCTGCTGAGAGAGTGTATCCACTAACTTAAAAACAGACTTGTGCTGAACACTGCCCTGAACTGGGCCTATAGGAGTAAAGTGTGTTTTCTACAGATCATGGAGTAGGTCATAGTTTCCTCGGGGTTCAAACTAAAACCTGATGGCTAATGAAAGGCAAATTGTAGTACTCTAATTTACATGAGCACTCAGCTGCAGACCTTTGACACATGTTCCAGGAGATCATGGCTGGAACTACTTTTAATCAATCATAACTCCTGCTGTCATGAATCTGCAACAGGAAAAACTTAATTAATTCAGTGCAAATGAGCTTTACAGCTACCACATAATGTGAATAGACATTATATAGTTATTTGCCATATAGCTATGTAGCCACTCACATAAAAGCATTATCATGCCTGCATACTGCAGTAGGCACTTGTATACAGTCATAATTTCAGTCTAACAGAAAATAATAGTGCTGTGGTCTGTGCTGAGTGTGTATCTCAGTAAAACATACACATATTGTATGTAGTTCTACATCATAGCTATAGATTACAACCTCTTCTTATTCTAAAGCAAAAGTAGAACTTGTTCCCATTAATAATTTTGTTCCTGTGGTTTCTCATCTTCTTTCACAACACTGTGCTCTCATTGTGAAAGGAGCTTGTATAGAGCCCTGGAAAGCCTCCATAGGTACGGATCAGTCAGTGGTTCAACTGTAACCGCCTATGCATGTGTCTTTTATGCAATAGTGTGAGGTAATTTTGGAAAGAGAAAGAGATAAAGAGAGAGAGAAAGAGAGAGAAAGAAGGAAGGAAGGAAGGAAGGAAGGAAGGAAGGAAGGAAGGAAGGAAGGAAGGAAGGAAGGAAAGGAAGGGAGGGAGGGAGGGAACAGGAAAAAAGAGAAAGAAGAGAACAAAATGGAAAACAGAAAATAGTAAAAGAGAGAAGAAGGGAAAGAGGGAGGGAGGGAGGGAGGGAGGAAGGAGAGGGTGATAAGCTGAAAAGCTGAAACTCAAAACCATGAAAATGCATCACAGTAGATGGGAAGCTCTCCCATTTTCCTATCACTTCCATGGGTGGATGGGACTGGCACTGACTCAGTCACTTCCCGCAGTCCCCGACCCATTGACTAACCCAGCTGCCAAGCAGAACAGGCCTGTGAAGCCTTTCTGGCAGTATTTTTTCAAAGATGGTTTCCAATCTTACTCTGAATAATCTAGATCACATGGTGGTACATTTTCTCTACCCTCTGCGTTAATACCCTCTTGGCTTTGGTCACAGGGCTGTGAGAGGATACTCCTCGTGAACACCAGCAGAGCCATCCCTGAATGGCTCAGATCCCCTTGGGACAAAAGCAGAGCTGCGGCCTTCTTTTCAGCAAGCAAGGTGATATTTTGCACTGTCAGGAAAGGGAAACCTACAGATGTCACCGTCCTGATCTTGTCAGCCATTTCTCATACAGACATTCCTGCTGAAGAACACAGGGTATTTGTACCAAGAAGGGCTCTTGACAGGTTTGCCAGTGCTGTGCCGGCTCATGGTAATTACTGAGGCATCACTCAGATTTCAGACTATTATATGAGACCTCAGCCATGTGAATCGACTTGATTTTTAGGGAGTAAAACCCCGAGAAAATGACTTAGAGGGCTCTTGTGTTCCAAGTGTAAGGAGGGGTCCATGTTTTTCTGTGATTAATTGCATGTTTACAGTTTTGCTGAACAAAACCTGGCTTAACTTTGTGATATGAAATATGTCTACTGAAGAAAAGCATCCAATTAACGTGGCCCAATTAAAACTTTAAAAGAAATAATCTTCAGTTAACAAACACCAGATGTACTTGTCAGGGTTATCTCACTGCTGTTATATTAATCATTCATAAGCTCTGTTCATTTGGGCACTTGGTAGAGAGTACTATTGCAAGATTGTCTTTCTAAATATTATGCCAAAAATAACCACTTCCCTGATCCTGAAACTGTTAAAACATCAGATTAAAAAGGAGGGAGGGAGAAATCAGGAAGCAAAGCATACTTGCTTATTTTTTTAATATAAAATGACCACTTAACCTATTAAACAAGAGGTTGAATAAGAGACTTTTTACTGCTTAAAAAAGTCAGAAATATCCATTCTGCAGCACATTACTGGTTTGTGGGGAAAATTAAGTTATTCGTCTGCTAAAGCAACATGTGTGTGACAAGTGTAGAACTGATCTGCCAACAGAGAGATGGAGGAATTTTCCAAGAAATGTAGACCAGAGCCAAGAAGAATAAACCAAGGAACAAAAAAACTCAGAGATTTACTGTAGCCTTTTTGCGTTGTGGATGTTCATGTTAGGTTGGTGCAGAGTTGCAAGTTTGCCATTCAGGATTTCCCAGTCCTTTGAACTTCAAAAGGTACTGCTAGACAAAGAGACTTGTTCATTAAGACCTGGATTCATCCCATCTGACAGAAGGTCCCAAATGAGCAATGCGGTCACCTTTGACTTTATATTTGAGCTGCTTTCTGACAGTGCCTCTCCTCCAGCTGCAGGAGGGACCAGCTTAACCGTATTTCTCACCTCAGACCATGAAGTAGATGTCTAACATTAGGTCAGGTGGATTTGGTCATGAAGTCCCAGTTCACAAAACTGGGCCACCAGTCAGTTGCTGAAAGTTTATTCAGGTGTGCAGGGTGGCTGTAGACATCAGTGACCACCATTTCTTTTAGATGCTGAAGGTCCCCTCTGCAGTGGGCCAGTGTATTTTGGTGGGAGCTGGTATGTTACAGTGAGGCACTGAACACCCCCTACCCCGGTAACCCCATCGCTTTGGCCACAAATCAGGTCTCCCTGCTGCTCTGCTGGGTGACCTTTGTGGAAACTGCATATAGAAAAGCGAAAAAAACTGCTATTTTGGGGGTCCAGCTCCAGACTATTCAACATGGCCACACAGAAGAAAGGAGGGGTGTATGTGGGTGTGTATTTTATGTCCATATTGGATTTATATTTGGGAGCTCATTATATCAGCAGTTATTTGCATTGTAGTAAGTCTGTGTAATAGATAAAGATCTACGGATAGATGTATATGTTTTGTCTTGTGATCTGTTTTCCTACTTTTGACAAATGTTATTGCTATTGCACTGGGCAGCACTGGGAGGGTAATGGGTCAAGAATGATCAATCAAAGAGGGAAGTAACCTTTCAAACCACAGTGCTATGTATCTGGGATTTGAATGCTTTCAAAACTGCAACAAGGGAGAGATAATCCTCATGAAAACAGGAGGGTTTTGAAAAGATAAGGAGCTCTGGGGAGCTGGAAATTATGTGGAAAAAAATAAAGATTCAAACCTGAGTGAGGATGAAGAATTGTTGCTGGAGCACCATTGAGAAATTAAACCTACAGGGTCTCTGTGGTCAGAGAAAATGCATTCTTGGTTTTCCTTATCTTGCACCATGACGGCTGGGTTGCACAAATCCAGAGCAGACCTCTTCAGCTGCAATCTCCTCATGTTTTTAGTTTGGGTTCCGTGCCTTTTCTAACAGGTTTTCTTAACCAGCCATCAGCCTGAAATCTTCAAAGAGGATAAATACTGAATTATCTCACCCCTTCAGGAAACTGTTGCAAGAACAAAACCCAGCGATCGCCTAGAGTGCACTGGGTTTGTTTTCCCTGTGTTCCTGCCTGCTGCTGCTGCTGCCGCCTCGTTGCATGGGTTCTTTACCCTGCTTTGTCCCACCCCCTGCTGCCCCCACCTTGATGGGGCCCATCCCCACGCGTGTGGGAACAAGACCAAGTTTTGGCAAGCATCAATCAGGGTACAGGTGTAATTTTCCTCATCTCCCTCTCTTCTGTTGCACTGCTCCCCACAATATTTAGAGCACTATTTTACCGAAACGGACATTTGTCCTTTAAGAGGAAGATGTCAAAGTTTTAAAAATTATTTTATGTTTTTATAACATGACAGAGCCTCATATGGCAGTGTCTTTTGGAGCATACATGCCATAATCACTTAGTTCTTTTCCCAAAGTCTAAAATGACAAATTTTTCAAAATTGGGAGAAAGAGGATGTATTCACCTTATTGATTACCAGTGATCCCCATAGGATGGGGAACTAAGGAACTGAGCTCAGGTCACAGGTATTTTCATGCAGCATCTCATCAACAAGACAAGCCTTCCTCCAGTTTAATCCTTCTGGGATGCTAAAAATACCTTGGATGGCTCTTACTCTTGCTTTAAAAAATGGCTACCATGCCACAGTGTTGTGCCGAATCAAAGACATGGCATATCAAACAGCAGTCTGAATTTGGTGATGGGTTTCCCTCTTTGGCAGAAATGGAGGTGTTGGACATTTTTCTGATCTCACACAGTGAGTTGAGAGTGAAACCTGGTAAAGTTCAGGATAGAAATCACAGCCTTGAAGTTGGTGGGAGGGTGCTGAATGTGGAGGAGATTTCCGAGAAGCCTACCTTGCCTCCACCCCAGCCCTTACCCACCCTTCTGTATTTTGTTTTTGTGTTTAAGTAATTTTCTAGTGCAAGCTTATGAAATTTAATTTATTATATTCTTACTTAATTATAGCCTGTTATTTTAGATGATTGATGGACTCACTGAGTTCAGAATGAAGAGCATTGCTGTTCTTTTACTAAATGTTACTTTTCCAAAGGGTCATGGACAAATATATTTGTTCCTGATGTTCTCTCCCTCTCATTTTTCAATATTCCTAACTGTTTCACATAAACTGAATTTTTCATAAACAACAAATGGCAATGGTAGAAAGCACTGCCGCGTGCATTATGGCACAGAGAGAAATACATTCTTTTTCTCACTGAACTCCTGCCAGTTTTAGTGGAAGTCATACATATATAAGCAAGGGATTGGCAGAGGTGTATGCAGGAGCTCTGTTGAATCTGTGGGAGTATTTGTGTACATACTTGTGTGCAAAAGAGAGAGAATGTGGAAACCTGGGAACTGTATCATCTGACAGCTCTGTAGTGACATGAACAGTCCTGATTTAACAATTTGCTTTAAAAGGCACCGTGGGATCCTGGTTTGGGATCCTGTGGGACCTCCAACTGTGCACGGTACAGTTTTGTTTTCTCTGTTTTTGCTAATAAGCTGTAACATCCCAAAGTTAGCGTTACCTGGGCTGTTTGTTTTCAAATTAATTTTGAAGTGAATGTAGTGCTAATAGACATTACCAAATTGACAGCCCAGAAACTTAAGTCTTCTAGTTTATTGGTGTTACAGCACTGGCTACGGTAGTACACATTGCCCCCTCTCATTCATGCCTAAAATTGTAAGCCGAGTTGGAGAAGCTACATCTAAATTACTATCATGAGTCATGGATTAATTAAGGCATTGGGAACCTTCCATGTACCCTTATAGCCCTGCTCTTTTGCTATCCCCACACGTTAGCTGTGGTTGAGGTTAAGATGAACAGGGACTGCTTACACCATGTGAAACAATTTCTTGCAGGCTTCCTACAGGTGGAGGCAGACACCTATTCTTTGGCTCATTTTTAAATATTTCCTTTACAACTGTAGGGAATAGGAATATATTTTTTTTTTGCAAAATGAAGGTTATGCTTTCACCAAGTGAAGAAACTGAGACCTTTGACATGCCTCTATAATTACCATGGCTAACTCTGATCTTGTTTGCTACACATGGCCTGCTGTTCTCCTTAGAGTCCTACCAGGCCAGAATTGCTTAAGCCTATGAGTTACTAAGACCTATTGTAAAGTGTAATTTTCATTTTGGTATCCTGTTTGGTATAACAAGAGAAAGTGCTTTTGCAGCTCATGTTCCATGAAAGCTAAGACAAAGCCAACTCCAGGGCAGGTGGTCCTACCTCACTACTCTTCTGCTATAGCCTTGCTATTTGAGGAGCAGTTGAGACTCTTGTTTGACATAGAAAACAGAATAAAGCTGTGTGATTAGTTCTTTAACAATCTCATTGTAAGAGGTTACTTCCCTTTAAAAGCCAGGGAAGACTTGGTGTCTCTGTACTGTCCCTCTCTTTCTTCTACTGTACTTACTCATTTGTTTCTTCTCCACACGCTGTAATGCTGCTGAACATGGATACTTCAAGAACATAGGCTTCAACAGTACCCTGGAAACCTGGAGTGAGTTTTACTAATCAAAGAGCAAGAGAAAAATGTCGGGGAATTCAATAAACTGAAACCTCAGCAAGAATGTGAAGATTATGAATAAGAATTCACTCTGCTAAGCTGTCCTGAACCCAAATCTTGGGGTTTGTTTTTACTTTTCCAAGAGATAATGTTTCTATAGTTTAGATGCTTTCAAGGGATCTGTACAGCCTTAAGCAATAAGACAACATTAAGAGTGCAAGGAAAACTACTGAGACACCCAACATCCAGCCAGCCATATGAGGAATAATTAAAATGCAGTCCTTCTGGATAGATACTGTGTAAGAAGTTTCCAATTATACCCATGGAATAAAATCTTCTAGGAATATAAGAACTGTGACAGTCAGTAGTGTGTGTGATCTGCTTCCCTGCTTCTGGCAACAGCTGATACTGGTGGGTTTTGAACATAGCACAAATCGTAAGATGAACATGGCACAAATCATCATGTGCAACAGCATTTGCCATTGGTAGCAACAGAAAAGTCAGTGTTTAGCCCAGCTTTTGATATTACTTTTTCTTTTTTAGGTGTAAATCGTAGCCCCTGTTTTGCTTTTTATACTCCCTATTTTTTTTTCTATTTCCCAAAACAGAAAGCTTTCCTGCTTGTTTCACAGTTATAAAAACAAGTATTAACTGCAAAGGGCAATGGAAAGCCTCTAATAAAAAAATATATACATTTTGTTGGGAAATAAAATTCACAGATGAAACCAATTTAAGTAGCAGAATGCTGCATAGTGACTGTACCTCCAGCATCACTGGTTTGTGTATCAGTAGGTAACCAGTTCCTTTTATTCCCCATTATGAGCATAATTGTTCTGATCAGCAAAACAACTTTTATCTAAAAACAGAATGGTAAAATTAAACCTTTTAGCTGTGCATATTGTAAGTCATTTAAAAAACCTTTTTAAATCAACTTTTTATCCAGCTGTATTGCATGAATAATAAGAAAATTTTTTATAACTTTTTTTTTAAATCATTGCCTTTTCCCTTTTTTAGTATCTCAAAAGCACAGGCTCCTTTCCTGCTCACATTTTGTTTTCCTTAATTAGATTAAGTGTTTGATTTTTTTTAGGGTTTTTTTTTTCAGTAATGTAGCTTCTGAAGATCTGTGCTGTTTCCATGTGCTCCTAAACTTGTAATTAATTTTTCAGACAAATAGATCCAATGGCACATAGAAATATAAGTGTCAGTCTTAAAAAACAAGGCCAAGTGCACACAGCATCAAATAGTGTCCATAAAAAGAGTAACCAGGGCCCAGACTGTTAGTGGGGAAATATGGGTCTGCCCTGGCTTAGCCAGCTATGACCAGGTCTCTTTGTTTCTTCTTCTTCCCTTTCCACAGCTACCTCCTTGGTAGTACAATGTGATACTCTCTTGATGTGAGAGGAGATGGAAACTGCTGGCTTGGGAAAAGTATGAGGCAGGGCTGGGCTTTGTGCTAACATGATCAATGATGACACAGGTAGCCATCACAGCAGGTTTCAGACTTACCAGATCCATTGAAATAAAAGTGTACTTCATGAGGCCAATATTGCTGACACAACAGACTGCAACTCTCATAAATCACAAAATTTTTTAGGTTGGAAAAGACCTTTAGGATCACCGAGTCCAACTGTTAACCTCGCGCTGCCAATTCCACCACTAAACCATGTCTCTCAGCACCACATCTATATGTCTTTTAAATACCTCAACAGATAGCAACTCAACCACTTCCCTGGGCAGCCTATTCCAGTGCTTGATAACCCTTCCACTGAAATTTTCATAATATCCAATCTAAACCTCCCCTGACATAACTTGAAGCCATTTCTTCTTGTCCCATTGTGTGTTACTTGGGAGAAGAGACCGACCCTCACCTTGCTACAACTTCCTTTCAGATAGCTGCAGAGAGCAGTAAGGTCTCCCGTCAGCCTCCTTTTCTAAACAACCTCATTTCGCTCAGCTGCTCCTCATAAGACTTGTCCTCCAGACCCCTTACCAGCTTCATTGCCCTTCTCTGGACACGCTACAGCACCTCAATGTCCCTCCTGTAATGAGAGGCCCAAAACTGAACACAGTATTTGAGGTGCATCGTCACAAGTGGTGGGTACAAGGGGATGATCACTTCCCTGGTCATGCTGGCCACACTACTTCTGTTACACGCCAGAATGCTATTGGCCTTCTTGGCCACCTGGGCACACTGCCACCTCATTTCAGCTGGCTGTTGGTCCTCTGCCAGGCAGCTTTCCAGCCACTCTTCCCCAAGCCTATAGCGCTGCATGGGGTTGCTGTGACCAAAGTGCAAGACCTGGCACTTGGCCTTGTTGAAGGTCACTGCCTGTTCGCTTTGGATAAAAGAAATTTGAAACTGGGTTTTGAAAGGAGAATTGCTTTATCACAATGATGGAAGGCTCTCCTGGATTACAGCACATTTCCCTGGAGGCAGGCATGCATCTGATCTGTTTTTCCATCCCTCTGTCAGTCGACAGCAGCGCTTTGTTGCACGGCACCATTAAACTTCTCCTGGCAGCGAAGACAGAGATAGCTGCAGATTTCCCTTGAAGTCTGTCCAAGCCCCCTTTGGCCAGGCCTGTGAGCTACACACGCGGGGATCTCCAGATCCCTTGGAAACAGAGTAAGCCTGAAACATTCCTCCAAAATTTATTAACTTTTTCTACAACTTCACATTTCTGTGGTGGCTTGACCGTCCTGGATTTCACACTGCTATCTTTACTGGCTGTGCAGAACTTTTCTAGTTTTGTGGTTAACATTAATAATAGAACATAAAAATATCTGGTTTATGTTTGCAGCCTGTGAGTAAATCAAGACAGCATCCGTGGGTAACCCCCCTCCCCTCACCAGCACGTGCTGCTCTTGGGCGGCTGTTCCACCTCTCTCAGGCTGGCCCCAGCACCTCGTTGCAGGCAGATGCTTAAGCACATGCCTGACCCCTGGCCCTCAGACCTTACACACACCTCTTGCCTTCTCATTCTCCTACGTGCAAGGGTGACACTGTAGGGCTTTATCCTCCCCCATGGCTCATGTCCCCATCGTGTTTGCAGAACGGAGTTTCCCACCTGCTCCGCACCAAGGGGAGCTCATGTCCTTTCCCAGACCAACCTGGGCCACCCCTGTCTGACAGTGTGGGCAGCAGGGTGAGGTCTTGCCATGGGGCCACCGCTGTGGTACGAATTGTGAGCGCTGTGTTCTCCCACAGGAATTTCACTGTTGCTTTTTTGCTTATTGACTAAGTGGGACAGTAGTCAGTAGGAGAAGATGACACCGAGCACTGAAGGAGTGAGTTTATCAGGGAACGTATCCGACCACGTCCTTGGAGTCCAGATGATGAGAAAATGCATAGAAATATCACATCTCCACACTTTTCTTCCTATTTCCCATGACAATTGTTTATCAGTTTGTCTTCCCCTCAGTAATACAGGAATTATAAAGGATGCTTTTTAGTTAAAAAAATAGCACTCTTGCAATTTTTCAGCATAAGCCAGATATATGGAAATTATAATTACAGCATTAAATTCTGCCATTCTAGTCCTTTATTAACTCTGCAGGAAAAATTATATCTGAGCAACTCATAGGAAACTGGTGCTAAATTGTTAATTTCCATTCATTTCAAACAGTAGCACATCTGTGCATGTATCCTATCCTGAAGAGCTGCTGGGTTCTGTAGCACTTTCTCTCTCAGAGCATGAACAAACCTTAAGTAGCACTGATTTTTTTTTCCAGAAAGGGAAATAAAATTCAGTCAAATCTTTGCAACAAACTTATGGCAAGTTAGGATCAAGTCATATCCTCCAACCACATTTTGAACCTATGATGAAGTTGTCTTGTTTTCCACTCTGGCTTTTGTGAGACAGTCATCTCTCCAAAAAGCAATGTTTTGATTTATTAGCCAAACAACAAGTTGAAGAGGGCAAAGGGTTCTGTGACGCCGATGATATAAATGGGAGGCAGTATGCTTCAAGGGAGGTCCTGCAGTGATTTACAGAGAACAGTAATTGTTAATAGGCCAACATTAACTTTCTACTCCTCCAATAAATGTGTCGGGTTGGAATGCAAGTGTGCAGTCTCAGTGTCAGCTTTATGGCCCAAGAAATGTATGCTATTGAAAGCACAGCTACTTTCTCAGCCCACTTGTGTTGGCTGCCTAAATTTCTTCTTGATCGATCTCTCCCTCGATGACCCTGCTGAGGCTTGTTATTTTCTGTGCTGTCTCCATTCTGATGTCCATGTACTGGTTGTGCTCGGGCCAGCAGGTCTGTGGCAGAAAGAAATATTTGTAAGGTGTTTGCAAGCACCAGTCAGGGACAGCCACAGCTTGGAGCTTTTCTCAAGTGCATGTGTTTGTATGCGTTAATACTATTGTTTGCTTAATTTGAGTAAGACGTTACCACAACTGTTTATGAAAATGTTTGCCTACCAGGCAACATAGATTATGATGACAGCCAGACTCCTTGTTTTTCCATACTTCTTTTGAGAAGGAAGTAAGACTCTTTAAAACCTTTCATCAGCGTTCTCTTTTTCATGGTCCTGTGGCCTGTGATGCTATTTTATTATAGTGTGATACTGCTCTCAGGTAGGGGGTATGAATTTGTTTTGTGTCCCCAGCATCCTCCTGTACCCTAGCAGTGACTGGAGATGCTGAAGATCCCTTGATCCTCTTTTCCCATGTTTGGTCTTTTTTTCTTCCTGGATTCCCAGCTGATTAGGGTTGGTATCAGTGGAGATGGACCTGATATTGAGGTGGACCTGGTAAAATAGCAGAATATGCCGAGGATTATTAAAGGAATAAGAACAAGGTGGGCATGTGTCAGAGAAGGAATTTTTTGTTCCAGAAGCTTGCCAGTGACGCAAAAGTATTATGAGGAGCCTGAGAACAACAGCAGCAAAAGACACCTAATGCAAAATAAATGCCTAAGGAAGCTCAACCAGCAAACAAAGGTGCTATAAAAACATCATGAAGGTGATTGATAAAAGGTTGTTGACTGTTCCCAAGAGCAGTGTCACCGCTAGTCTGGGCCGATTCCCGCATACCAGTGACTCCTCCACCTGCCTGTCCAAGCTCTGCCCACGTGTGGCCTAAGATAAGGGCGTCCCCAGAAGGCCTGTCTTCGTGTAGAGACCGGAGATCTGAAAATGTGAATAAACCCCCAGAACCAAACCCAGCAAAATGCTCATCTGCATACATGGCTTTGCCCTTTGAGAGCAGATAAGGGGGAGGATGAAGCACACGTACCAGCAGCTGTGTGTGTTGTTGGAGGGAGTTGAGGTACTCTGCCAATGGAGTAGGGCTGGAAGTCGTGGGGAAATAGGGTAATGCAGAAAAGATGGGAAAGACAGCCAGTACTTTTGATGATGGATGTTTGTCCATCTGCACCAGTCAAAGCTCTGTATTTGACTATCTTTAGGGTTTTGATATTTTGGGGAAGAGATGTTTTCCTGCAGGGAGGAGGTGCAGATGAATTTGACAGCTGCTTAAAGTGGAGCAGGCATTAATTTTTAAAATGTTTCATAATTTATTATTTTTAGTCTATTTAAAAAAAAAAAAAAAGTGGTGTGCCCACGGGTACACTGAAGTAGTTGTCTTGGTCATCAGTGGTGATTTACCATAAGAAAACAAAACCTAGTGTCACTCATTTCCTGATACTCATTGATACCTGTGTCACTGGGACTGAGGCTGGGAGAAGAGAAGAGAAAAAAGATACATAAAAATCCTGCTCAACCTGCTAATGAGATAGGATTTTCTGATGGGGAAAATTCAGAGTATGGAGGAGGGAAAGCAAGCTTCCTTTTGATATTATTCATCTATTTACAACATTTAATTCTTTAGGAGAGGCTGTTACTGGTGACAGCACAGACCCTTTCTTGTTCTCTCCATCTCTCCCCCTGCCTTGTCACACCCAAAGCACTATGTTCCCACATGGTCTCTGTTTGTCATAGCCTCCAAGGAGACCGGGTTTTCCTGCCAGAAGACAAAAGGGGATTCCCTGCCACGCGTGCATTTGCACTCAGGAATGACCACGCCAAGCAGACATGAGCCCATGTAGGCACAATTTGTGCAGAAATGCAGTTCTGAATCTGGATGTTTAAAAAGTGCTTTCTCCCATCCTCGGTGCAGCTCAGCAGTGACTCGAGCAGGATGCCACTTGCAGCAGAGAAACTGCAGTTCCAGGACATCTCTCGGAAGATGACTGATAATTGAGCAAAACCCAGAGAGAGGGGGATCCTCTCCTTTCCTCATGAATTTTCTAGGCTTCAGCATACGCTTGCTAGTACTGGAATGCCATGAGGACATGCGGTATCTAGGAGTTAATGTGGAGTTGTATGGATTAATAACTGTTCAGTTTTCTAATGTGGCGATGTAAAAAAAAAATTTAAAAATCCTTAATGGGGATTATTGTCTTGGTTGTATAAATATGTAGTTAGCTATCCTTAAAATGCATATTATCAGCCTCTTTGGAATCATTGCATTCTCTCATGTAAATATGTATTTAGGGCATTTTTAAAATGCAGGTTTTTGCCCTGATTATGTAAATATGCTTGTACACTAAAAATGCCAATTTCTTCTTCAGCCCCCACCCCTCACTTTTTTCCTTTTCAGAATATGTAAGTGAATTTCATGCTTAAGAAAGTGAGAAAGTACTAGCACAGAATGGCTAAGAGTATTTAGGGCAGGTCCTCTGCAGTCTTTCTCAAAGAGCCTGTCACTCCGCCTAATACAGCTATCTCTATAGTCCAGTCCTTGTTTTTTGCTGAGCCCGTTCATTAAGGCTGTCAAAACTACCAGACTGGAAATTACTAGGCTGGCATTTTGGGCACAATCGACACATTTTCTGTACCTCATGAACTGGAATACAAAGCTTCTTTATAGAAATATAATGTTCCTCTAATGACAGTACAGATAGTAACCATAAATTTCACTCCTTTACATCAGCAGAGAACTTGAATTCCTTTATCTTGTCTCAACTCCTGTTAATCCCTTTTCTTCAATATTATCCTGAGTCAGTTCATTCCACCGATTAATCGTATCACTCAAATTGCAAGAATGAAAGTAGCCAATTTTGGCATCTGCATGGAAATCATCTCATTTTTCTTAGCTGTCTGAAAGTATCTAAGATGTCCTCTAGAGACAGTGGAGAAAGACAAGTACCTCTCAGAAGTGATCTAGCCTAGGTGGGATGAACTCATCTAGCCCATTCTAGGTGGGATAAACACTGCTGGGGAGCTGCATGTCTCTCTTGACTATGGAAAGAACCTAGGCTGAACTTTTAGGCAGGTGAAATGAATCCCATTACTTCTCCTCATTCAATTTTATGGTACCTAAATCCTGCAGAGGGGAGAGGACTCCCCATGGCTGCTATAAGGGGAGGATTCTTCTGGTGGTTCACCCAAAGGTCCTGGTCTTTTGATAACCCAGACTTGGAATGGTGTTAGATTGAATGATGACTGAGCGCACTGTAGTTTGCTGCACTGGTTGGTGACTTTATAACCTGCCCTTAGGTGAGCGGGACTTTCGGTACAGTGCATCAGCTACCTTTCAATGCTAACCAGATGATCCACAAGGCAAAAAAAAAAATGAGGCACTCCTCCCATTCATCCCATAGCCTGTGCCTGCATGCTTCTTCAATAGTACTTGGCCAGGTTGCTAATGCGCCGTCTCCCTTTTGAACATCTGGGACAAGAGAGGGAGGGGAGAAATTTGTGGGGAGAAAAAGCAGAATACAAGAAATTAAGAAAATGTTTATTAAAAAAATGCAACAACCATAAATTCTTTTTTTTTTTTTTAAGAAAACCTACAATAATATGTTCGTTAGAGACAGGCTTTGCTGGTGTGTTTATTCACTGGGGTTTTCCATCATCATTTCCATGTGGTGCATTCTGATTCCTCACAGTTTTGTGGGTTTTTGTCCAAGCCTCGAATAGCAAATGTTTAATCTAGGGAACTCCCTTTCTGTTCTCTCTTCTTCCCAATAGTATGGAGTGAATTATTGTCCAAGATACATAAGATTTAGTTTGTGTGGTGAAGGGTAAGGAGGCACAACAATTGACTGCATTTTGAGCCCTGCAGGCAGATCTTTAGCTGGTGTAAATTGTCACAGCTTCAGTGAGTTCAGCAGAGCTCTTAACATCCAATGGCTGAGGATCTACCCACTGGTTTTGGCTTTCTCTGTCGAAGGCCTGCTGGGAAGCCCAAATTAGCAGCCGGATCTGAGAGAGCAGGAGAGAGGAAGAATAAAAGTGATGCCACAAAATCCCTGATACCATTTTAAACAGAAGAGCATTGATGGAAATGCCTTCATCCTGGAACATTTAATTTTTTTTCATAGCTCTTGTCACCGAGACAAGCTATTTTGTAAAATGAGGCATACTTATCTGTGGATGGATAGTATTTTACCCACATGCATAGGCAAGTTTTTGTTGAAAATAAGAGAATGGTGGGTAATGAAGATGCTTCTTTTTAATTTGCTGTTTCTGATAGGTTGCAGACTGGAAATTATCCCCACAAAGCTGTGAGCTCCGTCTTTCATAAACAAATTAAAGCATATTTGAAAAACCCTAGAAATAAGAAAAACAGTTGACCAATAGAAGAATCTTTCTCTCGGCTTTGGTGGCACTTGGTTGAGGTGAGATGAATCTTTTTCTAGTGTGATAACTTCCTTGCTTCAAAGAGAAGAACTGTGGTTGCCATGGGAGTAAGGACTATTCCATTTGAATATCAGCTCTGCTAATGTCCTTGGAAATATGCCCTTCAGCCAGCGCACATCCTTGCTTTACTGCACTGATGGTCTTATTTCTGGTAGCTTGAGTTGAGAGACCAGCTGGGAATTCAAGCTCATTTTGGTATTCAGGTACATTTCTTGAGAAAATTTAAATTTAACTGTCACAGAGTTTTTCATCCTGGCAAAAAGCCTCATCTTAAAGCCCTTACTGCCCAAAAGAAGGAATGCAGTGTCTAGACTGGTTAGCACCCAGACTTGTTACTGGTTGGTAAATATACCCTGGCAATTTGCAGGATATATTTTATGTGATACTAATATATCTGTGTATAGATTTAAAATGTTACAATTAGATGCCTTGTTGAGTCCCTGAGGAACAATCCATCATCAATGGCTTATGGGAATCATTAGTTAATTTATTAGTGTGAACACTGCTGTAGTAGTAGTGAGCTGGACAGTAGACTTGATAGATTGTTTTCAACTTTATTCTTATAAAGCAACATTATCCTGTAGGGCTCAGCATCTAAAATTTCTGGTCTGCAATAACTATGAGTGCCCAGAATCTCTAAAAGTGAAGCTAAAAGTGAAGCTAATGGAGTATTTCTTGAAAAGGACAAAGGGGTGTTTTAAAGGGAGAGAGAGGTAACAAGAGAACCTAGAGAAGGGAAAGTACAGATAAAATGCGTTGAACAAGTCCCTGTGTGGCTGTAACCATTGCTCAGGTTCAAGAAACATCTTGAATATCCAAAGTCTTATTTGATGCCTTTATGGAAATACAGGCTATCAGCAAATTGCCTTGAAGACATATTTATTGAATGGATCTACAAATGTTTGCCTGAGAGGGGGTTGAATAGCAAACAGTGATCAAGGCAAATGCAAGACAACAGTCATCATCTTGCACCTTTGCTGAAGACATGGTGGCATCAGCTTCAGGCTGGTCGTAGCGAGGGATTCAGGTTACCCAGCAGCCCCAAAACCAACATACCTTGTGGCCAGCCACATGAGACAGCATTGGTATGGGAGCTGCTCTACAGCCACAGCTTTTCAACTCCTGATTTAGGTAATTTATTATTTGGTCATTGTCTGGTTTTTTATTAACACCTGAACTATGTAAGAGGCCATAGAGTATCAATGTCTTGGCCTTGAATAGTTTGATCTGTAAAAGTCTCTGTTCATAGGGACATGTCTGAACATCACAAAGAACTTCTGTAACTAATGACAACACAGCTTTGACAGTCATAATTGATAATGCAGAGTATTGGCTCCACTAAGTTCAGTAGGATATTGCTGGTAGCTTCCAGGTGGGTAGGGAGGGGGAAAAAGGAATGTCAGGATTTTTTTCTGTTGCCTTTCTTGGGAGGTATGCCTAGAAGTAATGAAGAGTCTGATAATTTATGCTTTTAACCTCTGTATGGCTCAAGTTTAAAGGTTTTTGAGGAAAAGGAATATCACAGAGTGACTGTAGTGATTTGAAATCAGAATTCTTGCTCTGGCTCACTGCTCCACAGCTAACAGTTACTGGTGCCTCATCTGGGGCATCTGCAAAATGGGCACAGCCAATGTCAGAGGAGCAGGGGGTGAGGCTTAATGAACAATTAAAAGCAAATTGAGATTGAAGAAGAGTTTTACACAGGTGGACTACCAGTTTGTGTGGTCTTATTCCTACATATCATTAGACATCAACATGATCTTCTCAAGGAATAGGGTACCGACATTTCACTGTTCACCAAGACTGCTCTATGCTCTATCTAGTCCCAAGACAGTTGACTGTAAGTCTTCTGGTTAGTTCTGCTGGGGCTGAGAAGCGGTGTGCTGGTTCTAGCTCTGCCCATGCTCATGCCACTTTCGTGGCTGGGGTTGTGGGGACTAACTGCAGCTACTCCTCAGAGAGCAGGAGAGCAGTGAGAAATGAGTTTTCTGCAGGAATTTGGGGAACATTGTGTTACCTCTACAATGTCTGGGTGACTCCCCATGGCAGGGGTTGGACTAGGTGACCTTTAAAGGTCCCCTCCAACCCAAATTGTTCTTTGATTCTATGACATGATCTCCACCTGGGTCTGGACAGGGTTTTCTGCCATTTGAGTATCTCTGCTGTAAACAGCTCTCATGCAGGAAATGTTAGCTGAGTGTCAGATAAACTAAATTGATATGTCAGCTAGAATATCATGTCAGATAAACACAGTGAATCCTCATTCTAGCTGTTATCGCACACAGTATTCACACTGATCTGGTTGGTAGGTGCTGATTGCCCATCTGTGTTACCTGCTGGAGAATTTTTTTTGGAATAATGCCATTGTATTAGAAGTAAAATCCAAAGATGTGGCTAATGGCTGCTAACAGGTGTCTCTAGAATCTAGGAATCGAGCCAGCCTTTATAAAATCAGGAGCCAACCTAATTTACACCAAACTGCTGCAGAAATCTTGAGCTAGATTATTTAACTTTTGGATTTAAGCATTGTTTTTATGTTCAATCATTGCTTAATGATTTCAGCTGGAGCTGAGGGAGAAGTTGATCACAAAGTGTTTCTCATTTGGGTAAAAGATAGTAGTCCTAGGAGTGTACTCGAAAGAAGCAATTCCCATGAAACCCCCAAAGATATTGTGTGCTTGTGGGTGAAGGGGAGAGTGCCAGAAGGCATCAAGCAACTGTCAGAAATTTCAGGAGCTGATAGAGACTTCAACAAGAGGGGAACTTCAAAATGTTTGATCTCATTTGGACAGACTCCAAATTGTAATGCTTACCTGAGCTGATCCTCACCACTTTCCCTCATCATTGATAAAAAATTACTTTTAAAAGATGGTTTCGTAGAAGAGTTTGTTAGAAGAAATCTAGTTGTTTGTAGGTTCAATACCAGCCAGACTAAGTGTAGCAGGAGTCCCTGAGCCTGCAGTCTCCTGTAAATTTGGTCCATCCCAGCCATAGGAGATACCAAGTGCAGGAGGAAAGGGGGCTGCAAACTCCCTGAGTCTGCCCTTCAGTGTGACTGGAAATAAGCACGTCACTGGAAATGTCTGAAGGCCACTTCTCTCCAACCCCAGTCAGGGCATTAAAGGCATTTTGAATATTGTACACAGTGGAAAAAAAGTTTATTCTGGAGAAACTTCAGACAGTTAGCTCTCAGTAGGGCTTTGAACGATTGACGACGCAGATGTTGCGTGTGCAGTGGGTATCTGACTGGGAATGACAAGTTTTCTCTTTCAAATTATAGCCATGAGGGTGATGTCATGCTATAATAAGGCATGCAGACATGCTGGGTCAGATTTTGCGGCTTCCAAAATGTAGAAAGAGAGATGCTAACATAAAGGGCAATGTGCTCTGCTGGAATTTTTATTCCAGGAGCAAAGATGTGGTACTTTGCCAGTATCCTAATACCGATCGCATAGGCTCAAGACCTTTCAGTTTTAAGCAGCATTATCTTAAATCCCATTTGAAATGTTTTGCTGATTGTTTCTTTTGCTGCTTTCCACCAGAAGATTAACTTGTGTTCGGGTCCTTAAAAGACACTTTTGTAAAGCTGCTAATTGCAGAGCTGAGGAAAATGGGTCACATGGTACACTCAGCACTTCCCTAATTAATAGACAACAGAACATGCTCGTGTCGAACTGGCTGCAAATCCAGCTCTGGCTGACTGAACGCTAATGGCAGCACCTACTGTAATAATCCGATACCAGTAAAGAAAACGAAACGGCCTGTTAAAATCCCAAATGGGTGATGAAAGTTCTACATCATCCAGACCTTTTAATGTAATTGTGTAATGACACAGGCTGGCGCTCAGCCTACCGGCAACCATTTAATGAGTAAATAAAACACTCTGAAGGCCTTGGCTACATCACGCTGCTTACAAATCCAGCTGAAGGTTCTTGACTACATGCAATAAACCCAACCAAAACTTCATGGTTAATGGTAAAAGTGACGAAGTGGAAGCACATGGTAAGGTGGGCTTTATTTCTACATTTCTTTTATTTCTAACACATGGTTTAGATCCCATTCCTGCAGGTTTTCTGTATATTTAAAGAACATTTATTTTCACTGTAAGCTTTTGAGGCATTTGGAGCTTTCAGTCTTGTGATGTCCATGTATCAGTGTGTGACAGGTGAGGATGGCTCCTTGAGGATGGCAGCTGTGCTGTCCTGTGGGTTATGCAGTTCACAAAAGGGACCTTCTGTCGAAGGCTCTGTAAAGCTGCAGAGGGGCCATCTGAAATGTTTTTTATGATGAATTCTGACAAAAAGAGTTGGCTGGAGGATATTGCTAGCCCAGCACTTGTTACTGTAACTAGTCAAAATGATGGGTTTTCTGCAGTGTTGAAGCCTGTGTTTTCTTTTTGTCTTTAAAAAATTTATTTGGTCTCCGTAAAAAGCCTATCGTGAATTTAGAAGACATTTAGCCTCAAACCTTGAATAAGTTTTACCTTGTGTTCTTCTGAACCATAAGCAAAACTGTTTTGTTTTCCCTTCCTCAAAAATGCTGACCCTGAATAAATAGCTCACCATTCTTTTTCGTCTGTGATGTAATTAATCTGCATTTTCCCCTCAGTGCCTTGCTGTGTGTATACTTTTACAGTACCGTTTCCCGCCATGCTCTCTGTGGTGTTAGCAATAGAGAAGGTCAGTGCGACCGTCCCTCCCGGTTTCCCCCCCAGGACAGCACAGTAGCTGAAGCATGAGCTGGCGGAGGCTTCTGCCCAACTATAGGCAGGGAGTCACCCACTTGCCAGTGTTTGAAATACTTGATTTTCTGCTAGAGAGATCTCTGGGCAGCATGTCTCTAAGGAAATGGCATTTGGGAGATGCTCCAGTCAAGGACAAATGCTTTCAGCTGCAGAAGGTTACTAGCATCCTTTCATGACAGTTCTGGTGGGTTACTCTGCAAGCCTTGGGAACACTCAAACCCTTTCCATAGGGAGCTTAATGACAACATGTTCCTCTGATTCTGTGTGAGCTATATATTTCTGATTTTGTGGTGTAGTTGGAAAGAAAGGTTGTCATAGGGTCACAGAATGGTTGAAATTAGAGGGGACCTCTGGCGGTCATCTTGTCCAATCTTCCCTCCTCAAAGAGGGCCACACGGAGCCAGTTGCCAAGACGGCTTTTGAATATCTCAAAGGATGGAGACTTCACAGCCTCTCTTTCCATTAAGTTGTATTTAAAGGCTATGATTTGAGAGGCAGATTCACCAGGAATGGAGTGTGAGGGAGGGAGGAGGGAAGAGGCCACCCTGTCTTTCTGCATGTTGACAGCTTTGCATCCTAGACCTGCAGATAGAGCATTTGGCTTGATGCCCAGCAGTGGCACAGCAGACCCTCCTACCCAAGGAAGCCTTAGAGAAAGTTAGAAACTAGTTTTAGAGGCTACATTATCAAGCAGTAAGTACATTGCAAGAAGAGAGGACCACATGATTCTGTGGACTGATCTTCACACCGTGTGCATTTTGGGATTTTACTGTGAACTAACTAGTTTTCTACCAGGGAGCTGAATGTCCCTTAGTATTTGGAGAACATTGAGTGCACTCTTGGGGCACACCTTCCAACTTCATTTCAAGGTAAAAAAACCATCCAGTTCAAAATCTCCCACTCTGCGATGTGATCCTAAATCTGACAAGTGAGAATGATTGGTAGATTTGCTTCCAAGCCATACACTTGATGTGAGGTAAAACAATAATGTAGGTGCACCCAGAGAAGACAGCATCTCTTTTAGATGTGTAAGGAGACAAGAGAGTAGCCACAGACATTGCCTAAGTTTTCCCTTCTGCAGATGATCATCCTTTTGGGTTGTTTGTTTTTTTTTTTAAAGTTTCTAAGAGGTTACGAGCATCTAAAAGTGCAGAGGTCAAAATGCTGGTTGCTTGGGAGCAATGTTCCTAGGAGTCTGACTGCTGTAAATTAAAACTATGTCACCATTGTAGAGCAAGGAATTCTCAAATAGGCTGTAAAAAGAGACACAAGGCATTAGTAAAACAAGTCTGAATTGAGGCCATGCTGCTTGTAGCAGGGTCCTTCAAATTCACCACTGTGGTGTACAAGACTTGAAGAATCTTACTGTCAGATAACTGCCACATGCTGTGCATTGTATATAACTGGAGCAGAAGAAAAATGAGACAGGCACACCCTTTGTGACTTTCATTTCTTCAAAAAATATTTCTCCTCGCTCTTGGTAATAAAAACTTACAAGTTTGAGGTTTAGATCTGCTTATTATTGTAGAGTTGCTAACTGTCTTAATTTTTTTAAGAGCAAGTAAATAGTTTCATATATATATATATACTGTGTATATACAGATCTTTTCTATAACATTTTTACTATATATAGTGATAGGAAGGTAGAGAGAGAGAGATAGATAGATAGATACATACATACATACATACATACTATAGAAAGGTTTGATTCATTCTAAAGTGGTTAACAGAAACTAAACTGCCTCAGCTTCTCTTTGGTGTCTGGGCTTGACAAAGCACTTAGAAATCTCCTCTCTCTAGCTTAGGTCCTTCTATGTCTTCTGTTATCATATATGTGGTCAAGTAACAGTCTTGAATTGCTCCTTGGGACTGAACTTCTGCCCACAGACTGGGGAAAGCTCAGCTGCCTCTTCAGTCCTGCACTTCATTTGAGCACTTACTTACGGGTTATCTAGTTAGTTCTTCAGCTCCTCCCAGTAGGGCCGGTGTACCATTTCTAATAATAATCTGGCACCTTTGGCATAAATGATCCCCCATGTGGGAGAAGTAGAAACCACAAAAGCAAGAGCCCAGAGGAATAGAAGCAAGGCAGAAGAATGAACAATGAGGCTAGGACACAGATTGTTAGCTCTGAGGTTTGTATTGATTTAGTGTCATTAATTTTTAATTTGGAAGTGATTACACTAACGTGAGCTAAAAGGGGAGGACAGAGGCAGTCTGAGAAAGCAAGGAAAGCAGGAAGGATGGGGTAGTGAAGTGGAAGTGCAAGTATTGCTAAATGCAAGTGTAGTCTGGGCTCCAGGAGACCATGAAGAGCTGCCTTCTTGCTGCCATGGGGGTGAGAATTTCAGCCACAGCATTTAGAGGGGGATTCAGGAGCAATGTCAAAGGTTGACACAGCTTAGAGACTCTTCTTTTTTTTTTTTTTCCCTTTTTTTTCCCCCCAAGCTGCTTGACACTGTTAAAAGACACAATGGGAATATGCTTGCCAACTTACCTACTGCACTGTTTGTCAGTGCAGTATTTTAACTCACATGAAAAGAGCAGTCGCTTGATTGCTGAATCCCACCGGACAGTAAATTAACTAAAAGTTAGTTAATAAAATCTGCACTTCACCATTTGCGTGGCAATCTGCCATTTAAAAATACTCATTGGAGCTGTCTATCATTGTTGAGTTTAATCTTTCTGAATTCTGAGCGTGCTGGCTCTCTTGAGATGCTGAATGGCCATTTTCCTGGTGCTCTGAATCCCTTGCAGAATATGAGCAGATCTAACTCACTCCGTGGATGTCTAATGTTCAGGCAGGCCTCTTCCATGTGCTGATCTGACTATTGCCCTGGGCAGCAGAACAGAAGGGGTAGCCCATTTACTATTACTCTACACACCACTTATATCATAGAGTAAAATAATATTTGATCTATTTCTGGTCACATGTAGATACTGTGCAGCACTAATAGACACCGACAAGTAGTTATGGCTTTTTAGCCACATGTCATACATGAGTTTGATTTTGTTCCGTGGAAACCAGAATGAGTTTCACCATTGCTTTTAATAAGCAAAAGGCAGATCAATAACAAGTGAAAGTGTAATATTGCCTCTGAACAACTCAGGTTGTTTTTGTGTCACTGCTCTGGTCCAGTAGTGTATTGCCAGAGTTGGTACTAGACCCACCAGAACAGGTGGGATGTTTTAGGTACAACTGCCTTCTCAGGACTTCTTAAGAAAATCAGAATCTTAATTAAAGCAGAGTCATCGCTGAATTATGAGACACCACCGTTTCTCATGGTATGAGGGGCATGTGATGCATCCAGCTGGCACGGATGGGACATAAATGGAAGGGGAGCAGGATTCAGCCCTACACGGCTTTTAAGGGGGTTTGCAGTTTGCTTGTCAATCTGATGGTACAGCAGCCTGTATGTAGAGCAGTCTATTTTCTCTAGTACTTTAACAGAGCCACACTAATTATGATGGGATCCTCTTGGGTGTTTATTAGCATTAATTAAGGGATTGCAACTTTCAGATGAATAATCTTCTGTCTGCAGCAGACCTTGAGCAGAGTTATCAGGTACGTGGAAGGTAAAATGCAAAGGAGAGATCGGGAAACATGAATTTTTCAGTATGGAGATAGTTGCTGACCCTTTTGTTTTCTTATCTGCTGTCATGCTAAGAGATGATAAAAGGTGAATTATTTTAATTCCAGTTTTAGCGTCAGATTCACATCTCCCCTTTAAAATGCACTCAGTCCTAGAAACAGTCAATTAGCCTTGCTGAAAAGGTACACTTCCAAACAGATGTTCTTGCCAATAACGCTCATCTGCTAAACCTGATTATTTCATCCCTCTGGAGGCTGGTGGTTGGGAGGAGAAGAAGGATGCTGAAGGGTGAAGGAGATTTTGGCATAAGGAGGACAAGAAGATAGGCCAACGTGATTTCTTTAGTATTTCTCCTGAGTCTGTCCCCTTTCAGTGTGCTTTTTCCCTTGCCCTACTAAGGCTACACCTAATAGTAAAGAGCCAGGCTCATTTATCATACCTGGCACCTGGTGACTTCATGGGGCTGTCGCATCCTGCCGGTAAGTCGAGCAAAATAATGCTGCTGCTGAATTCCGCTGTGTTGCTTGCAAGTATCTAGGTCATCACATCCATGCAATAAACCTTAGTGGGATTGTTCCTAGACATGGTGTAAAGCGTGATTAGTGTACTCATGGAGATCTCAGTATGTGCTTGGTACATCTGTTTATCTTGCCCAGTGGAGTCTGTAGGCTCAGACTCTGCCTTGGGGAAATTCTCTGACAGCCTTGCCAGCTGGATGCATCACAGTTATCTTACCCTCAACCTCAGGAAAATAAAACCATCTTGCTGGGCCTGTGGTGCTGTGGTTAAGGGCAGGGCCTCTTTTCCTTTGTGTCAACCTTGAAGAATATCAATCATGTCCTGACTTTTGACCTTTCCATTTGGGTAGCAAGCTGTGTACTCTCTGCAGTTGAAAAAGTGAGTTGTTTTTTGTTTCAGTAAGGGTGCCTGTGCATGCTGCACCCCAGCTTACCCTATGCTGACCTTGCAAAAACAGCATTTGAAGCGCTGTTTATACAGCTTCCTCTTAGCGAGGCCTTAGCAATGCTACCCACATCTTGCAGCAGTGATGTGAGGGCACTGTAGGAGCTATGAGGCTAAATTGACTTTGAGATCCAGCTTCAGCTTGTTCCACCCTTGATGATATAGACCTCTCTAGATTTGAATACTGACTGGTTGGGAACACACTGAACAGCCATACTTTGCTATTGGTACCTCTTAAATAGATATCAATTGGTGCTTTTACTGAGGAGGCCATAGTATGTAGATCGGCCATTCCCTTTGACTGTGTCTTCTTTCACACTGAGAAGCACCCCAAATCTATTTGATTTTATGTGGGGTTTTTTTACAGTTTATTACTTTACCTTATCACCCCTTCCTTGCCCTGTCCTTTCAGATCCTGTCAGTTAATTGGATTTGTTGCCCATTTTAAAGGGTATTCTGTTATTTGAATGTGCTCTACTTGCAGAAAATAGCTTAATCAAATAAGAAGCACTTGAGTGACTGAGAACTGGTCCATTTTTTCTAACTCTGATCTGTGGGACTAATTAACATTGAAGTTTCAAGCTGCTTAGCAGCACAGGCAAAAATGATTTTTGCTGCTTCAAAAGTAAAGGCTTGTGGCAATAAGGGGGCCAAAGCTGGGTGAAGAGTTGAGATGGGGAGATCTGCAGATCTCCTACCCCTGTGGAGCCTGGAGGGCTGAAAGCAGCAACTCCATCAATGGGAACAGATACTTCCTGCTCTATTTTTTGGAAATACCTTACGTGTTTGCCCTTTGCTTTTCTGAAGCAGCAGCCACCCTGCCTTGCAGGGCTCTGGCACGAGCAAGGTCAGTAGAAGGACCAGGGCCGTTTCACTTCTGCAAGCAGTGTGTTGCCCTAGGAGATCATCCACTTCACCTCAGTCCGGAGCTGGCCTCCATCTAGGCAAAGAAATTGCTTCTCCTTGTGAGCCTTACTTCTGTTGTATCTCAGCTACAAAAGCAAACTTAATCAACACCGAAGAGACTAGCTGAGGGCAGTTGTCAGCCAGAATTGATCTAACAGAAGAGCGAGAAAATTATAATCAGTATTTCAGGATCATTTGAGGCAAATACTCTAGGTAGGTGGTCATGCCAAAAAGTAGCTTTTAAAAAAAGCAGGTTGTTCTATTGATGCCCCAAGTCTTGGATATATTCTGAGGATGAAGGGTTAATATTCTGGGCTTAACATAGATCAGAAAACAATATAGTTCGTTATTTGTTCAGCTTCAGAGAGATTTTTGTCTCTAGTACAAAGAAAAGGCAGGGGGGTGCGGGGGTGTATTACATGTGTTTCATGGCATGCATTCAGTGCTATAATCATGGTTAAAAATTCTTTGGCCTTGGAAAACAGCCTGAAGGATGCCATGTTCAACTTCTAGCTTGACAAAAGAATGGGCTGCCCAGGGAGGTGGTTGAGGCACCATCCCTGGAGGTGTTCAAGAGACGAGTTGACATGGTGCTTGGGG
>JAOQGH010000001.1:126461956-126493255 GCA_025769975.1 Gallinago jamesoni | reverse complement strand
TTTTATTGGTTGGACTAGATGATCTTAAAAGGTCCCTTCCAACCTAGGTGATTCTGTGATTCTGTGATTCTGTGACTACAGGTTCCATATGAATGGCATGGCTGTATCTTGACTACATTATTGATTTTCTCAGGATTACTCCAGTGAGGCAAATGAACAAACTTGGGTTTCTTATTAGATGCTCAGCAGCAAGCAGTAAGCAAATACTAGTTTTCAAACTAGTTTGTTTATCCAAATGCTTTCTAATGTGCAGAGCCATAGAAGAACTGATGGCAGTACATGCTAAACCGCTCAAATCCTGGATCACAGACAGTGGAGAAATGGCTCAGACCATTAGGGGGGCATCTGGGAAGGGTTAGAATTGACCAGTGCTTCCCAGCGCTGGCTCAACCAACTGATTCAAGAGACATGACACTAAAAATACTTTCAGCTTTTAAGATTGGAAGGTTCATCCTAAACATAAGCTTCCAGTTTCATACCCTAGCATTTGTATAGCACATTGAAGCAGCTGATCTAGTTTTTAACCACAGGGCTCTTAGACACAGTTGAAAGATGCTCTGCACTTGGAAAGCTCTGCTGTTGCCCTGATGCAGGTGCCTTGCTATGAATGTAGGCGTATGTCTTATGGTGTGTCTTGTTTGTGAAGTTTGGCTCAAATCAGGCTGGCAATTCACATGTTCCTGTCTCTGTTCCCAGTGCTGTAGGGTTGACATTGACATTTTAAACTCATCTAACACACATAACTGTGGAGAAAGCCAAAAAATGCTCTGACCTAGCAGATGAAATCCAAATGAATCTTCTTTTCCATACACATTGTATGCTTGCAATGATACAGTAGGGTTAATGTCTTCCCAGGGTGTTTATGAAACTCAACTAGAATGGTTCTTCATGGTTCCTTTTTTCCCTTTTTTTAAAGAGAGCTGAATACAGTAATGTTTAAGAGCTTTTTTCCCCTTTTCTCTCTCTTCTTTAGGCAGTGTGAATAAAGTGAGAGACAAAAACCCTCTATCTGCTGTAAACTGTGATCTAAAAATTGAGGGGGCTGATGTGGATGGTTGCTGGCAGCCTGTTATAAATGTCATTTCCGTGCTGGAGTTATTCCAGGAGTGAGGGTGCTGGTAGTACGGTCCCGCCATTACTCAATACCCACAATTGTAGTATGCTAAAAAAAAAACACACAGGGGCTCATGGTTGGCATTTCGGTTGCATTACATTGTTTTTTGGGTATCTCGCTACTGAAGGAGAGTTTCCTCAAACTAGGGTCCCTCCTCAGGTGCCTTCCAGAGGTGCTGGAGAAGGGAGGGCTGGCCCAGACGGGCACACAGGACGGCCCCTCAGGGGCTGGGACCTGTGCACAGGTCTCCTACTCTCCCAGGATTCCAGAGGTGCCATCAGAGCACTCTGTCTCAGCTGTCACTGTAGAGCTCAGCCTATCTTTGAACTTTGATTTCCTTTCACTAAGAGTAGTTGTAGCGTGATCTTAATTTGGAAACCAGCATCTTCCCACTGAGGTTGCGTGAGCTACACCAGTAAAGGCCTGGCCAAGACTATCTAGTTTGTGTAGGCTGGAAATTTGCTCCCAAGTTGGTAAAATGGGGCTTTGTCAAGTCTGAGGTTGAATTTCCAAGTCCATTGGCCATAGATGACATTCACATCTCCCTTTGTTATAAATGTAAACTCATACTGTGCAACAGAGCAAATTCCATTCTCCAGTGATATCAGTGTGTGGACAGTGGTGGTAGGTGGGATGCTCGGTACAAGTGAAACCACAGACATTGTGATAGGTTAAGAAACACAGAAGACAATTTCTTCTTTTTCTACATTTGTTGCATATGCATATTATGCTTTCTTCATGGCTGTTCATTGAGGAGAAAAGAGAGCATTCATGTTGAATGTGTTTCTCTTTCCCATCTCAGGTTATACTTCAGCTAGACCTAGACTGGATTCATTGACGTTATAAATAGATGGAAAGTGAGATAAGCAGGAGAATGGGATCTGTAACTGAGATGAAGCTGGCTCTGCACTGTCAGAAATTTCTTGGTATTTTTTTTCCAGTTGAAAGGGCTAATTTCCTAAAAATTGAAAAGTTTCCCCAAAATTTGTCAATTGCAATTAAGTTTTATTCTATAGAATAATTTTGAAATGTTCCAAAAAATTTTAAAGTTTCATTCTAAACATCTTATTACTGAATGGTTTAATTTTCTTATTGGAAATAGTTTTCCTTTCAGCAGAAACATTTTCTAAATTGATATGATGTAGGATCATGCATAGAATAAAGCACTTCCACTGTTGTTGAAATGAGAGCAGAATTTTGGTTAAACTGAAAGTAATTGCTTTGAGCCATGCAAGTGTCAGGCTGGCGGGTGAGGACCTGGTTACATTGGCCATATCCCCTTCGAGCCGGGTCAGGGGACCCCCTATGCACCGACCGAACATTGCCCGTTCGATTGCTGATGGAACCAAAGCCTCCCTTTTTATCCCACTCCCTGATCTGCTGTTCGCTGGTGCTGGCAAATTTTTGTGTTTATTTTTAGTAAATAAATAAATAAAAAGCAGCCCAACTTTTTTTAAGGCTGTTCCCTCCCTGTCTGTGTGCAGAGGACTGCAGATCTGTGTGCAATATAATGAAGGCCTAGGGGAGAATATTAGCACTTCTGAAAAGAGCTCAGGGAATTCTAGTTTCTGCTCTGACAACTGAAGGCAGAGGAGAGTTTTTCCTTTCATGTTTGTTTTCAGTACATAAAGTGATTGAAAGCAGTTTCCCAAAGAGGAGGATGGGGAGCGAGTGCTGAAAATTTTTAGCATTTCTAATCTGCTGCCTTAATTTTGCTGCTGCTGCACTCTCACATGGAGTCAGAGAGTGAAGCCACACACGTCATGCGGGCAAAAGCTGAGGATGCCCATGCGTTGTGAGAGAGACCACCATGGGGATGGCAGTGGGGCTGCTTTGGCTGGACACTGGCACCAGCAGCACGCTGACCCTCCTGTGGGCAGGCACCTCAGGGAGCAGTTGGGGGTCACCCAACATGGTAATACCACCCCAGTGGCCACCCAGGTCCCTCCCACAGCACCTCCTGTCAGCAGTGGGCTGAGACCTGCAGGGCCGGTCCCAGGAGCAGGGAAGGGGAAACATGGACAGGAGAGGACAAAAGCAAAGAGGAGGACGGACTGGTAGTTATTTTTCCAAGGGATGCTCTCACGTGAGCTGGGGGGTGTAGGGACCACCTGGATTTGGATCAGTTTTGCATCCTTAGACAAGAAGCCCTCAAATTCACCAACACGGATGGAGTGGGTAGAGACTGGCTGTAGCCATGATGGCACATCAAAGCTAGGCTCCTTGTAATGGGGGCCACTTCTGTAGCGGCTGCACATCAGCTTCACTCATTTTTTTAGTCACTTAAGTGGTAATAGTAGTGTGTCATACACCTTGGGATGGAATAAACCTGTGATGTCCCTATAGAGAGAAATGCAAGGCCAGCTCAGCTGGTAATGGGAGCAAAACCAAAAGGAAAACCTTGTGGCCTCTGTAAAGCCTGCCCAGATGGCCGTTCTGGTCTGTAGTATTTGTCAGGAGAAGAAGCAGTATAATACCTGTTGCCCCTCAAAGTGTGCTGGCTGGATATTTTAAAGAAATGGATATTTTTATGACTGACACTGTTAGGATGAGGTTGGCCAGATCCTGTGCTTTGGCCACAGCTACCTGGGCTCTCCTCCTCTGTGCCCTGCAGCACTAGGTTCACTGTGGGCATGTACTGGAGAGGGACCACAGACCCCAGTCTGGGCACTAGCTCACCTGGGGATTTGCCAAATCCTAATCCAAACAGCTCTTCTGGCCCAGGTTCTGTGTTGAGAAGTCCCTCAAGTAACTTTTGGATTAAGTTAGGACCTAACCCAAAGTCCCTCTTGGTAACTATAAATCATGCCTTGAGTTTTACTTGGGTCTGCATCAGGCTGTCCAGCGGCAGAGAGGAGCTCAGTCTCCAGGACTGTCCATCTGACACCTTCCTCAGCAAAAGGTAACCGAGTGGGGGCTGCCAAGAGACTGGAGCCCTGTACCTCCAACTTGCTTTGAGCTCTGAGTTTATCCATCTATTTTTGTGTGATGCTGATCAGGGTGGTTACAGCCCCAGACCTGCTATCGACAATCTCTTCTGCCAGCATCAGTTTCCCCTACTTCTGCTTTACGTGACTCTTGCCGAGACCTCCTTTGCCTGTGTACAATAAGTCGATACTAGTCCACGTTACTTGCTTTCATGCACACAGTACCTGTTTTTGATACATAGTGCATTGGAAATGTGTAATTATGGCTGTGTTTGATGAAAGAGATGACCAAAAAGCTATGTGGAGTGGAGAGGATTAGCCACACTGGCTCTCACCTTTCCCATCAGGTTACTACTTGAATAACAATTCAGAAGCAAGAGCTTAGCATACTGAAATGCCTCACTGCTTTTAGTTAGTGCTTAATGAAAAAGGAAGAATGATCGTGTGTGTTGACATATATATGGCACAGAGAGGACTAACAGCAGCCAGTTAATAATCTTTGTCTCCCTCACTGCTGGCACAGGTTTAAAACAAATGCACACAAAACCCGTCCCAGGCACATGTGCTCACAGATGTCTATGCATGCAGGCATGGTTTAGCATGAAGAACCATGTAAATTAGCAGGTTTATAATTACTCTTTTTAATCCTTTCACTTTGAACAAACGAGCTTTAATCAGCAGACAGGAAGCCCATTTAAAACCTGAAATGTAATCCAAGGTCAGAAGCTAAGGGTCACCACCCTTGACGGTGGACCGAACCACCAGGTGTGACCAAAAGTTGTACTACAAAAATCAGGCTCTCCCCCTTTCCCCAGGCACTTGAAGGGCACGGTGGCCGAGCAGGGATGCAGGGCTCAGCATCTCACGGCAGCCCGGTGCTTGGAGAGCCCTCAGGGCTGCAAGGGCAGCTGCAGACTGGGGACACATCCACACCTCACTCCTGAGGAGCAAGGCAAGCAGCCACAGAGAGGAGGGGTGGAAAAAGAGCAGGAAGCTAATAAAAGCAGTTCCCTTCTCCAGGGATAATTGGGGAGGGGTTACAGTTAATTAGTTTATACGGGTAACAGAGGTTAATAGGGTTCTTGTTTTGGTTTTTCTCTTCATTTGATGGAGTGTGTCAGTTGTTTAAAGCTAACAAGCTGATGAGATAAAAAGCAAATTAAATACGTGATCCAGGTGTCACCAAAAGTTGAGGCAGAAGTGTTAAAAGGAAAAGCTTAGAGAGTGGGATAGAAAAAAATATAAGGTGTGCATGTTAAAAAAAACAACAAACCACCACCAAAAAACCTCAACCCAAGCCTTGCATTATTTGTGACTCGGGTATTTAACTAATGGAGAAAAAAAATTGCAAGAGTGAATAATGTAGGTATTACGAACCTCCTGCTCCCCTCATGCATATCCGTTTATTAGTGTACTCCAAAGTACTGCCATAAAGCTTGCTGTCTTTGAGTTCCTTACCAATAAACAGAAAGAGACTGAGAGTTCAGTTCCATGAACCATACAACAGCTTTTTCTGCCCAGGCAGAATAACCCCACTCTCTGATATCCCTGGACTCCCTTAACATAACTTTCTGACTTGTACCAGATCTTGAGCAGGAGCCTTCTAGAAACGCTGGGCAAGGGCTCACACTCAAGGCCCTGCTCTTCCACATGGCACCATGGGGATGTGAAAACTGCCCAAAATCTCCTAATGATGCTGTACTCATGTAAAAGTCAGTACGAAAAGTCAACACACCCATAACAAACTATTCCACCACCTGAGTCTTCCTGAATCCTACACATACCTACAACTCCTACTGCCTTTGAACATTTCAAAGCTCTACTCCTCCTTTTCACTCTGTTATCTCTATTTATTTTTATATTTACTGAGCACTGTTTTCCACTCCTTTAGTCATCATCTGTTTAAACTGGATCTATAGATTTGAAGATGGCCAACCCTTAAAACCGGAATACCCATAAGATCTCTGCTTGGGAGCAGCAGTTCACCTCTTACTCCTAATCTTAATGAGTCATTTTAGAAGGGAAATGTCCGTATTGGAAAATGTTTAATGGGAAGGGAGATTCCACACCACATGGCTGCGCTCTGTAGATGTAACCAGCATCCTTCCTTAGAATTGGGGCCAGTTATAAGAGCAGAAGTTGCCCTTCTGAAATGCGTAATTCAGCACTCTGCAACCAGCAGGAGAATTGCACTGCAGGTGCAAATAGCTTGTGTGGTGAAGGACATTTCCAGGTAATGGCCTGAAGGTGTTTTACCTCGTGTAACATTGAGTTCTGAGGTATTCAAGGATGCCCTGTTGGAGGGAGCCCAAGTTACCAAAGGAGATCCATGGGTATACAAAGGCACTGAGAACCGACACCATCACTGTGGGAAAGCTTGTTAGGAAAATAGCCCTCTTCTAAGCTGGACGTGCTGCTGGGTGCTTCTAGTTCCAAAATATTTTGTAGACAAACCACTTGGCTGTTTTATTAAGTTGGAGACTGGCATAATTGCTACTGCTTCTGCTGCTGCCTGCAGAATAATTTTAAAATATCCCCCAAGAAAAAGCAACTAGAAGAACTCTTTCTGTAACTTCTCTGAAAAGTGAGATTTGGCACATCAGCCCCTGATTTGCAGAGATGTTTGTGGACAGGTCTTTCCTGTGGTGTTTATTTAATACAGTGGTATAGTTCAGATGTGGGGAAGGAGGAAGAGATGGAATTCCTCTTACAGTCACCCATAACTTGAGAAGAAAGTCCCACCAACCAGCCTGTCAAAGTACCTCAAAGGCCCAGTCCCCTGTGCTTCACAAGCCCCTCCTTGCTCACCAGGGTATTAGTAAACTTTCTTCTGCAGCCAGTCTGTAACTGTCTTTTGTCCCACATTCCTGGGGGAGCACAGACTGTCAGAAATACTCCAAAAGAAAAGTAGCCCTGAGTTCATGCTATCCAGACCTGGTACATCCTTTGAAAATGCAAGAGGTGTATATTTGCCATGAAAGGGTAGAGGAAAAAAAGGTAACCTTAGAGACCTTGTTGCCACCAACCATCTCTTCCCTTTTGTGGAGAAAGTTCCAACAGCAAATTACATCAACCCAGAAAAAAAGAAGGGACCAAATGTGCTAAAAAGTTCTGCTTTCCAATCTAAAAAATTCTGTTTAGTACATGTTTATGGAACTTGTCTTGGATGCTCTAAAAATAGCCTTGCAGGAGTGAGTCTCTGATTCCCTCCAGGAAACCCTACACATTCCTTGCATAGAAGAACAGTTTAATCCTGATTTTCACAACAAAAAGAACAATTATTTTTAGAACTTTGACAGATGGATTTCCGTTGCCCAGTGGCAAGTTGTCAAAGCAAGGCATGAAAGATGTGTCCCTTCACAGGAGTGTGGCACAAGTTGATGGATTCTGGATGACCAGAATGTCTGACAAGAATATGGTGGTTCAGATGTGTCAAGAGGTGTTATGATAAAGTTTTCAGGCAGGGCTTATGGGGAAATGACAGCCTGACAGTGCTGAAGTGTGAGACAGAGCAATGGGGCACACTAGGGAGCAATGTTGAGCCTGTGCAAATGAGAGCAGAAGCAGAACATCGTGCCTTCTTCTGGCTGAGGCACCAGGATATCTGCAGCAGGACAAATGTTTCACAGCCAGCTGGAAAGTTATAAGGAATAGAATAAGATCTGGTTATGTCATGACGGAAGTCTAGTTAAAACCTGGTCCTAGGGAAATCAAAATCCAATCCCTCTCTCATGGACTTAGGTCACCCACAGTTCTGTCATCTGGACTCTGACAGCACTACCTCTTGTGGTTTGTAGATGGGTCTTGGAGCACAAAGATATCATAGGCATTCCTGCATTCCTGTTGTTGCCCATTGAAACTCAGTAGATTTCCCACGTTTCCCATCTACTTGCCAGGTCATGAGCAGACCTGCACATGCTAAAACTTTTGTAAGGAAGTATAGCATGCTGTCAACTGGATTCTGATAGCAGTACTAAAGCTCATCTGAGAGTCTGGACTTAGTGTTAAATGCCTGACAGATACAGGAAGGAAGGACTTTACCTGGAAGGACCCACCAGAAGTTCATAGCCTAACAGAGCACAGCCTCGGCACTCACTTCTTCCTCTGATGGTTTATTTCCTATAATCACCGTGTTTTAACTGTCTGGCACTTTGCCTCCTAGTTCAGGCTAGTCATCTGGGCTCCGTCCATGGTCAATGGAAAGGCCAGGATTTCCAGAACGTGACTATTGTCTTTCTAAGATGTCAAAAAGCCTAATATATGTTGCTGAGAACATGGGGGAAGACAAAGGAAAGCAAGAGTTTCCCAAGCTGGCTTTGCTGATACAGAAAATAGGCCGTGTAACTACAGTCCAACTCTTCTTTAGGATGATCTGTATCATATATTTGTAGCTAGCTTTTCCCAAAGATAAGTTTCTCCAATGACGCTTTAGACAACTACCTTACTAATGTGTACTTCCCACGCACCGTTTTACTGCTCTGCTCCAAAGGGTGCAGCTGGAAGATCTCAATTCGGCTGATATGCCTTGAAAGTGATGGGATAGTGCTCATCTGTCAAACAAAGCTGGGAGAGAGATGAGATGCTTATCTCTTACAGACAAAACACCTGGCTGTCTGGCTCTGTGAATGATAATTTTGCAAGCTCAAAATAATAATAATAAAAAAAAAAAACCAAACCAAAACCCCCTCCACTGTTTTTCTCCCAAACTAAAATAAAAATATTTATAGCACATTTCCATCAGCCTGTATTTCAGTTATATAGAATGCAACTTAAAATCCATAGAAGAAGTGATGAAGAATTACCTACTTTTTCAATGGCTCTAAATATGTTTACTTAGTATTCACTTAAATGTCATTACATAGTGTTCACTTGTGGGATTTTTCCCTTTCTTTTTTTTTCATGTTTTGTTTTCAAGCATTTATAGACACATCATTCAAACTACATAAAATCCCCCTTAATAATCTAAGTTGTCAAAACCAAGAGCATTTTGTAAAATATCAGAAGAGCCTCAAATTGAATAATGATGAAAATATTGAGGTATATTTGGTCTGCCATTGTAAACATGCCTTGCATATGACTCAGCAAGTGCAGTCTTTGCTATTCTTGTCTTCTGTTTTTCATGCAGTCCTTCGCTTCTACTCCCCCAAGAAGATGGATTTTGATGTGAAGTCTCTGAAAAGTACAGTGCCTTATAAAATTAGGACTTCCTTATAAAATAGAACTGACTTATTGAAACACAACTCTCTCCTAACTGTAGTGGGTAAACAGAGATTCCTTTCCAGGTGGAAGCAGCTCATATGGGGAAGAAATCCCCCTCTTTCAGAAACAGGACGTTTTCCTTTGCCAATTAACATGCTATCACTTAAAGTGTTAATTTGAATTCATAAGGGGTTTTATAGGCTCTGGCAATGCCCAGATTCATGCTTACTGGTACTTTCAGCTGTAATGCCTGTAACTTCTCCACCATCAGCTGTCAGTAAGATAGTTCAGTTTAGTGCACACAGTTAATGGAAAAACAGAATTTTGTGACAGTTGCTGTTTGTGTTTCTCTCTTTGCGTTGCATTTAATGAGCAAAGACCCAGAAACCTCTGCTACAGAAGCAGCAAGCTGCAGTAGTCAATTAGACAGGAGTAAATAACACTGTCTCCGTTGGGCCACAAAGTCACGGATGTTGATATTGCAGGTGGGAACAGAGATCTATAGCCAGAGCTGACTTGTGCCTTGGCTTTAAGCTGGCATCACTACCTAAGGCTGAACATTAAAAATCCCACTGGACTTTCCAGAAGCAAAAGGGTAAATCTTTGCCCTGAAAATAAACCGAACCCCTGAATTCTTTCTGGGTTTTCCTGCCTGCTCACCCCACAGCCACAGGGCTTGGTCTTGGAAGTGCTCTCCTTGGCAGTGGTGTGGTTGGTGAGCACTTGCTGTAACATGGAACCGGAGCCACACTCTTCAAGCAAAGTTCTTCCCTTGCATCTTCCCAAAGTAATTCATAAGCAATTACTGCCAAAGTTTTGGAGGCTAGCTAAATATTAGATGTTTGTAAGCTTAATTGCAAGCTGGAGGACGGTGGGCAGGAGGAATGTACGGCGGTATGCTGACAAGCGTCATCGTCAAACCACTCCAGCTTTGAAAGGGAACATTAAGGTGTCATTTACTCGGTGCCCTGGCTTCCTATGGAGCGCTGCTAATGAAAGACCTCTTTGTGTGTGCGGCCACTAACTGCAGAGAACAGTCAAAGACTTTATGGACATATAACCATAAAAAAGAGAGCCTGTAGGCCAGAACTGATCCTACAATTAGCTCCTGTGTGTGTGTGAGTGGAAGCACCTGCTCTTGCTGCAGTGCCTTTCAAAACCGGTGGCTTTTAAGCCTGTGTCTGCTCTGAGGACTGCTTTTTCCTTTGAGGGACTTGCCCGTGTTCCCACATGTGCACGTATTATATACCAAGCTTGGTGGAAAACACTAAGAGAAAATCACAACAGGAGGCAAAGACAGGTCTTGCATCTTCATGTAAATACCATCCACTTGTGGAGGGCAGTAGTTTGGAGGGACTTCATGGATGTGACTGACAGCCCTACAGATCCACAGCCATTTGACACGAGGCCTTAGACATCTGTCTGTCTCTGTTCTCACCTTTTCCTTTCTGTACAAAGGGTTTGGTTTGAATGTTTGCTCCTGCATGCTCACTGCAGGAGGGGTTGGACGAGATGACCTTTGAAGGTCCCTTCCAATCCAAACTGTTCTATAATTCTCTGCTGATGCTCTGCCGCTCAGGGTGGCATGTGCAAAAATGCTTGGGTTGTGAAACAGAGGGTTGTCAACCTTCGGTGGCATGTGTATCTCACATGACATGAGAAAACAGCTAAACAAACTTTTACAGTGGGAAATTATACATATATTAAATATAAGTAAAATACACGCACGAGCCTGTTTTTAAATGTGCCTATAATGCACACAAAGGTGACTGAAGAGAAATGAGTATAAATTTGCAGGTGTGTTTGACTTTTCAGCTGTAGACATCTACTTCGATACAAATCTGTTTTCACGCTAAATAAATCAGTACCACGTCACATTTTCCTCATGTACCTGAATGTTTCAATTGTTTCAACAGCATTCAGTAGATTTTCAAACCTCTGATATTGCTCAATAAATTGTGAGCTGCACGTTTAAAAAAAGTCGGATTGGTAGGAAAATCAACCTTGCCAAAAGATATCTCTTCTAAAAATCAGAATTAATTTTGAATGTGTTGTCAGCTCGCTGAGCTATTTTGCCTTTGACTGCCAGAAGAATTTAATTTTCCAGTTTCAAGTGAAATTCCTCTAATCAAATCGGGTCTGGGCCTTATCATCAGATAATGCCATTCGTGGAAAAGCGCTACCCATGTGTACAAGTCAAATCTCTTTCTAAAGGCCCAGCATATAGCTGGATGTAGATAGTAGCACATCTGCTGTCAGAGGTTCCCTCCCTTGCATTCACCGCTGGGCAGGCTGGACTGGCCTCAGCAGCAAACTCCTGGGTGCCTAAATGTACTGGGCAAGCTCAATTTCAAAGTCGAAATGTTTGAGGATAAAAAGGTAATAAAAAAACCCCACATACTTTGGCTTCATGGGAAAGGTTTTGTTTGCCACAGAGGATGCCTGAGCTTGGCAAAAGCTCAGCAGAATTAAAAGCAAAGACTTTCAAATTTGCATTACATTACAGCCCATCTGACTTTATGTTCATTTAAATGGGTTTTTAAACATGTACCATAACCCACCTGTCAGTGAGGTGGTTATTTCGCAATTAAAAAAATTAAGCCACTCCACCAAGGTGGTCTTTTGCCTCCAACAGCAAATTGGTAGTAGAAATGAGGGAAGAAAGAAGGCATTTATTGCAGTAATTGCCTAATGCAGTTGTTTATTTAGTTCCTGCAGTGCAGCGTGAATTAGAGGGCTGGTTGCTGATGGCTGTCAGTCAGGAGAGAGGAAGGAAAGACAGCTCTCCCAGCTGGTGGCCTGGCACCTCTAGGAACAGGAGCTTGATCTGTCACAGAGCACTTTCTCTGCACCAGAGCATATAGATTGGCATCTGTGCTTTGGATGGGCAACCTTGGGGCGGGAGAAGCTTTGAATTAGGCAACCGAGAAGATGTAGGTCAGAGCTGAGGCAGTGGCAGAGTTTGCCAGAGGGATCTTGTATAGCTCAGAAATGGGCTAAGTCGGCGCGCACAAGCACTAAAATTAATACTCCAGAAAATTCAGGGTGTTGGAAATATCGTAGTTATGCAGTAGATGGGATTTTAAACAGCCCCTTGGAGTCTGGGAATGCATATAGTTGGCATCATGAAAGAGAAACAAATCTGTACACCTTTAAAAAATGAACTGTAGTGTAGATCCCACCATAAGCCGCATTATTCTGTATTTTCATAGTCTTCCAGTTATTCTCCCTTTGCTAGTTCACGTTCTTCTAAATTTTAGCAGCGTATTTTCCTGAGGGCAGGCTTTGGTCTCTCTTTGCTAGCAGTAAAGGCAAGAAGGGTGGGGAAATATTCTTGGCAGGTACAGGGTTGCAAAGGCTAAATTAAAAAATCCTGGATGTTTTCTTCTCCAGGGAGTCCTCCTGTCGAGCTCAGAGGATGCTTTAAGCCCCTCATGCTTCTTGCCGTCCCGAGCTGCTGCCTTGCTGGTGGAGCAGTCATGCCTCAAAGAGGGTTAAAAACCAGCTAGTATAGGTATTTTCATTTTCAAGGAGTAACCAGGGTTTGTATTTTGCAGTTTACCTCCAACAGCTGACAGGCTGCTTGACCCTACTGCAGGCAGGGTTGAGAAACCTCTAACTTGAAGAAGAAGAATTCTGTACCTTTTAAATACATGCAAACATGCTAAGAGAGAAAGGTTAGATCAGCCATAAAGCCCACCAAGTGAAAAATGGCATAGTTCTTGAGAAATAGCATGATGCTATCAGTGCTGCTGTGGTCTCCATTTCTAAAAGCCAAGTGGCTTTGCAGAGCTCTTTGCCTGGGCACCGTAACCAAATTTGTCAGCATTACACCAGATAAACACAGACCTGCGGGTTGTGAGATGGTCATTGTTATTTCTCCATCCCCTCTGCAGTGTTTTGTCCAACCACGTCTGACTCTTTCAGCTCCTTCTCCACCACAACCCAGTGATCTGTTGGATAGAAGTAGAAAACATTTCCAGAAATGAGCTTGTCATCTGCTACTGTTTGCTGAAAGGCATCCCTCTGCTCTAGAGGGAATTACAGCTTCCATCTGCTCCCTAATATGAAAAACATGTATGGGCCCCCATGCTGCGGAGTCACTGTGTTACCAAGCTGCGGAAACTCCTGGAGATTGGTGACTGTTGACATTTGATTCGAGGAAATCAGGCCGCCACTCTGCAATTACTTCATTAGGCCCACAAATAATCAGATGAAGGGTGGTCTGAGATTTGAAAAGCCCGGCTGTTGGGACTTTTTGAAAGATATCCAATTCCTCACATTCTCTTTTAGCTCTGTTTAGATTAGATGCAGCATGTGTTTGAAGTTAAAAAATGCTGAGTTCCAGTGGGGAAATGTTTTTAATGTGCATTCAAATAGTACGTGTGTTATTCACGTGGACAAATGGCCCCACGTCCTTCATCTCGTGCATACAATGACTGTTGAAAACCTAAGCATCCGTCTGTACGGATGTGGGAAGGATGTTTAGTGAGAAGGTCCCAGCTGGTTCATCTTTGCAGGGCCAGGCTTGCCCTGGTGGAGTGGAAGTGTTCAGCTTTACGTTGCCGTGCAGTGGATGGGGGACTTTGGTGCTCTTTCAGGGGAGAGCTTGCTCTAGGACTGAGCACCAATGGGACCCAGTTCAATGCTACAGCGAAGCACTACAGAAGATAACTGGCACGGTGAGTTGCAGGCTGTCTCATGACAGGAGCTCCTTTGGCACTGCAAGACCCTTAGCTGTGCAACCAGACATCTCTCCTCACAGGAGGAACTTCCTAGGGAGAGACCTTGGGCTGAGGTTTCCCCCAGACACTTGGCAATCATGACTCCCATCTGCATGAAGAAGCAACCTCTGGAGTGGGAGAGAGACCAAGAGAATTTTTGGCCAAGCATTGGCTTGGTGGCTATAAGAAAGAGATTTGAAGGGAAGAGTGATGAGGGGCTCCTTCATGCTGTGCACTGACTCCATCCACGCATCTCTGTCCCTGTCACTCAGAAGTGCCCCTCTGCTGGGTTATTTGTGGCATAAAGTGGTTTTCTGGTGTCTGGGGCTTTAAGACAGGAGCTCCACAGCAAATAAAGGAATTAGTATAATGAGGAAAAGCCACTGTTTGGCCTAATAACTGTACAATTAGTAATACTAAGAAGCAGATGAGGGCAGGCTTCTTGTTTGTCTGTAATCTTTTGGCATATCGTGTCTTAATTACAGACCATGCTGCCATCTGGAATATTAATAATCTCTTACTGTCACTCTTCTTGATTGTTTTGTCCAGAGAGAATGAAGTCCATCTTTCTTTGTACTATTTTTCTTTTTAAACCAGCCAAATTATTTTGAAATACATTGTACTTATTATGAGAGATTGTAGGTAAGTCAAACTCCAGTAACCAGAACTAAATAGTTTGCTCTTAGTTCTGTACATGAAAAGAAGTGTTGGTGGTTTTTTTTAAATTAAATTCAAAACTCATTCCTTTTCTTTAGCTTTGCTTCACATTCCTTGCAGCTACTTATTTCATTACTCACAGACACAGCCAACCAAAAATAGATAATTTTCAGAAAATCTGTCAATGAAGCGGTTTCACTAGTGATCTGAGAAGGAAGAAAGATTGTAATTTTTGTTTTTATTAATTAAGCACTTGCTAAGAACTCAGTACCACAAGTGGGGATTGTGTAACTAGAGAGTAATTAGAAAGAGAAATGAAATCACTTGAAATAAGATGAGACACTGCAAGTAAAATCTTTTCTCTGAAACCAAACTGAGTTTGATTGTGGGTTCTCTATTGCTGATGTTATCTAGATATCTGTTTTTCCTGAACATTTAGCTGAAATCCATCGAACTGCAGTACACTCTCAAGAACACTGATACCATAGTCTAGAATCGAGCTATATATATGTCTGTGTATTAAATGCTGTTTTGCTTTTACAGAACAAAAATCAGGACAACTCTGTGTATAAATTTTTTTCGCATGCTGACTTGGGCAAATCCCTTTAAATCTCCGTGCCTTAATTTCCCTGAAAGATCAGTGAATAATGCCTGCTATTGGGAAGAGCAGAGACATTACCTTTTGTTTTGAGATCTCCAACTGATTTTTTTTCTCTAGGCAAAAAAATAATCCTTTTGTGTTTGCATTATTCTGTATCTGGTTGGCGCTCACACAGATGGCAAAGTCTGCCACTTTGAACTGGCTCTACAACTTTCCTTGATGGCTTACTGCATCTGATGTTTTCTATTCTATTCTATTCTATTCTATTCTATTCTATTCTATTCTATTTGTTATTAGGAAGGCTCCTTTCTCAAACACCAGTCAAGGAATTTGCAGGTGACACTGTCTTGGGAAGAAATGGAAAAGCCAGTGAGAACCATGAGCAGTACTGAACAGGGAGGCAGGCAGGCCTTGCCAGGTTGGAAAAAAGAGCAGAAAATAACAAAGTGAGATTTGACTTGTTAAAACACAAGTTTAAGCTCCAGGGAAAAACATGAAACATGGTTTTGATGTTTTGAAGTGGAACACAGTTGCGCTAGAGGAGCATGTGGGAAGGTGGGCAGCGCTTCACTGACTGGCTTCAAAGAAGGTTTAAAACATAAGGCGTTATGGAGAGACTTCAGGACCCAAGGAAAGAGACGGTAATTCCTGTCTCCATGAGACTCGGTCTGTAACTGGAATTTTGGGGTTGGTTCTGATCCCTTGATTTCCAGAGAAATAGAGTTAATTTGGCTAGAGTTCAGTAAAGGGCAGTGAAGACAGAGCTGGAAGGGTACTATACTGTCAGTTGTGCTTTGCAAGAATTAAATCTGGCTTGCTTGGCCTTGCCACAGCTGAGGGGGAGATACAATAGTCTGCACTTGCAGAACATGTAAAGGCCGAGGCAAGTGAAGAATTACTCACGGTAGTAACCAGCAGCTCTTCAAAGGAAAAAAAATGCCCTGATTTTTCCTATGCTGTGCAATAATTTCCAAAAGGAGTGGTGAAGACAGGATTGTTGGAGCACTTCACATTGAACGGAAGGAAATCAGTGTGCATAGAGCCTCTTAGACCAGTACCATCTCTGGTTTTACTCCACTGAAAATACTAGAGCAGCTCCAGGCTTCAGTGGGCAAAACCCTGCATGAGCGTACATGTGTGAGTCACAGCTCGACCCATTTTCTCAGCTATTTATGGCAAAACAGCCTGCCACACCTGCCATAGCCTGCATGCTATTTATGGCTGCATTTTGGATAGCAATGGCATCCGTGTATACGTGACTTTGTTTCTGTGTGAAATCCGGGCAGTGGGTCAGAGCTGGCTGCCTTTGCTCCCGTGGATGGGCAGAGCATCAGTGGCCAGACCTGCCTGCTCTCTCCCACCAGCCACATACCCTGGGAGTGTCCCCATGTGCCCTGTGCTTGGTGGGGAGGTGGGGTAGGCTGCACGGGGGACAGCAAGGTGTCCCGCTCCTCCCCAGCCTGCACCCTGGATTCCGGAGGTGGGTCCAGGAGGGCGCTCCCCACGATCCCTGCTGGGTTTTGCATTGCAGCATGGAGTGATGCCAGGCACAGCAGTTCATCCTCCAGGTGAAACCAAACCAGAAGATGTGTCCCAGGAGGACATCCAGTGCTTTTTTGCTAGCAGGCACTCAGTCCACGGAGCAGGCAAGAGCAGGGGGGGAGTGGGGCAAAAGCCGCCAAACTGCAGGTCCTGTGGGCATGAAGTCCTCTGAGGATCAGCTCCTGTTGCCCTGCACCTCTTGCTAACACACAGCCTGAGAGGAAGCTCTCCAAGGGCCCACACACCCTACACGGTTGATAACCACTGCCTTATCTAGAAGTGATGCAGTATCAGGTGCCTGCTCAGTCCCCGGCCACCGGGCTATGGCCGTAAGTCACAAGGCAACAGCATTTCTGCTGAAGGAGGTATGTGTTTTGTAAGAGTTAACAGCATTTCAGGAGCTCTGTGAGGCAGCTGGAGCAAGTCGTAAGGATGGCCAGTCACTGCTGACTTGGCATTTGAACTGGTGATTTAGAAGAAAAGCTTGATATAGCAGGTTAGGATTAGCCAAGACACCCAGCCTGCCTTGCCTCCTTTTACTCCAGGCAGGCAAACCAGATAATGTAACACCAGAACAACAGGAAGGCTATAAATACTCAAGACTGATTTTTGGTACTTGTTTTGTGTGTCTGTCAAGTTATCACAATGCAAACATGGATGGCGCTGATGGGCAAAGAGGTAACGGAGAGAAGACAGAAAACCAGACATACAAATTATTTCAGATAACATGGGAGCAACTTCTGCACTGGATAGAATATTGTCTGGAGCCTTAGGCTTTCATTTCAGCATGCTTGATGTATATAACTCGTAATAACATATGTGGGATAACAGCAGTGATTTCCGGGGCCAGGAATAAATTTGGGATTGCAATGAGGTAAGTGTCCTGGGTCGAAGCAGTTGAGAAGTCTGCCTGTTTGCAGCATGGAGATGTTGAACTCCATCCTGTGACCTTTGCAGCAACCCATCCGTAAATCCTTGGAAAGGGGTGCTGTCTCCAGCGAGAGGGAGGAGCCCGCCTTTCCCTCTGTTAGGAGCAGACCCCATGATCACTCGGTGTCTCCCTTTGGAGCAGGGCTTGGGTTTAGTGGGTTGGGGTTTTTTTTTTTGCTTTCTGGAAGCTGAGCTGGCAGCTTCTTTTGGATTATGTTTATAGTACCCTAGCGTGCTATAGCTGATGAAATATAAATGACGGAGTCGATTCTGAGGGCTGTAAAATAAGTCTGGTGCTGGAAGTGCAAAGGCGAGTGTGCTTTTGCTTGGTGAAGTATTTGTTGCGTTTCCAAAGGGTTCATTATTTCAATTTTCATGTGAGTTTTCATCGCTTAATGGAACATATTATTTTGCACATTTGCACGGCTTTTGAGGTAAGTGCTGGAACATAATACTGAAATAGTGCTCCTGCTTAATCCTTCCCATGGACAGCACTGCCAACTTTGCTCCCTTGGACTGCTTAGGCAGGCAAGGCAAAGGTCAGACAGCACCAAAAAAATGGGGGAATCCAAGATTTACCCGAGGGCAGGGCCTCACGGCTTCAGAAATTGTTAGTTTCTTTCCTGGGCCTCACACCCTGCCTGGCTCTCCTGGAGAATGGAGGCTCACTTTCGTTTGGACGTCCAACTGAGTGATCACCCAGGGCTGGTTTCCTTGGTACATCTGGATGGGGGTTTCCTGGCTGTGGCTGGCCAATGGCCGAGGAGGGGATGGGCTGCCCTCCCATGCCACAGAGATCCCGCCACGTTCAGAGGTTAGCAAGCGTTAAGCAAATATCATATTTTTTTTTCAAGGCAAACTGTCATCGAAAGGGGAACATTTCTCCTCACATCCAGTTCCAGCAGCTCAGCTTAGACTTAAGGGGTGGATCATTTTTGAAGGATTTACCAGTTTATGCCAAACCCAGCATGAGTTAATTCCTTTTGCTGCTGACTGGAAAGCCCAAGTCAATCTTTTCCTGAGACGCGTGCTATATTTAGTCAGGAAATGATAAATAATGCTATTTGAAGTACATTCTGCTTCTTTCCCTTTCCTCCCCCAACCTTTCTTCCTCCAAAATAACTACGAAGTATAAATAATTTGTACATTTAACCTGAATATTCCTTGCCTACTTAGGTGTGCTCGTTTTCCGTCCCTACACAAGAAGTCACTAAGTGGGTTGAAAGTTGTTATTTTATTGATGTACGGTATAAATAAGTCACTCTACATGAGATGATTTGCAGTTAACATGTGCACGCGTGATTCTCTGTCCTCTGCTTTCTCATCCGACGTGCCTTTATCGCTTGAACTATTCACCTTGAGAAGTAAATTCACTCTTTGATGTTTAAAGGGAAACATTTCCAGAACTGGCAGAAAACAAACACTAGCTGCTATTGTGTGCCTGCAGTTTCTTGCTTTGGCTCTGTACTTGTTGGAATGTCTGCATTTTTTGGTCCAAAATGTAGAGATTTCTGCCTTTCTGGTAAAGGGGAATTGTGTCCTTAATTAAACATTAGGTAATGAAGATGTAAGAGATTTGTAATTTGATTCTCATCCACAGAAATTTTTTGAATGAAGCAGAATGTCTTCGTTAGTAAGGAGTTTTTTCTGTGGAAACAAAACACCTTCCATTTAGTGTGCCTCCAAAGTGATGGTATTGATTTGGAAATCACAAGAAAATCTTTATTCCTTTCAAAAAGCATCTTTTGCTGAAGGAAGTTTTCAACAGGCTCCCATAGGTGCAAACATCTTGCTCACCATCACTTGAGAAATGCGTATAAAATCTTGGATTTATGATCTATGAAAATCTCTTAGGCCAGGTGTTTTTGATGGAAATCACAGGAGACGGATCGTACGAGTTATTCAATAATGCAGGGCTGCAGGATGTTTGCATCAGAGCGGTGTAAGGAGGTTGTAAATCAAAGGAGAGCTGGGCTCTGTGTCAGCAGCGAGGTAGCTGCTGAGCCCGTGTTCGCTGGGGGCCCTCACGCAAGGACCAGAGCTCGTGCACGTAGCAGGGGCGTTGTTTGGCACACAGGGTCAAGGTTAGTCTCATAAGAGAGGGAAAAAAACAGGCAAATCATCAGTTTTCAGCTTCAATTTTTCTGCAAAAGTTGCCTTGCAAGTTTATTTAGTTATTTATTGCAAGGAAAAGACCCTCAAAAAAGTTCAAAGTTCCTGTACATACAGAAAGGCTCTGCTTAGCTAGTCATTCAGGGTATTGAATGTATCTGTTTGAATTCATCTTTTGGAGAGAGAAATGGGTTTGGGAGGAGGAGGAACCATGCTAGTGGTATGGGAATAGACACTTCCCTACCTGAAGCCTGAATTGAGGACTTGGGGATTTGAAAGCCTTCCCAACAGGGATCTCTGCCAGGAAACAAGGAGGAAAAGACTCCGCCTAATTTCCAAGGCTGGGATTCATCCTGTGTAATAGCAGGTCCCTAGAATTGAGTTATCTGGTCTAGGGTGCTTTGGGCTCGCTCCAGAGTCAAGGTAGAGCTGCCTACGCTTGCAGCTGGGTTTCCATGCCACTGTGATGGAGGTATCCAAGATAAGCCATGTGAGTTGCCCTCTGAAGGTGTCCATCTCTCTCTGTTGACTCAGAGGAATTTGGATGACTGGATTAGGGTAGACACTTCATTTTAGACAGCTGGTGTGAGATGAGCTGAATTTCACCCTATCAGGCATGTTTTCAACAGGGTTTAGTCCCATGGAGGTACATCTGCCTCGTAGGAGTTTTCAGAAGCGCTCTAATGTGTCCCCTAAGCATCACTGGAATCATAGGTAGCTGAAAATCTGTCCTTCCTTTGAGAGGAATTTATCTATAGGTTTGCGTATATACTTGTATCCTTTAAAGCACCCATCAGGACCCTTCAGCTCACACCTCCAGTCCATTTCAAAAATCTGACTGATACAGTTTTGTTAGCATCAACTTATGTACGACATAGTATCATAGAATCATAGAATGATTTCGGTTGGAAAAGACCCTTGGGATCATCGACTGCAACCATCTACCCTACTCTACAAAGTTCTCCCCTACACCATATCCCCCAACACCACATCTAAACGACTCTTAAACACGTCCAAGGATGGTGACTCAACCACCTCCCTGGGCAGCCTATTCCAATGCCCGACCACTCTTTCCATGAAAAATTCTTTCCTAATGTTCAGTCTAAACATACCTTTTGTAGCAGCTTTTACCCAGCATGATCCACTGACTTAAACTGCCAGGTCTGAAAAGCCATCAAGGCAGGAGTTTTTCCAATTAAAATGAGAAGGGTATGTTCTTCTAAGGCAGCTTGATTTGAAGAAAAAGACCAATAGTAATTTTGTGAGTCATCATCAAGATCTTTAATGACTGCTACTGGTTGGGACATCAGCATTTACAGCACAGCCGTTCGTCCCTCCACTGAAGAAAGACCAAATCCAGAATTATTCATTTAAATTCAATGTCCTTGTCACAACCAGTAACTTAAATGAGGTATCTGAACATGTAGCGGCAAGCAGAGAAGTATATCTTCCACGGCCAAGTCTGAGAAGGAGCTGAGCACTCACAGCTCCTATTGTAGAAAATGGAAGCTAAGAGGATTAATGATATATAACATATGCTTGATATTTAGGGCAATTTCCAAAGTCAGTAGGGCTATTGTGGACTGATTGGTATCAAACGTGTATGTCTGTCTAGCAGAGTCTGCTGCACAGGGAATCGGTGATCCTGCACGTGAACACTTGCTCATATGAATACAGTATTTGTAAAGTCCTAATTCAGTTAAAAAATTACTTCTGTGGGGGTAGCTGTGATCAGCATGACTAGCAACACCTGATCCCAATGCACTCCACCTGCAAAAAAAAAATAAAAATCACCATTTTCACTCATTTCAAATTTATTTGCACTCTCTTTTTTTGCAATTTGTCTTGGATTTTCATGTGCTATTACAGAAAAAAATAATACCTCCTCTGCCTCTGCAGTTTCTTGCCGTTATCCTCTCTTACTTCCAGTAGCCAGAGAAGCACCTTTGTAGTGCAGACAGGTACTGGTGGTTCACAGGAGGGTTTCAGCTTTGCATTGCAGATTATGCAGCTGCATAATCTCCTGGCTAAGCAGCATGGATATATGCAGTCAGCTGGAGGAGAGCTGGGAGTTTGGTATTTCTTACCTGTTTTCCAAATCTCTTTCATGACTCTGAAGAGACATGAAGAAGGTGTTAAAATTAAAAGGAAGCGGTTTATTCTTCTTTTTTTTTTTTGCTCTGATGCTGCTGAGATTGCCAGTGACTATTACCTGAGCAGCAGCCAGCAAGTTTCTGCAGGAGTGTGTTGATGGAGCAAGTGAGTAGCGGTAGCTCTGAATAAATCATTTATGTGTGCACTGCAGACTGTGCTTCAGGGATCGGCATTAACGGTGGCGCACTTTCAGACAAACAGAGGAAAAGGCTTTCACCCAACTTTTTACTGAAACCTCAGAGGAATAAAACAGGTCAGCGGTGAATATTAAATTAACTCTTGGCCATCTTCCAAAGTGATCTGGCCTAGTTAGGAAACATCAAGAAGGAAGAAAGCTTTGCTTCTTCACATCCTGATTTCTCCAGGGAGGGGAGAGAAGGAGATCTGTGCGTGGCATTACAAAGGCAACCTGATTTTATAAGTCAACAGTTCTTCCATACACACACAGAGACAGCTCTGTGCAAACCTGCCTAACACCTGCATGCACTTTTCTTGCAATGCTGCAGCAATATTTAAATCACATGCATTGTTTCATCAGTATATTCTGATGAATATGACTAGATCAACGGGGTATTTATTCTGTTTTGCAGGTTTTGTACAGCCTTATGACATGGGGCATAGTATGACTTTCCTGCCTGTACCTTCCCAGTGCATGGGATAGGACTGGTCCCTCACTGAAGAGTGAACTGAAGAGTGTATTTCCATATCTCTGCCATGTGAAAGCCTGGCAGGGCTGACTCCAGTGGAGACTACTTAGCAGCCACAGAGATACTGCATGGAAGTAGTTTTCTGCGTTTTGGATGCTTGTCCAAAACATATAATTTGTTTCAAGAAATTATACCTTTTTAGTACCAGCCAGGGTATTTAAGGAGAAAGGAACAGTGGGGTTAAACCATCAGTACCTGTTGGCAATCCTATGAAGAAAATGAAAAGCTCTGTTATTTGTTCCCCTCTGAGGAAAAGAGGGGGAGATGGGCGAGCCCTTTGCTGAATTTGCAGTAAATCATCCCATTCAGAGGCACGTGCAGTGAGGGATACAAACAAGCCATCGGGGCCAGTGAAGAGCCTTGTGCCTCCCCAGCCTCTCCAAGGCCATGCCTACAGACAGCCTCCCACTGGTCCTCCCGCGGGACTGGGCTCAGCATGCCTGAAGCATGTTCGTTAGCCCAATTAGATCTCCTGCAGGGAGCAGGGCTACTGAAATGAACTGCTAATGAATCTGCATCTTTCTTTCCCCATCACTTCGGCATTTCCTTCACAGGGCTTGGGTTTGCTTTAGGGCAAAGCAAAGGCTGTCCTGAACCATGTTTGCCTCCTCACCATGTTTGCCTCCGTGGCATCTCGCCCCACTTCCTTGTTGGTCTTCAAGCACTCAGTTGGGCAGCTGTGGTTAATGCCCCGGGTGTTTGTCAGGACGGTCTGAAAAGCTCACATGCAAAAGAGGGAAAATGCTTCAAGGATGCAGCTTCCTCTGGCTTTCGTGGTGAAAAATGCGATTAAAAGGTTTTCATAGGATTGGTCAGAAAATATTGTGATGAGTGATTTGGGGTTTGGTGGGGTTTTTTTTGGTCTTGCAGTAAAAAGTTTTCAACACAAATGTAAAAGCCCCAAAGCAAACATTTTCTGACACACATCTCCAGCTAAAATTCAGAAACGATGCTGTGGAACCATATGGGAACCGTACTGCTGCGCATCTGCAGGGCAGACTTTCTGGCTGAGTACTTGCTGGGGGTACTTGCATTCCCCACCCCCTTTCATTATAAGGAACCCTGGCAATGGTCCTGGGGCAGCGAAGGAGGTGCAGCCTGGCTGAGGAGCCCAGCTCGAGTGAGGATGGTGGCACTGGTGGCCTCCCTCACCTCCTGCTGTGTGTCCACATGAGTGCTCTCCAGGTACAGAATCTTTCCAGTCCTGGGGAATTTTCTGATGGGAGAAAAAAGCTTTGCTCAAATGATCTTACTGGGTCAAACACATTATTTTCTCTGGGATGGCAGTTATGACAGGTTTTTAAAATTTTAATTAACCTCAATAATGTCACAAGCTCGAAGCTGGCTGCACCGTGTGAAAGTTTCCCTGAGGAGGGCAGGGAGGTGCCAAAGTGCCCGTCTCTCCCTCCAGACCCCAACCGTGGCTCCTGCTTCTCACCCCCAGCAGCAACCAGCTGGGCGCCAATGGCTGCAGCAGACAAACCCAGCCATCTCCAAGGCTTTAGGGCTGTTGGTGACCTTGACCAGGTTTAGGCGGTGGGCTCCCTCCCCAACATTGAAGCTGCTGAGCCACCAAACCTTCAGTTATTTTCCACATCTGGTTTGATTCTCGGCAGATAAACAGCAGCCTTGCCATTAACAACAAAAATTTAATTCACTGAGGTTTGTTCAAGCACTGAGAGCAAATATTTTTCCTATGCAGCTTGGGGTCATTTTAAGGGAAAAACAGGGCTGGAGGTATATCGGCCCATTCAAAATTATTATTACTTCCTAGAGAAAATAAAACGTAAAGCACTTCTTCCTTCCATTTGTGAGGTAATTTTTATGGAAAAAGTGCTGGCTTGGGAAGGAAATATTGCTTTGTGCCTGACTTGGGATCATAGCAGGGGATTTGAATAAATGCATGGATTAATTTACCTTTTTTTTTTTTTTTTTAAAACGAAAATGCTCATTCGTAAGTCATACCTGAATAAAACCCTGTAGAAATATTTGGTCTGCTTTTCTGTCATCTACTCCCTCTTGGTGCCAGGGCTTACACGTGAAGGGAGGGGATGGAGCAGCCGGGGAGTAGTGCAATTACAAGTATTCTAGGAAATGTCCGTGGCTGTATAAGCTGCTGATTCCCCTCACTGCTGCTTGGGAGGCTGAAGCCCCTATGTAGGTCACGTTCTCCAAGGCTGCTGCCTCCCTTGCAGCCAGACCTGCTGTTGGCTTGGGCTGTCTTAATGCATCAAAGAGCCTCTGCTATGCTTCAGCTCCCCTTCTGAACTCGAGCTGCACCACTCAGCTCTTCTTGTAATCACTGAGGTGGGTAACCTGACCAGGGGAACTCGAGCATTAATCACAGCCTTTCTGATTCCCTGCGCAGAGAAGAAAATTTCTCATTTTACCATCGCCACTGTTATTTTTAAATCTTTGAAATCTCTCCCTAAATCTCTTTTCCCGCCTTTTCTCTTTTTTGTTGGTTTCCATGTATCGTAACCCAGTTATTATTATCAACAATCATAGTAACGTACTGAACTAGAGGAGGTGGTTAGGACTTTTTACTAAGAAACACTTTTAAGAGAACAAGTGGAGATCCACAGAAAATGAAAACAGGAATGCTGCTGGAGAACGTTTCCTCTCTGCTGCACAGTGATGGTAACATCAGAGGTGCCATTACATGATGGAGCAGCCTATTGAACAGCCAGTGGGTTTGGGGTAAGGGCTGCTCCTTAGCTGAAAATGACCTTTTCCTCCTTGCTGTTCTGCACAGCATCACCTCCAGACATGGGGACCAGAAACTAAAGAGGCTGGAAGTACGCAGCTGGCAATTCTCAGGGAATCTGAGGAAGCATTGCAGAGAGGCACCGGTCATTTGTCCCTCTTTGCTGCAGTTTCCGTGTCTGACATTGCTCACAACGCCGAGCCTTGTGAGGAGTGCGATGTGGGGTCAGCTTCTGCTGGCCTTGACCTGGCCAGGAGAGCGGCACGTGTCTGCTCTAATTGGGGACTGCTCAATGCACAGTGAGTTGCAGCGGCTGGGCTCGGGCAGCAGGAGATGCTGAGTGCATGCTGGCAAGAAACGGCTGCTTTTAATCACATCTGTGGGGTTTTTCCTTTTTCTTCCTAGCAAATTTTACCAGTCGAGATTTTTCCCCCCTTGCTGTCTGGGTTAATTCTTAAACACTCCTACCTCTCCCAGCCATGGCAGGGATGTTCCCCTAATGTCTTTGCTGTTACACTGGAGCAGAAGCCAAGTAAGAAAGTTGAGCTTCTCTCGGACAGGAAAGTGTTAACCCCTCACACGATGGCCAGCAGGAGCTAGGGGGGATTACTACCCCCAGTTCCCATTTGCCTTCCTGGGGAGATTAGGAGGACCAGAGTCCCAGGGCTGGACCATCTGTGTGCCTAGAAGGGGAGCGGGGAGGCTGGGCAGAGACTGGGTCTGCTGGGTTGTTTCCCCAAGCCCCTTCCTCTCCAGGGGTGAGCACCGCAGCTTCCCAGTGTGGCTGGGAGTCAGTGGGTGCTGGGGTGGGGGGGGAGGGGGGGGCAGAGAAGCCCCTTGGGCATCGGGCTGCTTAGCTCAGAGCTGGAGGAGGGAGGATGTTTTCCCCAAACTCCTGCAGAGCAGAGCTTGCTTTCCTCCACCGAGTCGCACCTCATTCTAAGGATGCCTCCTCCCTTTTTTTTCTTTTTTTTTTTTTTTTCTCCGTTTCCAGAGCCAAAGAATGCAATAAAACTTTCAGTAACAGGTACTTCTTATCAAACCTGATTTACAGAGTGCTCAAGCTTTCCAGTGTTTGTCCTTGCTTTCTGTGAGTTGGCAAGCCTGCCCGAGTATTTAATTTCTATGATTTTTATTTTTTGTTTGCACATGGGCCTGGAGGCTTATCTTGAGCGGGGAATTCACGAAGTGCCCTGCCAGCCGAGGGACAGTGGTGCAGGAGGAGAGAGCTGGGCAGCGCTGGGCTCTGGGCTGGCTCCGTGCCTCCTCCCCAGGGCTGGTGGTTAATGGGTGGATGTTCGCCGTTTGTCAAACACCGCTAACCCACTACAGATAGCTTCACGGGACAGTGGAGAAAGATGGCACAGGTCTTCGCGTAATAACCTTATCTGAAATTCAGCCAGCCTTCAAAGCCAGCTGATACACTTTTTTTTTTTTTTTTTTTTCTCAGCTGCTTGCAAAGCCTCAGTGGGAGCGGGGTGGGGGTCTCTGTTATTTTTTTTAAATGACAACAGTGATATTACCTAATTGGTTTGGTGATAAAATCTGTAGAAGGTGGCTGTAAACCCTCTCTGATTTGTTCGGTTCTGCTACCACGGAGAAATAGCTCTATTTGTCTGCTCCTTGCAGAAAAAAAAATGCAGACTGAGCAGGATTATTTTTTTTGTTGTTGTTCTCAAATGAAACACCAAATTAAATAAATAAATGAATAAGGCCCCGGGCAAAATGCAGATTCAGTCAAACATTTTTTGCATCAGGTGCATGATCAGTTTAATAGGGGAGATGCAGCTAACTGCTCGCAGGGAGGGCGATGGTAGGAGAGAGGGCTAGAGAGGGAGCAGCAGGGTGAGGCGTGATGTGTTTAGTTAGGCTGTTAGCTCTTTCAGCAGTTTCCTCCATAACTTGAAGGGTTGCAAGGATAAGGTTTGGTTTTGTTGTTAAACCTCGTTACTGTCAAATCTATCAATGCCTGGTAAAGATTACGTTAATGTGTAAGCCTTTGGGGGTTGTGTGTGTGTGTGGGTGCACGTGCAACTGTATTACTAGCAAATGCTGATCCCGATGGGTTAAAGGGGAGGTCAACAACATATATCACTTAACTTTGTGGCCAGGGCTGGTCATCTTAAACTATTGTCAGGGGATGGACAGCAACTGATGACAAAAATGTCAGGCATCCAAGTGTTAATGACTTAATCATCTCCCCACCTCTTCCCCCTTTTTATAGTCCCCCTGGAAATAATGCATGTGCCTTCTGCTGCACAGCTCTTTTCCTTGGCCTGACGCTTTTGCTATATAGTGACACCTCCCAGTGGCACTCTGCAACATTTCACTGAAGTCCATACAGAACTGCTCCTTGACAGGTTTATTTGTACAAATGAAGCCTTATAAAATGCAATCCAGCTTTGCAGGTACATTCTTCACAGAAATCATCCCATTCCCCCCTCCTCCGAACATTTGGGTCCCCTATTAATTAATAATTAAAAGCAAATAAGTGCTTTCTAATTATGCCTTCAACAATCTGGCCTTATGGCACAAGTTCCCCGAAGACAATCATATCCTGTGGCTCCAGAAAGCAATGTCCTACTCCAGATGTTGCTGCTGTTGTTAATGGGTTCGTGTTGTGAGAATAATCTCTCTGGTCTGTTGGTGTAATTGTGAGCAACACCTGCTAGCATTGTCCAGGGCCTCCACAGGCCTGCAGTATGCAACTTAAACACGCCTCACTCTCCTAAATCAGGATTTAGGGAGATACAGACAAGGTCTAATTATGGTAAATTACCAGGTTCTCCACCATCAGCAGAACTGCGTCCCAGCATCTCTGTGTTCAGTGGCCTCCATATACCTCAGCTTAAAACTTCCCTCTTTTAAGAGCTTTCTCTGAGTTAGAGGTAACACTGTTTACTGTGTAGATGAGTGTCTGTATGGTAGTACACACGCTGGAGCGTCTCTGCAGAGGTTGCTTGTTGCGGGTGCACCCTTAACTAGAAACAGCCCATGAAGCCACTTCTGTATAATAGGGGCTTTTATGGTTCTGCTGAGCTCAGCTCTAAGTCTTTGTGTATGTCAAAAATGTATTCTCACCTGAATAAAGGTATAATTATAAAACAATTACATGAAAGGGATGCAGACCCCAGGACAGACAGCAGACTGGGCTATTTTTCTTTAGCAGCTCATTTTGGGTTCAGCAGGAATGAGATAGGTTCTGTCCTCCTGAGGAAGTGGAGCTGATGTATAGCGAACGCAGCCATGCTTTGATGATAGCTACTTTGGAGTAGCTGCCTTTGTAGACTGTCTTCCAGAACAAATAGAGATTTTAGAAATTATTAATATTGTGCTTCTTGGATAAAACTACTTTTGTTATGGAACAGAGAGTCCTCATGGGAAACTACACATACTGTGTGCTAGTGAAATTCCTCATTGGAAGGGGGCCTTAAAAGGCCTTTGAAATTAATTTGCTCCAAACCAAGCAAGAACTGCATCTCAGTTTAACATGAAGGGTTTCTACTTACCTACCATTTAATAATGTATCTTTATGTTAATCTGTGCAATTTGATCTGTAGACCATCCCTTAATCATAACAAGAGATGCTTTACTCTTCCAGTAGTTGTGCCGAAGTCATCCCTGTGGCAAAAGATGTGGGGCCAGTCTGGAGTAAGATTTGTAAAAGAGCTATCAGGATTTGATCAATGAAATTAGAAAAAAAGATAGGCAAAATATGAAACATGAGCCTGCAGGGTCCTCTGTCTGGCTCAAGCCAGCGAGTGCAAAGAAATTCAGACTTGCTGTCAGCTAAAGCTCCAGCACAGCCCTTTGACATAACTGTGTAATGCAGCAAATCTGTTTCTCGTCATCTGACGCTCCACTGAGACCTCTTGCTATGCTTAGCTGAGAGCTTTGAACGTCCTTGCTTTTGTTGGCCTCTTATAAAGTCCCTCAAAAACACAGTTGATCTGATATTTCACTCTGCTGTTGCCAGCTATCCTGGTTGTTGTTGGATAGCAGAGAACTAGTAGCAGCTGGTGTAATGGTGGATTTTGCATTAATTCAGTCATGGTAGCCAGGCGGCAGTTGTGCTGCCCGTGCAACCCCTGGCAGGGCATGGGCAGGGTGAAGCGGGGACCATTTTGCTCCCGAAAGGGCAGCATGGAGGAAAGCCTCCACTTCATAGCCATCCTCGTGCAGCAGGAGCCCCAGCTGTGGTCCTCTTACTCCTTGGGACCTTAAGCCAGTTTTCTCACCCTCTACACAATGGCCTCTGGAGCTTTTCTAATGCTGGGTGCAGAATAGGAAGCCGGGTGCCTGCCTTGGTGCTGGTGGCTTGAGGCATCTCAGCCAGTGAGGGCTGCAGATGCTCTCAGTTTTGTGTCTGGCAGGTCTGTGCTCACTTTCATAAATGAACAGTAAGTGAGTCATCCTCTCACCTGTTGAAATCTTTGTGTCCAGCCTTTCGATGCCTTTTACAGCCTGTAGCTTGAGGGAGCCACTTACCTGAACTGGGGATGCACATGTTGGCATGAACTTGAGGACAAAGCATGGGCTGTGGCAGTGTCAGACCTGTGAGGAGGTGCCTGTGGGTGGACATCCTGAGTGCTCGTGCCTATGTTATTTCTCCCCCGGGAAACTATTAGAAAAGGACATAGTACTCATGTTCGCCTCGCAGTAAGGCATAAGCACAGAAACAGATGGGTGTGCAGGAGTCCCCCTTGGCTTTGGGCAGGACTCCCAAACCCAATTGCAATTTCTCAATAGCACAAGTGAAGCGCAAACATTAGACATCAATAGGATGGAGGAAACATGTTTTTGGAAACTGGGAGAAAGAGTCCATGGAAATGCTTCATTCCCCTTCTTACATGGATGTGGACTACATCCACAAGTAGTCAGGAGAAACTTACGATTTAAGTTTTCAATGCGCAGTCAGCCACTGCGAAAGCCAACACACTGTCCGTGTTACACTCACTGGGAATCACCTCTGGCCACCAGCAACTGCAACTGCCAAAGTTTTCTGCTTCTGCAAGACTCAGCAGCAATTTGGTCTTGGGTGATTAATTTTGAAATGCAGTTGTACTGTAGAGCCTGTTCAAAGCGTACGCAGTCAAACAGCCAGCTTGTGGCTGGAGGAGATGATCTGCAGGTCCTGACCACCCACAGAAGCAAGGACACTGCGGCCCAACCTGTGATCGCTAGTGGCCCAACCTTTGATGGCTAGTGGGCTGGTGGCACCCATGCATAGGTGGCTCACTGAGCTTGGAAAGCCACTGAAGGAATGAAGCCTTGATATTTTGGAAGGGATTGTATGCTTAACACTGTAAAAACACCTGGGGATGGATATCCTGATGGGTACGCAGGCTGGGCAGAGAAGGGCAGAGAAGGGATTGAGAGCAGCCCTGAGGAGAAAATCTTGGGGATGTTGGGTGATGAGAAGCTCAACATGAGCTGGCAATGTGCACTTGCAGCCCAGAGAGCCAACCGCATCCTGGGCTGCATCAAAAGAAGCGTGGCTGGCAGATTGAGGGAGGTGATTCTACCCCTCTACTCTGCTCTGGTGAGGCTCCACTTGGAGTACTGCATCTAGCTTTGGAGTCCTCAGCACAGGAAGGACATGGACCTGTTGGAACAGGTCCAGTGGAGGGCCATGAAGATGATCAGAGGGATGGAGCACCTCTGCTATGAGGAAAGGCTGAGAGAGCTGGGCTTGTTCAGCCTGGAGAAGGCTTCAGGTAGACCTTATAGCAGCCATCGAGTACCTGAAGGGGGCTTACAGGAGAGATGGGGAGGGACTCTTTGTGAGGGAGTGGTAGGATGAGGGTAACAGTTTTAAACTGAAAGAGGGGAGATTTAGGTTAGATAATAGGAAGAAATTCTTTCCTGTGAGGGTGGTGAGGCACTGGAACAGGTTGCCCAGGGAAGTCATGGATGCCCCATCCC
>JAOQGH010000001.1:126433794-126461432 GCA_025769975.1 Gallinago jamesoni | reverse complement strand
GTGAGGGTGGTGAGGCACTGGAACAGGTTGCCCAGGGAAGTCATGGATGCCCCATCCCTGGAGGTGTTCAAGGCCAGCTTGGATGGGGCTTTGAGCAACCTGCTCTACTGGGAGGTTGTGTCCCTGCCCATGGCAGGGGGGTTGGAACTCAATGATCTTTAAGGTACCTTCTAACCCAGACTATTCTATGATTTTATGAAAATATGCTTTTTCAATGAAAAAGTTGGCCAAAAGAGCCATATTCTAATGCCACACTGTCCTGGTTTGGGGTGGAGCAGAGCCAGCTTTTCTGTTCAGTGAGACAACTTGGTTATACTTGTTGCTGTGGGAACCAGGATCAGCTGTCTTGGTTGGTTACCCCATGGAGGGGTTGCACCTGGGGGGGAGGGGGCGGGGAGAGGAGTGGATCAGGTGACCCAAACTGACCAATAGGGTGTTCCATGCCATCTGCCATGCTCAGTATAAAAGCTGATGGAGGAAAGGGGTTGGTGTTGGTTCTTCTATTGCTCTGCTTTAATGGTTGTTTTTCTTCAGTGACTGATATCTGAGGATGCTCTCAGTTTGTTTCCTGTTGATCCTCATCAACGTGTTTTGGAACCCAGTTTTGATTTTTTTTGCTGAGTCCAGTCCGGACTTTCCCTGGTGCCCACTGGTGATATCTTCTTAGGAGCTTGATTCAGTTTTGTATGTATTTGTATATATTGCATCTATTTCATTATTTCCTTTATTTAATTACTAATATTTCATTAAAGTAGTTTAGCTTTTTCTAAACTCATGAATCTTTATCTCCTTCCTCTCCTTGGAGCAAGAGGTGGGGGAGAGAATCTGTTGTATTGTCATTAGCCAACCTGACCCAAACCATGACACGCATATGGGTCATTATTATAGCTTGATGTTGATGATGCAGGACACCAGGGTTCAGGAAAGGTAGGTAATGGATGCATTAGCTTATAAGCTGCAAGGCTTGGAAAGCTGCATGAGGTGTCTCTAGTGGACACTCAGAAAGCAGCATAGAATGCAGTACTAGTGTCTAAATCCTTCCTGGCCTCCAGCTGCTGCCCTAGGGTCCTATTTTGTATCAACCAGCCCTGTGCAGATGTGTCAGATACCCTAGGACATCTCAAATGGTACCAGACACCTTTGATTAAGCAACTGAATCCCGCCATAGGTGTTTGCTCAAGATCGTATGTAAAGCCTTTCTGAGAGGTGGGACCCAAGCCCAGAGCTCTTCATGTACTCTCCAGCATTTTGAGCGCTGGAACGTGCCCTCTCTCAGGAGTGAACATATCCATGAGGTGGATTTGGTTGGATTTGGTTTTGCTTGTCTCCTTTTTGGAATAATTTGACTAGCCAAGAGTCCTTCAAGGAAGTTTTGCAGTGGATGACAAACTGTTCTCCACAACGCAGATCGTGTACAGGGAAGGGGCAAAAGTCCTTTCACCTAACCTTATTATACTTTCTGTATTTTTGCTTCAGCCTTCAGTGTTATTACGTATTCTGTGCTGGGTTTTGGAAGGAAATGCACGTGCTATTTTAATATCCCTGTGCTGAGTCTCGCCCTAACTGTGCGGCTGCCTTGGGTTATTTGTTCTGCTATTTGAGAAAAGGGCCGTGTGAGCCTACGGTATGAAAATCACATGAGGAGAAAGTGAGAGGGAGAGGGAACCCTGGGCTGAAAGAAAGCTACACTGGGAGATGGGGTGTAGAAAAGCGGCCTCATGCATGGCAGAGGACCTGATGGAAGTGTCAACAGGACAGTCCAAAAGTTCATCTGGCACTCGGTAGGTGCAGTAATGTTTTCAAACCAGCTGTTTAGTACAGGGCTTTCTAGAGGCAAAAAGATTGCTGTGCTATGTGTTTGGAGCAACAGCTGATTGTGGGGAGAGTCTGGGATCTCGGCTGACAGTGTGAGGACTTACTGGCCTGCTAGGAGAAGTGAGAAAATTAGAGGCCTGGCATGCAGAGAGAGGAATAACCTGAACTTGGAAGCATGAGATTAATAGTTTGTAATACTACTTTGGCTGAGGCTTGTATCAAATAAGAAACCTGCTGAAAACAATTATCTGAAAAAATGAAGCTGCTCAAATTTCTGCTTTATAAGTTTCTCCGTTGATTTAACCCCCCTCCCCATCCGTTCTGTGAGTGCTGTGTCCGGTCTAATGAGGCCCCCTTCGTTCTTCTCGTGTGGTAGCCCTCTGAAACCCCTCTGTTCGAGGAGGGCTTTTTCAGCCCCAGCAGCTCCCGAGGGATTTGGGGGCAGAGAAATGCAGAGTTCAGAGGAGCGGCGACTACTTGTGAGAGTTAAGGAGGGGAAATGAACTCATTTGTGACACTTGTAAACTTGAAACCCAGTTACGGGCAGGGGAGAGAGCCATGTTATCCAGCTGCTTGTAGCACCGGCAATCCGGGGAGAGACAAGCTGCCAGCTCTGGAGAGCTTGGCCCCGCACAGAGCCCTGGTCCTGGTTTATATGGGGGTTCTTTTAAAAGAGAGTCCAAGTCATGATTTTTAAAAAAAAAAAAGTACGTGCCCTTTTCAAATGCCTTGTCCCAAGGCCTGGATGCTGCCAGTGTGGTTTGTACCCCAGGGATGCCTTTTACCCTCAGCTTGCGAAGCCCCCTGAGCTGTAGCCTGGCTTCCCACTGCCCGCGGGATGGTGCCGATCGACATCCCTCTGATCCCTTACCTTTGCAGCAGGTACTGCAGAGACCTGAAGTACTAACAGAACGGAAAAAGCTTCACTGGCCACCACTGGGCGTCTCGTGCTTTATGTGGGTTCCTTGCCACAGTATATTTCAGCAGTTTAAAAGGCAAACGTGGAGCAGTCAAAGAAACATATCACTAAGCTGTACTGTTTGTTCTCGGTTTACCCCTGAACAGCGTCCCCCTCCTACACCCCCTTCTCTTTGATCCCTAAAAAGCCAGCTATGGCTTTAAATAAACTATAAGTGGGGACATGACTCTGCTTGATGTCTGGCCTGCAGTGGAAGTGAAGTGTCACTTCCAATTTTGTGTGGGAGCCAAACAAAGATGCCTGTGACCAATCCACTGGTTTTGTTTGAACAGGGAGCTTTGGTGAGAAGCATGTTTCAAAAGGCCGAGGAAGCAGATATTAAAAGCTGTCAAAGAGAAATGATTTTACCTTTTTTAATTCCCATTCATGGTGTCTTGTGTTTCTACCTCACGGATGCTGTGCAGTAACCTTGTGGTAGGTGGCTTGGCCCGGCGGGTCTCCATCCCAGGACAGGTATTGACCCTATGAGAAGCCAGCCAAAGCGGCTGAACGTAGGGACATTTGCAAGGGGAGGAAGGGCAGAAACGGAAAAGCAATGAGGCAGTCAGCAGCACTGCTCATTTACAAACAGCAAAGCCTAACCACATCTGTCTAATCAGCTTCAATCACTGTTGCCAATACCAAATCAAAAGGTGGTAGGTCTGTATGAGCTAATACCGTCTATTCAGCTGTTGGCACAGTATTGTTCAAAAAGAGTTCAATGACCAAGGAAGGACTTTAATAAAATTAGTCCCAGATTTACTATGAATAAGACTTCAGCCAGGTCTCCTAGATGCTAGCAGGGAGAAGCTGTTTTTCCTATCAAATAGCAATTGTTGAGTAGTTGAGTAAGGAATTGAGATATATTGTTGGGATGACTTCCAATTGTAGACTGTGGTGGATAAATGAGGTAGGTCATGCCTCCCCAGCAGCCTGGGTTTCAGTTTCGCATCAGGCAGTTTCATATTGCTGTGTCTGTCTCTTCTGCACCATTTGCTTCATATACTATACGTACATCCTCCCCTCCCCCTGCTTCCACTCTCCCTTGTAAATATTTAATCATAAAATCTCTCTGCCTTTCTGGTTCCTTATATTTGACATGTGCTTTATCCTGGGTACTGCCTCTGGGAGCTGGTCCTTGATGAAAAGGGACAAAGCAGACCATCAAGCTATCATGCTTTGTACAAGGCATTATTTTTCCATCTGTCAAAACTAAATGGCAGTTGGGCTTTTCCCTTGACCTGTCAATATTTCCACAAAATTCAGGGCTGTCTAATGAAACTTTGGAAAAATGGTTGCATGATGACATTCTCTTGCATGTTGTCACTGTGTCATATGGCTCTGGGCAGACATTTTGGGGGGGCTTTATTTAAAGATTGATCCACGAAGAGTCTTATTGCAGCCTAGCCATTGCGTGCATCAGCCTCAGCTGCCAGCCTGCCCTTTGGCTGCTGTCTTCCAGGCTAAGCATTTTTAGCATTGATTCAGACCTTTGGTATATAGAAAGCACTTGGGGTGTCCACAGCCTTGGCCGTGCCTGAGTGCACCTCGCTGTTGGCTTCAGCTAGGACAGAATTTTCCACTGCACCATTTCCAGCTGGAGGTGGCCACTGTGGCCTCTTGTGGAGAAAGCTTTGTCATGGCCTGACTCCCTTGCCTATGAAGGATTCTGGCTTAAGGCAGTGTGTCTCTAAAAAAAGCAGCCATTTGTTTCCAGGACATGAAGGCTCAAGGCCTTCTCCTTTCTTCCCTCCTCTGCTGTTTGTGGCTACTAATGGACAGCATGTGGAATTGCTTCAACTCATCTCTCTCTCCCATTTCATTACATACTTCCCTCTCTTCATTTTCCCAAAGCAGTGATGAGGACAGGGATGAAATACAACTGCTCTCCCCTCTCACTGTCACTGAGGCAAGCACAGACACCAGGCTTTTATGCTATTTTTTAGCTAAAAGCAGCAGGCGGTCAAAGCCTGTCAGAAGAGACACCTTGTCCCTCAGTGCTTTCTTCCTCCTGCTTTCAGTGTTGAAGGGAAGTTTCAGTAGCAGGCATAGCTTTTAGAGACACATAGTCAACTGCGATAAGATTGAGAAGTCTGAGGTCACGTGTATCCTTTCCAGGTTCTTTTTTTCCCCCTTGCTTTTGCCATGGCCATCCTTGTTCCTCCTACCACCTCCTTGGCTACCCTCTGCAGCAGAGCTCTGGTCTCCAGATGGACAGCTTAGCCCCACCACCCCAGGCTGTTTTTTTCTTTGGTTGTAGCACAAGTATAGTGCTCCTAGCTCACAGGACAAATGATGATGGACTCCCTCATAGCTGACAGATGAAGCAAATGGATATGGAGGAATAAATACAGAATTCCCCCGATCGCCTTCAATTCTGATTGTGTTGAAAGGAATTGGGGTGGTTCTCCTGGGGAAGCAGATGGCAAACTCACTTGGGGATAATTCCCATTGGATTCTTGTTTTTGTGGTCACTACTTATAGAGGTCACTAATCCCATGACCAGGCTTGGCTTCTTCCTGGAGGCCACTAAACATGGTGGTTGGGATTTTTGGAAATCAAGCACAGTGTGTACATGCTAAATGCTCTAACAGGGAAATCATGAGTAGTATTTTAATATATATTACATCTCAGACTCTGACAAGACAGGCACATAGATGATGAATGTAATTTGTCAGTAAAATTCAGCAGATATATCTTCAGGGTTTAACTCAATATCAAAGCAAGAAGGCAGCGCTGAAAATATAGCCCTGAAAATCAGCCTCCCCATTCCTTTTCCATCAAGTGATATTAATTATTAGATAAGTAATAGTGATTTGTACCAATGCAGTCAGTATGGAGTGATAGTTGCTTTGGTTGTTATTTGGGTTTGTGGGTAGAGCTTGCAGCAAAGCACATGATAAATACTTTGGGTTTATTGTGGTTCTGCCTTGTTATAACAGGTCAGAATAGGGCAGTTCTTGCTCAATGGTTTGCAGGCTTTTCAGATACAAGTTGTGCTATGATGATGACATGGTTACTATTTTAGGCAGTAGGTTACTTGAATGTGACTCGTATTTCTATTCATGTTAAAAAACCTTACAGTCTTTCCAAGCAGTTATTAATCTGTATTATAACAACTGTGTCTGTGTCTGTTTGAAAAGCAAAGCCCTGGCAAGCAGAAATATGGAGTTGCCAGGCTAAAAGCAAAATATATTAAGTCAAACATCAATATTTATGACACAGTCAGTAGTTCTTCTGAAATAAACAAGAAAAAAATCTAGTGACAAAGGATGGGGAAGCCTGGAAATGCTAGAGAGAGACAATAAACATAATACAGTTACAGTATAAAACTCAGATAACTCAGGGCTCGGTTCTTCTAAGAAACCTGGCACTATCACCTGTGGCTCAGCAAAGACTTCAGACAAAGGGAGTGATGTACTGTTGTGTAAAAAAAGGGTGAAGGAGGGGATCCTTTTCTGCAATCCTTGTTTTATAATTGGTACCCAAATAGCATGGCAGTCAAGGCATTACTGGATTATGTAGAAATGAATGGAGCCACATATTCACACCTCTCAATTAGTGAGTTGTGAGGGAAAGGTACTTTATGAACCCAAGGTATTTATACTAGTACAATTCCTATGTAAAAACACTCTCACTCTGTTCTTGATGATAAAAAAAAAAAAAAAAAAAAACAAGAGGCAAATATATTGGTTCTGCTACAACATCTTTTATCATCATAAGAGTTGCAAACCACATTATAATTCTCTGAAAGCATGGGATGCATACCCTGTCACCCTGGGTGGCATGAAAATGCAACGAGACAGTGGGATTAGTAACCAGGTAAAAAGTTTCTCTGTTACCCAGGCAATGAGCCAAGATTCAGTTCGAGGTTTTATTTTTTGATTCCATGGCAATCCAGGTTCCATTTCATTGCCTGATGCGTTAGCTTAAGGGAAAGAAACTTTAAATCCCAGTGAATGGAAAGTTTTGCTTCTTCGTACTAGTTTTTGAGACTCTTGGCACAAAGCAGGACCAGTATTGAAAACCAGTCCCACAGCAGTGTATTGCACAGGGGGTGACACGCTGTTGTCATAAGTAGGAAATACAGCATTGCACCCCTCCGAGGACATTTTGCATCTGTGTCTGCTGGGCTCTAGGTAAAGTATTATAGTCACTGCCCTGCTGGAGATTTGGGGGAATACAGTTTTCACTAGGTGAAGGTGATAGGAAAAATCCCATCCTTTCTTCCATCTGTGAGAAAAATCAATTTTCTGAACTGTCGTTTTGCCCCCCAGTGTCACACCTGCCCTGTCCTGATCTGACCCAGGTTCGCCAGTAGGCCGTGGTGGCTGCAGAGGGGGGAAAGGTGGAGCTGGCGGGCAGCAGGACAGTGTGATCCCATCCTGCTTGTTTCTGTAGGAAATAAGGCTAAAAGCTGCTCGTATGGGGTATGTGTGTGGCTGAGCAGCACCCTGTAATCGTGGTAGGAAGATGAGCAGAAGCCTGTAATAATCTTCACCAGCAAGTACCTTGATAATTTGTAGCTCCTGCTACATACAACTTATTTAGGAGCTGGCCTTTTATAAATGAGGTGTGAGGAGATGAGATGTAGCTCCAGTGGCCTTTGCCTGGTGCCTGTCCTCTGGTGCCAGCACAGCTGGGCAGCCTGAGGCAGCGCAGGGAGACCTCGAGGAGGATCTCGCCTGGTCAGCCATCCAGGGGTTGTGCACCCAGGTAGCCTGGAGGTACATGCTGGGGGCTGGAGCAACCCCCTGAGGTTGATGGCCTGGAGCTGTGGGAGCAGAGCAGAGGGTGCTGGTGCAGCCCCTCTTCCTTGCTCAGTGGGTGCTTCAGGGGCTGAAGGAGCAACGGCGGCCAAGATTAACTTCTTGCTTTCCGCAGCTTGAGTCCTTTCACTCCTGCTGTTGGAGCTATGAGCTAGCAAGTCAAATGTGATACATTTATATGCATATACATACACAGGGACTATATATATGTGTGTGTGCACACATCCGTGATGCTTGAAATGTTGCACCTTTAAGTGTTTGCACAAGTCCTCAAAATACACATAGCAGACAACTTATTTAAATTGAGAAACTAGGGTAGGGAAAAAAAGTGTGTCCTTCTCATATTTCCAAAAATGCTTTCAATTTTAAAAATTATCTGCATTAGATACGAAACAAACTGGCCTAAGGAGTAGCAGGGAAGTTTTAAAATCTTCTGACACATCTGTGGAAGCTTTTCCCTTGTTATCTCCAACATGCGCGGTTGCTACAGCTGCAGCAAAACCAATACTAAAAGTACAGGAAAATAAGAACAATTGTCCAAAGCAGCCTTGTGGTCTGGTTTGTGTGTCAGGACCGTCTTTCTGGAAAGGAGGGTGTAGGGGGAGAAGAGGCAGACACCAAGAAGGACAGATGTGAAGGTGGTGTCAAGGCTCACAGCTCACTTGCAGGTGCTTCAGCCAAAAGTTACCTCCTGGTGGTGGCGCTTGTCTGTGATGACAGGCGTAAGTCAAAACTGGTGGAGGATTAGTACTTGCCTTTTACCAAATACTCGTTAATTCTGGTTTAAGAAATGACAGTATATAGGACATATAATTGAATATAAGAAAGGCCTGGCTTGTAGTGAGCAGAGGAGTTGTGCTTTGTGAGTTGATGTCTCCTTGAAATACCATGTGCTTGCCTTGCAGTTATGAAGAGACCTCCCTCTATCCTAGTGTAGGAAGGTGGGAGTTGAGATTCTCAAAGCCAAGTGGTTTTCTTGGTGGAAAGTGCATATCTGGATCTTTCAGAATGGCTTTGACAATCTCACTTCCAGGTGTGAGCGTGCTATTAGTTATTAGCACTTGCATTTTCTGGAAATTTACTTTTGGTACTTTCCATTGCTATAAGCATCTACAATATGTTTGATGTTGCTTGTGGCAGAGCAGCACCCATTTCACATGGACCGCAGCTAGAAGACTAGCCTAGAGAACAGTTAGTACAAAAGAGGAAATGCTTTCAAGATGATATTATTACCCTGAAGTGTGTTTGCTGCCTCCCATCATCCCTCCCCACTGCTCCAACTCTGACACTTCCCCTCCTGCCTCCTCAGAAATGTTCAGCCCAGCACATCCAACATACACTACATTTTCTGTATTACAGTACAATTATTTTTTACTGTATAATTATTTTTACTGTGCTTTTCCCCCAATTTGCATTTCCTATGCTGCTGTCCGCAGCTACTTGAATTTACAACAGTCACTTCATAGCTCCAGACAATGCAACAGAGTGTAGAGGGAGAAGTGAATGCCCAGGGAAGTTATGGATGCCCCATCCCTGGAGGTGTTCAAGGCCAGGCTGGATGGGGCTTTGAGCAACCTGCTCTAGTGGGAGGCATCCCTGCCTATGGCAGGAGGGTTGGAACTCAATGATCTTTAAGGTCCCGTCCAGCCTAAACCATTCTGTGATTCTTTGTGCAGTAACAGAGGGGAAAGTTTGGGTTTAAGAGGATCTGAGAGATGCAAGATGTGTTCTCCCGTGTCCTGCTTCCACATCCTGGCTCTCAAGGCCAAAGTGGGGACACGACAATGACACAAGCAGGCTTTTCAAGCATGCAAGTAGAAGAAAGAGGGAATAGCTATGCTTAGGGCATTCCCCTAAGAGGTTTAAAAGCTTAAAAGAGAAATGTTGAAGTTCACACCTGCCTTTGCAAGGAGCCTGGCGTGAAGACTTGGAGGCTGGAATTAGGTGTATGACTGTCATTGAGGCCACTGCTTGCTGGGGACATGAAACCCAGCAGTGGTGAAATAAGTGCAGCAAAGGTGATGTGGTGAACATGTGGGCTGTATCATGCACCCAGTGCATGCCTGCCATTTAAACTGCATGGCAGCCACATTGAAAGTGGAAAATGGCAATCATCCCCGTCCTTCCTTTCTTGTGTCTTTCCCTTCCAGCTTTTTCTTTCCTTCCTCCTTTTTTTTCCTCCATTTCTAATTTCCAGTGGCACTTTGCAGTGGTACGTCTGTTTACGAGGGCCTGACTGAATAAGAAGCATAACTCCAGTAAGGATCTCCAGGGTCAATTGAATTGTCGTCACTTGCTGAATGCTCTGGATGCTCAAAGCTGCCCTGGCTGAGGACAACGCTCTGAAATGGGGGCAGCGGGCTGGAGCAGCCTGGTTTTCGGGTACCACATAGTCAAGTGGAGCAGGAAGGAAAATAGGCAATGAAAAAATGGCATTGAGATTTTGTCTCAGAGGAATGCCACACTGTTCTGCTTCCTTTTGTTGTGTCAGGTCAGCAGAACTGGTACTGGGTCTTATTTTCTACTTTCTTTCCTTGAGAAGGTAGAATAGAGGGGAGGGAGAAATATTCACATTGCTTCTGCTTAAAAGCTAACTTTTATGTAGTCCAAGTCAGCTTTGAAATTGAAACCTCCCTGGGATAATGAAACAGGAGAGGCTCAGTTCCTATTTAGACTGATACTATTTGGCTGAGGGCAGTCTTTATTCAGGAGTAATTTGGGGAAGTGACAGACAGCCATGACCTTCATTTACTTTGTAACAGTTTGGGTTGAAATGGAATAGTAATAAAATTTAGATTTCTTTGAAAATTGCAGGGATATCATTAAAGAAGGGGACTTTCAGTTCTTCCTTTTAGTACACTCTGTAATGTTAAAAATAGCAGAGGATGTAGATGTGTGACATTCATCTGCTGACTTCTTCATGTCTGTTACCAAACCTGATTGTCTTTAAAGACTGGTCAAAGAAGAAGAGTAGTCCGGGACTCTCAGCTCGCCTCCCAATTATTCTCAAAATGGGAACCACCCATTTATATGATATAATACATTTGTTAAACTGTGCTCCTGGGATGCATCATGCTAGATTAAAGAGGATATTGGAAATCCTGAATGAGGTGTACTTGCTAAGGCAAGCGGCGAATTCTTATAGTATGGAGGATATTCTACCCCATTTACTTTGGAGATACCCCAAGGTACACTGAAATGCATACAGTGAGGCAGTGCTGCTACTTGACACTCATTCATTTGAGCACTGATCTTCAACTCAAGTCACCCAAATACTTGAAACAATCTGCATTTGCCAAGTGAAACTATTAGTTAATATCAGTATAATAGGAGGGGAAATGATGGGAGAGGTGGGCAAGCTCCTCTTTCTTCTGGCTGAAAGGATTTCTTCCTCTTTGATAGGGAGGTTTGGGAGCTCTGGATGTAGTTTTAGCCCTTGTTTATTTACGTTGGGTTCTTTCCACCCTTTCCACCCTCCCAGTCCTGCACTTCGCCTGCTCCTTCTTACAGGACTGGGTTTGTTTGCTTTCCTACAAAAACATCTCATGACCAGGAACGAGTGTGGAACTTCTCAGGTCTGAGAGCCATTATAACCAGCCAACAGTCTATGAACACTCCTGGCTGCAGATTAAAACAATGCCATCGCTTAGGAGAACCAAAGTAAAATGAGAAGACAGATTCGGGGAATGAAGTAGATAGGCACTCGAATTCCAAAGTGCTGATACACCTGTGAGAAGCAGATTGAGGAAGAGAAAACAGAAACAATAAACAAATTGTCCCATTAACCAAAAAAAAAAAACCAAGAAGGATGGACTTCATGGGGACTTGTAGACTTGTATTTTACTCTCAGAAATGCTCTCTGCATTCTCAAAAGAGCCACAGGACACCCTTCTCCCAGGGCTAGAGGACCACTGCTAACCCAGGGCCAGCCAGCACCTTCCTCGAGGAAAGTGCAATAGGTATGTTTTAGCTGGCTGCCCTCAGTGAGGATGGCACTGATTTGAGTTTTTTTTAATTATTTTTTCCACCTAAAATTTGTAGGAATGTAATTATATAGAACATAATCAAATTATTCTGGCAAATATGGGCAGGGAATTAAAAAATTATGGGGATGAGATGCAGGGGACAGTCAGCAGGTTTGCCTTTTTTTTTTTTTTTTTTTGGAAGCTGGGTTGAATACTTATTTCATTCAGAAGGGAAGTATGGAGATTTATCTGGTGATTTGGCATACTTTCTGCTTTTTTCTCTTTTGATCTACTATATGATGTATAATCAATGTTACTCCAGAGATGTTATTGATGCTTCTACGTGTACGTAGGATCCCCCTTCACTAATGACTCTGATGTCCCTTTTGGTGAGACCAGTGAGAAAATGGAGGTTTGATTAATGAGTGGTGGCAGAGGACACACACTTCTGTATTTATCTGAAGGTTCACATGGGAGGACCTTTAAAGATTGTCCCACCTCTCTATCCACCAGAGTTAGTCCTTCTCAGTCTTGGACTCTTTCCTGCCCATGCCAGAGACCTGTGCCCGCCGCCTGCCTGGAGAAGATGGGTGCAGCCTGGCAGGGCTGTGATTGGGAGAAGAGGACCTGCAGGGCCATGCACTTGCTAAAAGATGGAGAGAGATGACTCCCGGTAGTGGAAACTCCATCCCAGGGTAACACCAGCTTCTCTTTGCTGTGTAACGTTCTTCTGTCCCAGATAGCAGGAGATGTCAGGTTTTCAACCCTGGCTTATTCAGAAGGGCTCTGGTGTTTGATAGGAATTTATTACCAGCCCACATGCAAAACACAGCTCGGGAGAAGGGGGAGGGACTTACGAATGAACCCTGGGACAAGATTATGCCTGACTTCCTTCAACTTCCTTCAACTTCCTGCTGCTAGCAGGGATTTTCTGTGGGACCTGGTACACCAACATGTTCCTAATTCAGAGGGCTACTAGGGCTTAAATGCTGAAAGACGTAAGATATTTCTAGCATGCAAAGAAGTACCCCCACATGACACATCTACTAAATGTCACTATACCTTTTAGAGGAGCTTGCATGACTTCTGTGAAGCTTTTACAGCTCTACGGCAAATACTCACCTGTAATCAGCGTAGCAGCAAGGGTTATATTTGCCTGCAGCCTGTATAGACAGGTAGCACAGAAACGACTCTGAGCACGTGTGCAAATGCAGCCTTTTCCCATCGGTGCTGTCACTTGTGCAATATTTGATATGTCTGCAGCACTGCTGGTAGTGGTAAGAGATCCAGAATGCACGTCTGTGTTTATATCTGTGTGTAGCTCTCTGTGTATATAATAGGTATAGGAAGGCATATGTGTTATATATACATATATATATATATATAAAAATATATATATATATATGCATGTACACACAGGCTCCTCTCCCCTGCCAGCGCTGTGCCAGCCACCCTGAGCATGGGAGCATGCAAGGGAGGCTGCGGAGCCCAGGAGCCACTGTCGGTCCTGTGCCCTGGTGGCAGTGGGGCTCACCCCAAGCCACCCTGGTACCCGCTCAGCACAAGCCCCAGCTACCCTGAGAGAGAAAAGGCAGGGAGGGGAAAATAAAGTGGTGGGTGCCCTGGGCAACGAACAAGACTTGGCTGGCTCAGCCATGAGGTGCTGGCTCCTGTGGCTGCCAGTCAGGGGTGACAGCGTTTTGAGAAGGCTCCCTTGGGCAATGCTTCATACTGGGACCTTTGGGGAGTGGAGCTGGGAGCGTGTCTGCTGCCTGCCCAGAGTCTGGCTGCTTTGTAGCAGCCGGGAGCACTGGCCAAGGGATTTAGCTGCAGCATCCTTCCCAGTGCTTAGGGGAGGGAAACAAATGGGAGTTAGGAGGCAAACCGTGGGTACCAAGGGAGTGCTCCGCAGGTACCTCCTCACACTTGATGCCAGTGGAGCCAGCAGGGATAGAAACAAGACTGATCTCAGCCCGGCAGCTGGGTGTCCTGGTCTGCAGCAAGCGCAGGGTTATTATATCCCAATGACACTGGGTAAGGGCAGAGGATTTTGTAAGAAGCGACAATTGCTCAGGAGCCAGCATCGCCTGGGTCCTCCAGATGACCTCGTCCCAGGTAGCTCTGCTCAGGATCCTTTTTTATTACAGAAGTAGAGTTGGTGCCTGATGATGTCACACTCAGGGGGAGGGAAATAAGAAAAAAAGAAAAAGATAGATTGCAGTCCTAACGCAAAGGAGGATGCAGCAAACCACAGAGAGGGTCCTCTCCTTTAAGGAAGACGAAGCAAAAGGCAGAGCCTCTAGGAGGGTCTCTCTCTCCTTCCTGCTTCAAAGAGGAAGACTGTTTGCCTTCTGTAAAAGGAGCTGGCTGTGTAATGCATTATACATCTCAAGGTTAGACCTCTTCTGATTTCTTAAGGGAAAGGATATTTTATTCCTCAAGTGGATGCCAGCGGGGGATGCTGTAAGAACGCGCAGAGACGGTGCATCCTCCGTCCCACACTGACACCCACCCCGCACGGTCAACTGCAGACTGGGAACTTGGCAAGGATCGAGGACCAAATCTGGAGCCAATGCAGGAGGAGAGGAGCAGCCTCAGCTTTTTTAGCAAGTGAATGGGGAGGGGGAGGAGGGTAGTATGAGCAGTGATGTCATTTTTAACTAGTTCCTTGCGGAGTCGGGGAGTGAAGTTAGAGGAAAAACCTGCAGTCTCAGAATGGCTCTCAGCCTTGACTGGAGACTCTAAATGACTGAGGGTCCCCATGATGGTAACTCATTTTCTTTCCTATGCAGAACTGTTCTGGTAGACCTTTATTTTGAATCAAGCAGAGGGCATTTCTTTTTTTTTTTTTTTTTTCCCTTCTCTTTCTCTCTGTATGCTTTGAGGGTTTTACTTCAGCTTTTGCCTCCGGTTTGTTAAATACCTTGCAGGTTATTTGAAGTTTTGCCTGGGTAGTTTGAGAATTTGTCTCTGGTGTGGGAATCCATGTCATTACAGGAGAGTTTAGCATGCAGCGTTTCTGCTACTTGTCAGAACGGGAGATGCAGAGGTTGCCAAGCACACAGCTTTCTGCATGGGAAATGTACTTTTAAAATTACAGGTGGAAAGAAAGGGACTTGGCTGGCATTTGTTGCTGTAATGGGTGGCATTTAATCTTGCTTGTAAGAGGCAGAAAGACTTCTGGTCAACTATATACATAGAAATGAATCTTGCTTTGGTGAACAATTTCTTTGCTTTTGATTGCCAGGTTTTTATTACGAGTGTTTTGATTCTAGTGGAACTGAATGGAAAATGTCAACATGAGAGGTTCTGGCTGTATGAGGCAGTATATGCATGTATATTTCTTCATGGCATGCATTAACCACTTGCCTGCTGCTCCCTCCACTGCACTTGCCCTGTTGCTGTCTTCCGTAGGAATCAGTGGGCTGCCAGGCTGCGCCACGGACATCGGCAGCACAGAGGGTTGGACACAGCAGCACTGGCAGCAGTCAAGGCAATTTTAGATAAATAAGGTTGTCAAGACAGGTCCATGAAGGGTAAAGTGTCTTAGCCAAAATGGCAGGCAGGGAAGAGCATCCTCAGTTTATACTTCCAAGTGTTCAGGTACTGGTATTGCTGGCACAGTTTGGATCTGTGGTGGTTGTGGTGCTGCTTAGTCCAAAGGCAGAGGCTGTAACGCTGAGAGTTCTATTTGCTGTAGAAGGCTCATAACCTTCTTCTCTGGGCTTCCATTTGCTGATGGTGAGACTTGCTTGTCTCATCAGGAGAGTGTCCGAGATAGCTGAGGAAGCCAGACCTCAGTTTTACTTATTAGGTATGTGGCACGGGTATGTGACAGTCAAATACCCTCTGCTGTAGCCTGATATGGCAACTTTGAGCTCAAAGGTGGGAGATCTGGGCTTGAGAATGAAAGAGGCAGAAGAGAAGTGGGAACATTGTGATGCCTTCTGAGTATGAAATGTTCCTTCAGGAGGTTCCTGCTGTTGATAAAGGCTTGGGGAATCCATTGCTCCCCCTGAGAAAGCTCTCAGTGAAGAATATGTGGGAGGAATAAACCTCTCTTTTGCCAGCTATAAGCCTGTCTTTTTACCAGCTATCAGCAAGATGCTGGCAGCTGTCACAAGGGCCATTTTGAACTCCTCCCCCTGCAACACACCATGGTGCAGAGGGAGAGTAAATCTGGTAGCCTTATTCTTCTGCCAGTCCTCCCAGCCTTAGCCTTAGTGTTGGAATATGTAACTCAGAGCCAAAAGCCAGGCTTTCAAAACAACATGTTCATATCAGCGTGGTTTTCATCCAGATGCATGCTTGCTGTCACTGATAGTGCTGATGTGGGGGCAGAGTGCCTGGCAGGTGGAGGGAACGGATAAGAGCCTGTTCTGAACTAGTCACCATGGCATATGGAATCTTTCCATCTCTCTAGTGATAGGCTGAATCTGCTGCTGTGAGCAGACAACTTTGGTTTCCTCCGATTTTAGAGAGGCACTCTTCACCAGTAGGGAATTAATGCATTTTAAAAAGGAGAGCAAAGAACTCTGCATCTGGAGTAAGCATCGCTTCATCATCCTCCTCTGGGGGCTCAAATATTCCTCCTGCCCCCTGCCTGGAGCATTTCAGGGCGCTAGTTCTGGCTTGTTTGTCTCAGCTTAGTTCATCTGAGGTGAGTGATTACAAATTCATGGCACTAGAGATGGAGTCTGCTACCCAAAGAAGAGGGGAGCTGCATGTGACTGCAGCCAGTGTGCCCGCTTCCCCCTTAGGAACTGGCTGACTTTGCAGCAGAGAAGGTTAGGAAGACCTTTCCAAGTGCAAAGAGAAATAAAACACTGGGACAGGCATCCTGTGGAGCTCGTGCAATGCCCTTCTTAAAAGCCTAAAGGCTTTTTAAGAACAAGTAGGAAGAAGGTAGAAATGCTCAGTCTACTTCAGAGCAGTGGATTTACATTTGGCTTTGATTTTGGTGTTTTAGGGCAGGTTTGGTCACACATCAGTCAAAATTCACTATAGGAAGCATCTTCCATGTCTGGAGTTGGGTGCCTCATTTGCTGTTTGTAGCATTTTAGCTGTGTTTCAGGGTTGGAAAAGTCATGGACCAGACAGTTCTCTTGTGGTTCCTTTCTGCCCTCCATTTCTACTGCAGTATGACTTAGCCCCATTGAGGTCCTACCACCAAGGGGACAAGAGTGGTTCAGTCCCTGAGCCCATTCAGCTATAAAACTTTCTACTGCTACTGTCAGTGAAAGCATCACTGCTGTGTCAGTGATGGATATGATTTTTAGGAAATGAGAACCAGTGCATAGAAATGACTGTACAGATTGCAGTATCTCTCTGGGCTTCAGTGAGCTTTGTGTCTTAACTTTAGTTAGCAATTGTGTTTGCTTGCACTGGACTCTGGTCAAAACTACACTTGTTTTGGAGAGGGTTGGGGCAGTGGAGCATGAAAGAAAAAGACTTCACCTGAGTGATGTAGTTAACCACTGCCTGCAAGGAATCACATTTTTCATACTGTAACACAGTATGACTTTCAATCTACAGTGTAATCCTTCTGTATGTTTGTGGTAGAATTTACCTTGCATGGTCTTCTCAGGAGTGGACAACATAAGCTCCATGGAAGTGAATTCAAGCTAACAGGTGTGCCAAAGAGCTTTTCTATGGTGCATGCCCTGGTGATCAAAGTTATGGAAGTGGACTGAGGCTGGGTACCCAAACCCCCTGCAGGAGGTGAGGAAATCGCTTTCAAGGGATGAGATCACATCTGTCCTAGGAAAGGATCCTAATCAGGGCTGCAGAAAAAGTGCAAATAACTCGGGGGGAGGCGGTAGGAGGAGTGGGGGTGGGGAGAGGCGGGGATAAGAACCTCCCAGTCCCAAATTTAGCAATGAGTTCAACTTTGTGCGTGTGACCAAGAAATACTAAGGTCAAGTGTCTAATTGCATTTCTGCCATTGCCATCCAAGTAATTATCTTTTCCCCCTGGCATTTCAACAGGGTAAAACTGAAGTGGGTTTGAGCTGCTGTAGTCTGGTAAGTCAGAAACTAGGTAACCTCCATGGCTGGCCTGCCAGGCTGTCCCCTCTCCTGTGGGCTCTGTTGGTAGAGCAGGCAGTGGTTGTATTCCTCTGGGATACTTTTTTTAGGCTATATGTTTAAGTTTGGAAAAATATTTGTAATTGTATCAATTCTTGGAAGGCTAGAAGAGTACCAACCCCCCTGGATCAAAGTGATGGGATTCCCACCTCTGTCCTCATGAGATTGTATGTAGGGGTTGATTCTGCATCTTCTGCAGATGGGAATGGGATCAAATAAAATACATCACTGTAACAGCACATAGTAAAGACAGATGATTCTGGCCTTTTGTGATACATGCATGAACCCTAATATCTTCAGTCATTTTGATGAATAAAAGCTGATGTCTCCCATAGGCACGTAAGTGAAGGAAAAGCTATTCTGTGCCATGCAGAGTGTGCAGACACAAGATGCTTAGGGGCTGGCAGCCTCTATGCATAGGACTTTACTATCGCTGCTGGAAAACGGCACCCTTTCCATTCAGCCTCGTAACAGCCAAGCTGTTTATGCCAGAATATTTTACAGGAATGAATCAACCACAAAGCTGTCCTTAAGAGGGCTTTTAAAAGCTGACAGTTAAGTTTAAGAAGAACACTAGAACAATTTGCTGAAATCCGAAGCCATTTTGTGACCCTTGCATTTTGAGAACCCTCTGGTTATAACTCTAAAACACTCTGCTATTTTCTGCCAGTGTTTGAACTGGGGGGGGCGGGGGGGAAGCAATGGGAAAGAAGGCGGGTTCTGCACAATTTCCTCTTGTTTCAGGAAGGACCCATGTTTTTTTCCAGGTTTGCACAGCAGTGCTGCACATCATTCACCTCATAATGATAATAGTATATAATCTTCATAATAGTGATAATTTTCATATGCAGCTGCAGATTTCAAATTCCTCCCTGGTTTTAGCGCAAATTTTGTTTGATGGCATCAGAAGACTGGGTTTTCATGTCCCTGCCTATTTACCCCTACATAACCTCACTGCTAGCTATCAGAGCTCAACTTTTGATAAGAGGAAAGGTGACGCACCAATGTCAGAATATGCAGATTCATGTTTCACAGTTGTACCTCAGCTCTCGGGTACCTGACTTTTTTGACTTTTTTTTTTTTAGTTTTTGGCACAGCACAGGCAATCAAAATTTATCTTCCAAATTAAGACTGTAATTATATTTTGATAAAGATCTGGCAATTCAGTGAGAATGAAATTTTAAGGGTTGCCGGGATACAGATGACTCTGGGTTATGGGGAAGTGTTTGCATGTGGAATACTAATAAGCCAAGGTTGTTCAGCATCCTTATCTAGACTTTTCCAATAGTGTCTGATAACACAGGCAATCAAGTGCTTGTTTCTTTGCTATTATTCTGGCAAAGTGATTAAAGATACAGGCTGCCTTTTATGAATGAAAAGGCACCATGCTTGACATGGAGCGACACAGATAGGTCCCCCTGTTTGATACACAAGAAAAGTGGGGGGATAGAGTGCTGACTGTGCCCACGTTATTGAGCCCACCAAAATAAACTTTCCCTGAGGTTTCCCTGGGTCTCGGGGATGCCAGGGAGCCTTTGCAGGAGGAGTGAGCCTGTTCCTGGGAGGCAAGATCCCTGCCCTTCATAGCTGCTGCTGGGAGCCTCCTTTCACAGAGCTGGCTCCCCACTGGGGAGCTGGAGCTGGAGGAGGTCTCAGGGATAACCAAGTACTCCGGAGCTTGCTGCCTAGGCAGGATGGCCACAGAAGTAACAACACCGTAGAGCTGGGAGAGGCAACAAACCGCTCGATTGAACCTACAGTTGCCAAAAGGAAGGTCCTGGCTCACATGCAGGTACTTTCTCTTGTGCCAGTGCAGCAGATGAGTAAAGCTCGACCTCAGCACCGCAGTCCGATGAAGGGAGAAGAGCTATAGCACTTTCTCTCTTTTTAAGTGTCTGGTCTGTATGTGACACTAATTAGTTATTACGGAAAGTTATTGCTATTCAATAATGTGGCCAGCTGACAAGGTGTTCTTTACTGCCTGTGCTGTGGTAGCACTTGCAGTCCTCGCAGGGGCTGGTCCATGGTGCTCCTGGCAGGCGGCAGCCCTGAGCCGATAGCCCAGTCCGGTCTCCCAGTGTTTCTGTGGTGCGACTGGCCAGCAGCCAGGCCCCTGCCTGGTTTAGGACTGTGTTAGGACTTTGTTTGAGCTCTGCTCCAGCCTGCTTCAAGCACAGGCGTGGTTAGGGGGGGTGCTGGCAAGGGAAGGATCTGTTTTCCCTTGCACTCAGTCTGTCCCAGACTTCTTCCACCCCACCGAAGTCTTCTTATTTCCCCAAACATTGAGCCAGCCCGCAATAATTATTATCCTCTATTCAGCAGTGGTTTAGGGACTTAATTGTAGCACATGGTTGTATTTTTACTACAGATCAGAACAATTCTGTGACTTTATGGTTGTTGTTTTTTTTTTTTTCAATTAACTGTGAAATAACAAGCTTGTCATGTAACAATTAAAAAAAAAAATGTTCTGGTGGGATGTCAGCTTCATCAAAATGAATGTTTTTACTTCCCTGCTGGTCTGAATTCCTCCCAGGTTTTTTGTGACTAAATTCTAATCTCAAGATGTTTTTTCACGATCCATAAGAAAGGGCCTTGACTTGCAGCAGTGCAGTTTGAATGGCAGGTGGCACGGATGTGATTCAGGAGGCTGGGGTTAATGAGCATTTTAGGAAGGCAGAGTCCATTGGAGACACTGCAGCTGTAATACCAGACAAACGAGTTACCCTCCTCTGTAATACATTGAAAGGTCTTTTCAGCATGAGGTGTTCCCTGCTTAAATGGTCGTCTCCTACTCTTCTCAAGTTCAACCTGCAAAAGCAGTAATGTACTTGCTTTCTCCTTCTGTAAAATGTATGGACATGTGGCACTGATCTTGGACAACTCCAAAAGTGCAGGGTTGTGCCCTGGTCCCAGTCTCGTGATTTGCTGTAAGCTTTGAGACTGACCAGAGAAGAGGCTAGGTTACTGGCTTCATGTCTCCAGCCTGGCGCTTGCAGGGCCTTGGGAAAAGGTTTTCATCCTGGAAATATGCCTCAAGATCCCCAGTTCTGGCATTATACTGCAGGCTCGGGCATGGTTCCTTGGGGCAGTCCAGGACTGCTTCTGTCTTATGGCCTAACCCCCCCTTTGGTAATTTTTCACTCTTTCAACTTTGGAGGAGTCAAGCAAATACTTGAGAAGAAACTGATTCTCCCTATTTTGATACAGTCTTTCATCTCAAGTTGTTTCTATCTCAGTATGTGACTGACTGCTGTCCTTTCATGCCTTGGAAGTGTCAGGTGCGTACTCATGTGAGGGAAAAATGAAAAAATAAACTTGTAAGTTTTGTACGTTGCTGCACAAATGTACCAAAAAGTCTTTAGCCAATGTGGGTCTATTGCCCTGTTCAGTGGCTGGCTGATAGGTCTCTTTTACTCCAGCCCCATTCTCTGAGCTTGCATTGGGTTTCTGCTTACTGCATATGTGAATTTTACATTTCATTAAATTTTTCTTCTCCATGCTCTGTGGTGCCTCTTCATAACACCTACACCTAGGGGTAATTTTTCCCAAAGTCATCTTTTCTGCACTGATCCTTTCACGCAGCCTTGCTTATTATCCAAACCGGTCATCCCCACCTGGGCTGGTCTCATTGCAGGCTCTGAGCCTCTCTAGAGGAAGATGATGTTGGAGGTGTGTGTCCAGGCTGCTCTCTCCCATGTTGTTGGGGATGGCTCTCCAACCACCCCTGAGGCCAGGGGCAAGCTGGAACTCCTCTCCCGGGAGCAGGCAGTGTGTTCCCTGCTGACTCCTTAAAGCATTTTCCATAAGTAGAAAGGAAAGGGAGCAAGAGGAAAGGAACCCAGACCTTTATTGCAGCCTTGGCAGAAGCAGTGATAGGTGCAGAAGCGCCATAGCTCTGCTGCAGGTGGGAGCACAGCAACTATTTTGGTCTTTGTGGTCTTGTTTTCTGCAGTGGGGGTTGCCTTGTCATAGCCTCTTAGCTGAAAAATGGAGCAAGGAAAAGGTTGTTTCCATGGCCTAGTCATCTTGCAGGTCCCAGGTTGTGTCTGGTTCCAGTGTCATGGTGAAGTCTCCTTGGGGTTATCAGAAACTTTTTTGCAGGTAGGCAGAGCCCTGCCTTCATCTCCTGGCAGCCACTGTTTAAACAGAAGCGCTGTGCAGTTTGTGATACCTCCAAGAGATGCAATAAACATTATTTATATGATGAATTGTGATCCATGGGCTATCAGAATAGGATTTGGTACGCAAAAGAACCCTGAAGAGCTTATGATGCCAGGAAAAGGGTTTCACATTTGCTGGGTGAAATTCATACTTGCTGGGCAGAAGAAGCATTTACTCAGTAGCTCAAATGGGAAAGGATCAAGGGGGTAAAATTGCAGTCAGTGAGGGCAGGAGTGAAAACTGTAGTACAGTGGAGTTCCACACTTTTAAATCCCTTTCATATAGTCTGAACCTGAAAGGTTGTGTTTCCCATAACAAGTCTGAATGAACATGCTTGAAGCTTACTTTCTTCACTGCTCATTTCTGCTTGTGCAAAGGTATGGGACACAGCTCTGAAAAGTGTCATCTTTGACCAGTAAAAATGTCAGCCAAAGCCATTACTACCATTTATCAGGATAATGTGTCTTTTTGATGAATGTGGGGTGTGAGGAGTAGGCTAACTGCTAAAATGCAGTTCTGTCGATGTGGCTGCAGCCGCTTTGCCAGTATAATGTATTGTAGAGAGACAAAAGTCATATTGTTGCATTAAAACCCGAAGAACCTTCATAGTTTGAGAGCAGAAAATGACCCCAGATAACACAGCTGGAGTTAGCTAGACCCTGAATTATTTCCAGAGGTTAGATAGCTCATGTGCACCATTCGTGGCCGTGTACTGCTCAAGATGTCCCAACATCGATATTTAGAGTTCCTGCATGTAGTGAGTTGTAAGGCCGGGTGATATTATGAATTTGAAGCTTAGATTTTAAAATAGCGGCATGAAACATGACCGTTCCATGTCATGTTGGTTGAAAGAATATAATAGAATATTTTTAGTTGGAAAGGACCTACCGTGATCATCGAGCCCCATTGGAAGATTGCTAGTACAAAATTCAGAGTGAAACTCTGGTTGTCATCAGCTGTAATCATAGAAGCAGTGTTACATTACGTAGCACCTGGCTGGAAACATTAGGTTCCACTGAGATATGTATCCAATGGACAGCTAGCCCCAAGTCTCCCTGGTTTCATCACATTAAAGGGGGAATTAATGACCTGGTGATCCATGCCTCCATTGACATGGATGGGGATGATGGCAGTCAAAAGGCACCTCTGGAAAATTTAGAGCTGTGGTTTGGTGGGGCTTCACCTCACGGGGCTCTGGGTTGAGTTGGAGTTGGTTGGAGGAAGAGAAATTTTTCTCCCTGGTAGGATGAATGAATCACCACAGAGCAGGCAGCAACAGTGCTGTTGCAAAGCTGTGCTTTCTGTGCTAGGCAACAAATTCATTTCAGTTTGCCCCCACGCTGTCCCCAAAAGAATTTCTGAATACAGAGTTACCTTGGGGGTTACTTGAATAAGCTCAGCTCTGGGCATGTATCTGTCTCAGTGGGTCATGAACGGAATGAGAAAGTGTTTTCTGCCCACAACCCTACTTCGAGGCTTGTTTCTACGAGTGATGTGTGGCACTTTGGTTATCATTGCTTTCTTGTAGCTGCAGTGCTTCTGGAACAACATCATCCTACGCTCAGTCAGTGTCCACAGACAGAAGGGCATTGGAGGGGAAGGAAAACACATATCTTCTAGCCATCCCTTTAGCAAGTATTTTCCTTATTCTTAAGTTATCGTGGATGTGGCTGTAACTTCAGTAACGATAGAACTGGAATTTCTTAAAGGCTTAAAAATTATTCCATTGTCCTGCAAAAGTATCTGCAAAATAAATTGTTTTCTGGGTCAGAATGACAGTCTTCAAAGTTTAATATTTTCTTCTGACAGTCTGAAGATTTGCTGTAGCAGAAGTATGTGTAAAAGTTTGCAGAAAATAAGGAGAGTTGTACTGACTGTGGGGAGGCTGCTCTGGCCCTTGTAAAGTGAAGAAGCATTCCAGTATTTGTAAGATGTGACGATTGTGCAAATATTACAAAGACAAAAGGAATCAGGATAGTAATAGAAAGGAAAAAGGTTAGCTCGAATGAAAAGCATCAAAATCAGTCTTTGCCTAACTGCCATTTTCATAGGTGAGTAGTGGCTACACTTTATAGATATTTCTCCTTCTGTGCTGTTGCATAGAACCCCATTTTTTGGATAAAGTCAAAGTGTGTTGAGTATGCCAATACCCAAACTTCAGAAATAACTCTGCGTAACAGAAACATTGCCAAGCAGTGAGCTCACCCTCGCTCACTATGCAAAGATGTACTGCATCCCACAGGAAATCAATACTTACTAACATGGACAAACATGAAGATGAAATTATCAAAGTGGAAAGTCAGGGAAACAATCTTGATTTATCAGGATTAGCTGTGATTTAAATGCATGAGTTAAAAAACCTTGTGTGATGAAGAATCTGGCAGATGGTCAGTGGATTCGTGCATCTCCCTATAACGTGTGGGTCTGGGCCCTGGTGGGAATCTACCAGGGCTCCAGGGTGGCTCATTTTTCTTTACTGACCGTGGCAGGTTAATTCTGACTAATGAACCACTCGTTCTTTATCCAGTCCAGTGATTTGAAGCTGCTTGTAAATGGTGGAGTTGGTTGTGCTGCAGGAGCCTGTGGGTCCAAAACCTGAGCCCAGACAATACAAACCACAGCTCATCTGCAAAGGTTTGGAGTGTGCCCTAGCGGGCAATAAGCAAGCCTGTTTTTATCTGAAAGAATATAACACTGAACAAACCCACCAATAAGATATTATTGGACTAGCACATGAAATGTGGGGCCTATTATTGGATGTGTAAATGCTTAGTGTAGAAGATGGTTTCTGCCCCTAGGACACAAAAATAGAAATAAGACAGAAAAGGCTAGGAGGTCCCTGGGAGGATGAGAGATGGCTTTGAAGGGCAGGAGGTGACTTGCCCTGGGCCAGAGTGGGGATGTACCAGCCTTCCAGGCCAAATTGGATCTCCAAACAGCTGTAACCCAGGCACCCGTCATTTGAAAATGCTGTCTCAGTTCTTTGCTTTTCACTGCATACCAATTCCTATATTTTCTTCTTCCTTTTTTTTTTTTTTTTTTTTCTTTTAAGCTCAGTGGCAGGGATAAGAGCTTGTTTTCATATTCTCTGTAACACCTTTGCAGTGCTTTAGACACTATGTAGAAAATAAGCAGATGGCTGTGAACTGATCTGTATTTGTATAAAAAAAAGTCATGAACAATATCCATATTATAAAAAAAAAAGTTGGCTGGGGTGGCTCCCGCTCCCCCTGTGCTGGCAGATGCCCCAGGAGTTGACAAGATGTGAAGATTGATGGCTACCTCCCCCCAGACAGCATCCTGCCAGATCAGGAATGGGCTATATCTGTGGGTGTTGTCTGTCTTTCCCTGTTCAGCATGTAGAGCATCTCAGCCTCTAGAGCAGTCTGGCACCTCTTCCAGCGCTTCTCTTTTTTTAACACCGCTTGGAAAAGCCACACAGAAAGAAGGGAGGCAGAGAAGAGAAGGCAGTGAGTGGGAAGGAGGTAATTAGGGCCAGATCTGATGTCCCAACATAGCAGAAGGGGCCAGAGAAGTCAGGCAGAGCCACAACTGAGGATAGAGGAAGGACAGCAAAATTTGACACCTGATCCAGCTCACTGTCATGGTTTTGTGCGTGTTTTTACCCCCCTCTTCATAAAAATGAATGGTTTTGTTCAGCTTCTCAGGTAGTCCTTCACGTTTTGAGGTAAAAGTCACTTTATGCCTTTCTAGCTTGCTTGACTGTCATCCAAATTTGTCTTTTATTTTACCATTAAATATATTCAACAAGTAAATGCAGGAACCCATCCGTAACCTTGCAGACACACATTTGTTTCCAAGTAGGTGATCCTGCTCCCCCACAAAGGCAGCATCTCCCCTCTTGGTGCCTGGTGGTGCTGGGGCATGCAGGCTTAGCACAATCTATCTTCTCAAGGTCCTTCTACAATGAGCAGAGGGGGACAGGCTCTGCCAGAGGACTATTTGGAACTCTCTGAGGCTCGTTCCTACTCAAAATCAGCGAGGAGCCTATCTGTTAGCTACAGAAATACTCCACGGAGACAAATCTCCCCTGGGGAAAGTTACTTTTGTGATTGCTTTCCGTTGTCTGCTTCTTTCTGCTTGGAAATATTGTCAACTTTGCTCCCCATGAACAAATCCAAGCATCCCAAGAGTGCTCTCTTTCTTGATTCATCGTTCCACTCAATATGTGATATATTAAGGTCAAACACTGTTTGCTACTCAACAGCCCTGTTTTTTACTTACACTTTCTGCATGATAATTTTAATGACAGTGCCCCTTCCTCCCCTCTCCTTCTTTCCCTTCCTTTTTCATCTCCTGGCAGCACTTCCTGGTTTAATTTTTTTTCCTGTGGATATGTTTGTTTTTTCCTGCAGCTTGCTTCCTGCAGTTTATTTTATTTTCATCACTGCTTACAAGCGGGAGCTTGAAGGCTTCCTGTCCAGGGCGGCAGCCAGTGTCATGCCGCAGTATTTCTGATAGTTACCAGTAGGTGTTGACACCTGGCATTTCTGCTCTGGTTTTGACTGGATGCAGTGAAACATACTGATTTCATTGCGCCTTCTGTTTTTCTTCTTCGTGTGCAATACTTGGTACACGGACATAATAAAATGTTCCACGCTTAAAAGTAATCATTTTTATGTGTACATTAAGTGAGCAATTGTTTGCCACTCCGTGTATTTGCTGTGCTAAAGCCAAGGTGTTGAAAACCACCTTGCACTCAGTCCAACGCACGCACAAAGACGGATGAGTTACAAATGTGCAAGAATTTGCTGTTTGCTATTAAGTTCTGGATGAAAACTCTCACCAGAGAGTGGTCCACACCCCTGCAGTATCTGACAAACCCTGTAGCTCTTTGGCAGTTATGGCTTTTCAGAAATCCCATCAGAACTCAATTAGATTTTCTGCATAGGTATGTGGCTTAATAATATAAATGTGAATACAAACAATAGGATATGGTTTTGGCTCATAAAACTATACCAGCCATAACAATAAAGGGTAGTCTGTTATGATCTTTATTAACACCTTTGCAAGAAGAAGAAGAAAATGTTGTAAAATTTATTTTAGCTTAAATGTTTTCATGCTGCATTTTATGTGCTGGTTGCCTTTAACCACGATGTCTCAATTTGAAGTGGGGGTTAGTGGGGTAGCATGAGCTGTAGGGGCTCCCTAGCTGACATGGTAACAGGTTTGCATCCTCTGCAGGGATGTACAAGGGGATACAGCTAATAATGTTCACCTCTTGGTTAAATTTGCAAGCCAGCCTTTACCATTTCAGGCTTGTGGACCGTTTTAGGTAAGCAAGGACCTGAAATACAGTAGAAAAAAAAAAGACAACAAACAGTGCAACTCTGCAGAAAAAAAATATTAGCGCCTAAGGTGAGCAAGCTGAGAACATGTTATTCAAATAATAACAGTGGGAAAATAACTTATCTTGACATAAGTTATTCATCCTGCAGTCTAGGTATACAATATCACTGACAGACAGTTTTGAAGCACTGCCCGAATGGGTTCCTTCTGAAAAAGTAATCCAGTATATCTCAGTGGCTTTGTGTACATGTGTATAGCAACTACTGTAAATAACACAGTCCATGGCATATATCATGACGCGTCTGTGCTTTATGGATTAAGGGCTAATTTTGAGCCCAAAAGCCTGGAGGGAGGAGGCTGCGATACCTGGGTGGGAGCTGGAGCCGCAGCGAGGAGCGGTGCTGGGACACGTCCGTGGTGGTGCAGCAGCACCTATCAGAGCAGCACTGGGCCAGGTGGAGGGGACTTGCAAGGTTAACAAGAATCCATCACTAAGCAGGTTTCTTCATTACAATCCATTCATTTGAAAAAGGATAGAAGCGGGGGGGGGGGGGGGGGGGGGGGGGGGTGGGGG
>JAOQGH010000001.1:126412496-126433784 GCA_025769975.1 Gallinago jamesoni | reverse complement strand
ACCGCGAGGATGGCAATCTATATTTTCAGGTAGCTCTCCATCCTCTTACAAAACAAAAAGGTCTGTGTTCAGTATTGTTTCAACAAGTGAAACTCAACCAGCCAGCTAGGGCTGGGTGCTTCTGCAAGTCCGGTTCATAACCAGTTGTCTGAAACTGGGCTTCAAGTAAACCACTTGGGAGGCTGGGCCCAAAAGGAGTATCTGTAGAGGGCTGGTGATGGAGGACTTGAGTATTCACTGAGTTTGGGGAAGAATGTTACTGAAAGGACCCAGAGAAGCTACATAGTGAACTGATTGTATCTTTAACTGCACCCCTGTGCACAGCCAACCCTGGGCCACCATCAGATGGCACGGGAGTAACCTCATGGAGATGGGCACGTGATTTTTGTTGCTTGACCCAAAGAACAAGCTGCCTTGCTGTTATGGGGAGGAAGCTTCATGGGGCAGGCATGACCTCAAGAGCAATTGGAGACCTGAGACAGAGCTGAGTCTCTCAGTCCCTCTGCAAGAAAGGACTAATGAAGCTGCAGGAGCAACAAGAATATTTCCCCAGGGGAAGGAAAAAGCGTTGCCTTTGGTCGCTCTGAGATGTTGTCCTCGCGTGGATGCCCATGAGTAATTTCAAGGAACACATGTAGCAACAGTAGGATAGTATTTGCTATATATAATTGGAAGAAAGTGTTGCTACTTACCTCAACTTGCAGTTAAGCAGCATTCAGGGCGTCTAGCCAAGCACACTGAAAAAGACTAAGTGAGGAGGAAGATGTGTGAAATATGAGCCACCTTTGCTGCTCTTGACACATGGCTTGTTCCTGAATTTTGGGAGGTTGATTTCTCAGCCTATGTGCGGTGTCAGTGGAAGGGGCGAGAAGACCTGCTTCTTCATTTTCTACATAAACTCTTTGGTCTTGTTTTTTTGCTGAGAAGCCACTTCTGAGCTCGGATACTGGCTTCCCCATGCAGTTTGTTGAAGGCAAGAGGGTCAAACTCGCGCCAGTGAGGAAAGTCATTCACACAAAAACATCCCAAATACCTTTATACTAGATACAAAACGTAACCTGTGTCTTTGGTTTGGGTTTGCTTTTCACATTTTGTGGTGGTTTTCTGCTATAGCATATGGGTTGCCCTTCTAACACAGCGACTTTGTCCTTACCCGTGGGGAGCCACATCAGGGACTAACAAGATTAAGCAGGATAGGGCTTTTTTTTTTTTTTCTTACAGGTTATCATCCTGAATGAAGGATAGGTCAGTAGTAAACAAAATGCTGTCATCCACTGATGGCCTTCTGATGCCCTGTGTAAAATAAGTTGGTGCCCTCAATCTGCAGTCTGAGAGAGACACGTGTATAACAGCTGGCGTAACTGATGCTAAATGCCACTCCAGAGAGCCAGATGGAGATGGCACAGAGATTGATGGAGACTAACTCTTAGAGCTTTGATGGAAGGTTGTAGTTTATGAAGATTTCAAGGAAAACGGAAATATATTTGCTGTACTTGGAATAAGTCATCTGAATGTTATCTCCCAACGTGCCAAACAGAGCATATTGTGTGTCAAGTGTCATCTTCCAGAGTACTTTTTCAAAGCTTCCGGTGTTTTACAGACAGGCTGTGTGTTCACAAACATGGAGAGGATGTTTGTATCATGAGTGCTGGTGTGAAAATAGGTGCTTCGATGTGTGAGCCTCTGGTCTTCTTGAAAAAAGGACCCTCAGCATAGAACCAAAAAGATTATTACTGGGAAATGACCCCTTTAGGTGTAGATGTTCAGATAGAAATATGTAAGGGAATTCAATGTTTTCAGTAGGAGAATAGGCAAGATACAATAAAATTACTGTCAAAACACTGTTTGACTTATCACAAAATTGTCTATAAGCTGAGGAATGTGAGCGTGTTCTGTTTGTTTGTTTTTTTTCCCAAGATCCTGAAGGTAAGCATTAACCAAGGAAGGCAGAATAGTAAGTGAATTTTGTAAAGCTTTACTCTTGAGTGCTAGCATGTAAAATCAGGGTGACTGACTGGAGACCAACATCGCTGTGAACCGCACACTTCTGTGTGTTAAAAGAGAGAGCGTTACGGTGACCTGTTGGAGCAACTCAGGCAAGCTTAGTAGTGATTGGGGCTGAGTCAGTACAGGAGAAAAATAGCAGAGCAGTGAGGGAGAATTGCAAAGGATGTCTAAAAGCGTGCTTACAAAGTGTTTTATAGAGACTGTGTACTACACTGCAGGAGATAAGAGACTTTATGTTGCTGCATATCGAGAGTGGGAGTAATGTGAAGGGTCAGCATGGGAAGAAATCTCTGTTGACAAGCACTGACAGTGCATCAGACTGAACGTGCTTTCAACTAATTAAGCATGTAGGATTGCAAGGACTCTCTTGAGACACTGATTTCAGTAACGTGCTCTGGGGTGTGTGTACACAAGCACATGTATGTGTGTGCATGTGTGTGGTGGTGTTTCATCCCTGCTATAACAATCCATCCTTACCATTACGTCCGGTAACCCTTAACTAGTTGGGTTTGGGGTTTTTCTTTAACACACTGTTCATGCCTTTACTGTTTTACTGGCTAATTAGCTTTTTGTTTTCTCATCGGGCACAGTAGCAAACTGAAATGAATATGAACTTATCCTGCAGAATAGTTGACCTAACGGCAACCTTAAGCTTGCCAGGCAGGGTTCACGTGCTGTCTGCCTTCTTTACCACTGCCCTGCAGGCAACACCAGTCCTGCTTCTTCTATCACTTCCACTCGCTTAGTTGGGGCATGAGTCACTTCCCAGCTGGGGTGTAGTCTCTGAAGACATAGAATTGGATTAAATGATTAATTTTATGCATGCACAACTGAGAAAACTTTTGTCTAGTCATATGTTTTTCAGCTGCCCTGGGAATAAAGCCCGACCTTATTGGTGTTCTTTCTTGCTTACTTACGTGCTTTCCTTGATGGGCTTCCTGCTGTCTCTGGCTGAACAAGAACCGTAGAAACACCATGGCTACACATACATTATTGAACATTTCAGAAGTTTATTAATAGATAAGTGTGTTGCACTTCCTCCAGTGCTTTCTGTCACCATGCATTAGAAGAGATGTGCACTGGGGGGGCGGGATTTCTTTGCTGCAGAGCTGGGTGTGATGGGGTGGGGATGTATGCACAATTGCACATATTCATGGATATGTATAATAAGTAGACATGTGCACTTAAAAATGCCATTCACCTCTCATGGGTGAGAAGGGAAACTCCATTAATGAAACCCTTCAACAGAAACCTGCTGTCTGTGTCTACTTTTGCTGCTCTTTCGTAACTGAGAGCATGAAGCTATTTCTCTCACAGCTGTGTAAAACATAGACCGGAGAACAGGAATAAAAGGAGAGAAAGAAACCACTGGCTAGAGAAACTTCACTGGAATGAAAGCTTGAACTTATGAAATACTGTGTATTTCTGGGAGGGTATTGTCTATCCTGCAGTGACGGCTTTGAAATTCTTTGAAATACCAAGTCCCATTCTGGCCGCCGTAACTTACTTGACAGAGTTAGGAAAAGCAGTTAAAAATATGTTCAAACACCGCCAGCAGTGATTGAAAGCAGCAAAGCCAAGAATAGGATTAGCATGTGGTACTCTTCACATAAGTGCATATTGCTTAACAGCCTAATCTTCTTACGTGTATAAGAACCGCACACTTCCCAGCCCACTCAAATTATGTCTGTTGTTGTGCCAGTTAACTGAATAGCAGGTAAATGCAAAATGCAAGGATCTGCACATGGAAATGACATCCAAATCATACGCTTTCCAGTATTTTAATCTTTCCAGATAACTGAATGCCAAATATGGATGGGGTTTTGTCCATTTTTCTCCTGAATAGGTGTTATTTCTGTGTGTGGCATAATGGAAGGCAGAAAAATGTCACAGGGATGCATTAAGAAACCATGGTTGAAACATGAGAAGTTTCACTGGCAAGAAACAAAATTATATAAAGAGCATGAAAGACCATGGTCTTTAGCAAGAGTTTCTGCTGCCACTGAGGTTTCTGCCTATTTGCTTGAGTTCAAAGTATTTGCTAAATTGTCCGTCCGTGAACGCAGACCGGAATAATAATTGTGCTCATGTTGTTGCCTACATGTAGCTAAAGGCTTAACTCATTTTGTCATGTCTCCCCTCCTGTTTTCCCAGAGGACAGCTGCAGCCTGTGTAGGCAGAGCCGTGCTGGCTTTGATTTGGACGCACAAGTGCCGGTGGCGGGGCAGATGCAGTGATCCAGGCTTGAGGTCCAGGGTGGTTGCCCAGGCCATGTCTTAGGGCCTGTGCCACTGGCTGGAGTTTGCTCCTCACATCCACCCTGGACTCAGGTTGCAGAGGACAAAAACGTCATGAGAAGTCATTTGTGTTTCTGCCCTGATAATAGCAATAATGAGATATAACAACGCGGAGAGCCATTACCAGCCATGTTTTCTAGTCACTTCCCAGGAGGAGTAACCAGGGAGCAGACCACCTGAAATAGGGTCTCAGTCACCCATGGCCCTGTGACAGCAGGCACTGTGAGGACTGAAAAGGAAATGTCCACACTGAATAGTGCCCTCAGGAATGTCAGACTGCACCTGGAAAGTAGGAACAAAAGATGTAACCAAGGATAGAGGAATCCCATCCAGACCCTGAACAAATCCCAAAGATGCACAGGAGCGTCGAGGAAAAGGAGACAGGGGTTTTGGTGTGCAGTTTACTATTTCACTGAGAGCTGAGCATCTCTTGCCTTCTGTGAGAAGTATACTTAGAAAGCTCTCTCAAGGCCTAGGTAGCACCCGCCTCAGCTCTCGCATCTCCTGCTGGAGCTGAACCATGCACCAGCCTGCAGGGGAAGAGAAGGACAGGGAAGCACAGGCAGGTCCTCAGCAACCCCCACAGTGCTGAGGCACTTGTCCCATTCCCGTTATCTGATGTCCCTTCCTGGCAAAAAGGGCTGTCACTGTCAGGCATTGCTCTGGCACTGACACGGACAGAAATTACCACTTCCCCTTGGTGGGCAAAGAGCACGGCATCCTCCCCCTTGCCAGGGTGAACCGGGTTCCCAGTGCCATCAGGGTTTGTCTGAGTTTCTTGCTGCAGTCACTTGAATTTTTTTTATCTAGAGGTGTGAAGAAAGTTGTGTGCATGCCCATGCTTGTAGTTACGGTGGCTGACGTTATGGTGAGGTTGCTGCTGTTCAGCGGGGTGACAAATGCTGAGGATCCGGTACCAGGATCCTTTGCAAGGAGCAGCAGCCCCACCAACCCACTCCCTTTGCATGGGCATTTTTCAATCCTTAGTAAAGATGAGACGGGAAGGTAGGTGATCCAAATAGCTATCTGTGGTTCCAGTTGGTGGGGCTTGCCATTGGCAAACAGGTCAAGACTGGAGGAAATGTCGGTGCGTGTACGGTTGGGAGCAAGCACAGTTGTACAAAGGAGAGCGATTGTCCCAGCTCTGAGGAGCTCCAGGCTCCCGTGTCCCCGCTGGGTGAGCCCCAGCACCCAACGTGCCATCGCTGCGGTGCAGCAGCACAGAGGGAGCTGCTTTGAAAGTACTGAGCTTGCCGATGCGTTGCACAAAATGTGGGACATGTACAGCGGAGAAGCCACTGTAGATTTTTACCAGCCTTGTAGGCTTAAGCCCCCTGGGTGTCACAGTGGAGACATGAGTACTTGGGGGAAGCATACATTTGAGACGTGCAGGGCTATAAATAAAATTCACATCAGAGTCAGCACTTGCCTCGATGAAACATTTATGCAATAAAATGCATGATGAAGTTGGATGTGTTGCCAGACTGCCTAGTCTTGGAGATAATCTGGTCTTCCTCCGAATTCATTTTCTTGTGATGTTTTGCACGCAAATTTAGGAGACAGTAACTCACTGCTGACCTGGGCAGTAGAGGTGGAGGAGTTTGATCGGGTTGAGCTCTGCTGCTGGCCTATTTATGCGAAGCTGGGTGAACATACAGCTTTCTTATGACATTGAATCACACAAGAAAAAAAGTCCATTTTAACCTGAAACGGCTGGAAAAAATGACATTTGCTAAAATGACAAGTTAACCACCTTAACCCTGGAGAAGAGGGGCTTCCCACGCAGAGCCTGGCACGGTGCCTTCAAGAGCATCCTGCCTCCCTGCGGCGCCGGGGCCGGGGGGAAGCAGAGGAGTTTCCCTGGGTGCGCAGCCCCAGCTCCTCTGCCTCCTGGGAAGGTGTTGGGTCCTTAGAGCCTCTCATAAGAGCAATTGGGCTCTGGAATAGGCTTAGTCACTAGTCTGATCCTTTTTAACTGTGGGTTTTGTCTTTGGGAAGCCAGATACTTTAATACTCAGCAGCTGACAGTTTGACTTCGCTCATGCAGGAGCTCTGGGCTCTGTCCCTTAGCACGTAGGAACCTTCCTCACTCACTGCTCAAATCTTCCCCAGGCTGTACACTTTTTTCACACCTTACACCAAATCCTATTCTGTCTTTGAACCAAGAAACATAAGAAACTATCTCCTCCCCCACCCTGACACCTAATGGCAACTATAATACAGAAAGCAATAATAGAAAGTTGAGAAGCAGAAGGAGCAGGGGAGAGGGGAGGCAAGTGTCTAGAGAAGCAGACGGAGTTGAGGGCGGGGGGGAGGGAAACCCCTGGCTCTATCAAATAAATAGAGCAGAAATCTTTCTTGCTTGGCCTTGTGGTGTTATTATTAGAACAACCACGCCTGAGTGCACTAAAGCCACACAACCTTCAAGCATCCACATCCAGCTCTGCTACGGCAGGATCCTTTTTCTGCGTTGCTGAAGGAGGGAGGGAGAGTGAATGAGAGTATGAGAAGATGAGAAAGGTCTATAAATGATAAACATGATCAACTTGGATAAAACAGCTATTTGGAAACCTTCAAAAATCTTCTCATGAGAACAGCCATTAGCGTATGTCTGTTTGACTTTGGTTGTCAGGAAACCAGCCAACATTAATGGATCTACAAAATGTAATGGAGAATCCATTTAAATGGTCCCTTGTCGTTTCGTCATCCCACAAGACAAGAAAACAATTACTTTAACTCGGGAATGAAATGAACATGGTAGTTTATATGATTCACTTGTATATTCTAAATTGATCAAAGCACACACTAAAAATATATTAACAATCTATATCTGATGCCTGAAATGCAGCATTTCCTATATCTGTACAGGCTTTTTTTTTCTCATTCACTGTGGTGTCCAGCTGTTAATAATTTAAAGACTGTGGCTTTACAGTTTCTTTATTGCTTTATTTATTATGCGTATTATGATGATGCTGAGGGGCTACAGCCACGCGCAGGCTTGGCGTTGTAAAAACAGCCTGCAGCGTAAAACACCAAGTGAAAGGAAGGGCTGGCTGAAAGAGATACCTTATCCCCATTTTACAGAACCAAGGCGTAGAGAGTCTTTATATTTAACCCAAGCTCTAGTAGAAGCATATGGTGAAGCTTTGACTGAGCAGGACTTCTGGTTGTCAATACAGTGGTCTTTGGCTGATGAATTACCCTGCCACAGGGTTGGCTTTTTTTTTTCTTTGAGTAGAGGTAAGAAATTCAACCCTGTACAGGAAATTAGAAATTCGGTGGCCATGAAAGCTCATGGTCCACTCCAGCAGTTGTGTCCTCTGGCTTCAGCTCCAAGCAATGGTGCCCAGCTCCCAGGGGCCCATGCCTAAAGGGCTGGGGCCAAGCGAGATGCCATTGCAGGAGCACAGCCAGTGTGCAAAGGACACGGAAGGACATGTGCAAAGGACAATGTGCAAGGAATGAAGTGGAAGCAGGTCCCTCTTTCCCTCTTTTGGAAGGCAATTACATCTGGTGATTCCCTGCAGAAACAATGTGGGCTCACTCATTTACCAGTGAGCTTCGTCCCTCTCTTTCCCCTTTTCCGGGAGGTTTTTCCAGAGCTTTTCTGCTCTTCAAGCATCCAGCCTAATTGCATTCATGGTGGGTTTATACTTATTTGTCCTTGGGCCAGCATTGTCCTCTACCCTATCCAGCACTTCTCCCTCCCCCTGAGCTTCTCCCCCACCGCAGGCTGAGAACATTCATCCCCTCGTGGCTTTTTTGCCAGCTCTTTTAGTTTCTATTCTGGACCGCCTGGAAAATCCACTCCGTCTTTGGAGTATTTTAAAGGACAGTTCAGTTGTGTGTGTTGTGCAATATTTCTGCTTTCTTGGTGTCAGTGGGGCATATTCCCTGACATGGTGAATCAGAGTTCCTGCAGGGAAAGGCAAGAAGATACGGATGTGAGCTGGCTGGGGCCATGGCCCAGGGTACTGTAAGCTTCTTAGTGCCCTATCATTTGAAGATAAGCAATGTATTTGTGCTTTATTTTTCTTCTGGTACAGCACCATGCACAGCTCTGCCAGGTTTGCCGGCTCAGGGAGGCTTCTTGGATGGCTAAGGGGTCATGCTGTTTTATCTGTGAACAGCAATGTGTGTCTACATCAGCAAGCGTGTAGCAGAATTGTATTAGTTTGGTGTCACTTAGGTCTCACACAAAGTATATTAACCCAACTCCCACTCTTCTTCTTTGTAACACACTGCTGCCAAAGCCAGAAGAGCTTTCTACAAGTTAATTTTTGCAGCGAAATCTAGTCTTGTCTAATGAAATGTCTGAACATTTCATAAGTAGGTAAAACTTTGCACTCACTTGCTGAGTTCTGTCACAGACAACCACTAGAGCTGCAGTCTAGACAGTTTTTTTCTGAGAGTAGGAACTGCTTGTGCCTGCCGTTTCATTAGCCTCCAGGGTACAATTTATGATCATGAATATCACATATCCTCAGCAATATAAAGGATGGGTGGGGTATCATTACTATCTCTTGCAAACTTTCGTCCCAAGATGAGCTTCCCATGGAGGCAGTGCGGCTCAGAACAGGATGGGGGCAAGTTGCTTTGTGTCTCAGTACCTTGTCTGTAAAATAGAACTAGTGCTTCCTTACCCTCAAGGGGTAAAAGAAATATAAAAATCAGCTCATGCTGGTGAGATATTCACCTATTGCAGTGGAGTCAGACACACAAGCCATCAAAAGCTCTGCTTGTGATTTGGCAACATTATACTATTGCGATGTTGAAAATTTAATTACTAAATCCTCATGATGAACAAACACCTACAGGTTACCATCATTCATCCTGCAAATCCCCCCACTATCAATCATTTTTTTCTCACATTGGTGCCATTCCTTGTACTGACACCATGGCCAGCTGCATGGAGCAGCACTGCAAACATGGTGTAAACTGAGTGAAACCCCACCTGCAAAAATCCACTGAGAAGCAAAGCGAGGCTGCCTACTGGAGTTCAGGGTCCCTTCAGTGGTGCTGAAGCTCTGAGAACCTGGACTTCAGCAAGGTCTATCACCGTATTATACAACCACTTCCATCATGACACCCATAAAGTTTTGTGAACTGGTTTTTTTCTTATCAATGAAACTGATAAAGGTTCCTGTCTATTAAGGGGACCTCTTTTGATGGGTGGCAGTTAAAGTCACTCAGCAGAGCAGGCAGTTAATCTCAGTCATTACACACTGGAAGGCAATGAGCTAGTAACCTGTGTCAGAAATTAGTTATGCGTAACATGGTGTAGTGAAAGATCATATTGGCAGGAGAATGGGTAAGTGGGAAACCCATTCCTCCCTCTGCCCTTGCTCAAAATATCACTGTGGGAAGGTTGCATAGCTTCTTTGTGTTTTCATTTGGCTATCTATGAAACGATTGTCCCTTTAGTCCATATGTTTAACACCGATATAGTAGCCTTGCACCTACTTGCCTCTATAGAGCCATTTTCAATCTGGCAAAAGGGCATTGTCTAAATGTGAAGTGGTATAACGTGGGAGGGAAACATGGAGAAGATAATGGTCACTGTTATTTGGTGGGAGGAGGGGGGCTGTAACATCCCCAGTGCTCGTTCTTGGTGCTGTCGTTCTAAGCGAGAGCCTTTGCTTTTCAACGAGGTTGATGTAAGAGAGTCTAGGAGTCTTACCTTGCCCTCTGTTTTTATCCTACAGCTGTCTCCAACCTGGATGCAGAGAGCAAACTGAGTGTCTATTACCGAGCACCTTGGCATCAGCAAAGAAACATCTTCCTCCCCTCCACCAGACCACCTTGTGTGGAGGAGCTGCACCACCACGCCAAGCAGCACCTGCGAGCCTTGCGCAGAGGTAGGTGCCCGCACATGCTCCGGCTCCATCTCCATCTCCCCGCACATGATTCCTCACCATGGTCCCCTCCATGCAGCAGCAGGGTGCTCAGGCACAGGGCTGTGGGCACTGGTCTCCACTGGGACTTACGTACTCAGCTGAGGAAATAAAGCTGAAGATGTCATTCTAGCAGTAGAAGAGACTTATGCCCTCTTCAGCTTGTTTATGATTACTAGAGTAGAGCTCAGAAGGACTTTTTACTCTTTCTTTTTACATTCTTTGTTTATATGTTTTTCTATTAAAGTGGATATGTCTGAATTGTGTGAGCAAATCCATGCCCTGACCCCAAAGGGGTGGAGACACTAAGAATTCCAGCAAGGCCATCTTGTCTCCGTCCACTAAACAGATGTTAAACAATACCTCAGGTCCAGGACAGATAAGATTTAACTACCTGAGGGCTGAAACTGGAGCCCAGTGGTATTACAGAGTCTCCACTGTAACCAGTGAAACTGAGCTGTCTGCATGGAGTTTCCAAGCACAATACTGGAGGAGATCTGCATCCTTCAAGGATGGCAGCTGAAAGCCAGGTGATACCCTGGACAGCTTGGAAGGGCCGGGCAGGTGTCCCCTTCCCAGGATAGGGAACACCTTCTGACATTGCCTAACAAATGGGAGACCTGTAGCCTCAAAACTAGACCACGAGACACAAGGAGGGAATGGGAGTAATCAAGGTCATAACCAGGCTCTTGGATCCCTGCCATAAAGGGAATTTACTAGGTGCAAACATCTGGATGGTCCCACAACAGCACAGTACAGGGAAGGCAAAAGATTGGAAAAGGTCTGTTTTCACTGTGAATCTAACCAAAGGAAAATTCTTACTGGGAATCAAGTAAAAGCAGGCGAAGAAGCCTGTCTTTCTTCTGTGCCATAAGGAAGGAGAAAGTCCATGCAGGTCACCATTAAAATGTGCAGCAGCAGCCTCCTGTGTTGGAAATGTTTCGCACCAACAGCTATCATTGCCTAGCTCATTTATTATTGTTACCATGTTTTAATAATAATCGATTACTTGGATCTGCAGAGCATCTGTTAGCTGGATAAAATGTTCCAATTAATTACTGTATTTGACCCTGTCTGCAGATTTTAGCTCCGGAACACACTGTGGGTGCAGTATGTCTTCATAGCACTGCAAAGAGCGATACAGCCAAGTTGCAATCACAGTGGTGTTAGAGTGGAGCAGAAGTTGGCTTTTCTGTTCTCGGCAGCTCTGCTTTGCAGTTGTCCCAGGACCAGGCTGATCTCTGCCTGCCATCTTGTGGGCAGGAGAAAACCTGACAGCAGTATGGGAAGGCAACTGTCAGAAAACGCCTCATCATTTTAAAGTTACAAATCTCAGTTTTGGCAGCTTCCCATCCTCCCTGTTTAACCGCAGCTGTGCAGGTTCAGTAGGCAGCTTGGCATGTGCTGCTTTATTTTATTTTGCAAATAACTGCATATATTGGAGTGAAATTATAATCAGAAATTTACCCTCAACATGTTTATTTCATCTGAACTATTTCTTCTATCAGAATTTAATTACCTCTTTATCTATTTAACCGGGAATAATTAAAACTAAAAATTAGATCAGAAAACAGCTATGCTAGCAGCAGACATTGTTGGATGGACTGTAGCTACGAGCATCAGGTGAATCCATCATCCCCTTCTAGCAGCACTTTCTGCAAACAGTAATTATGTGACCGTCACCTAAAATTAGAGATGGGAAGTCCATGAGCATTCTCCCATTCACTTGGAAGCTTTCAGAAACTTGGAACTGAGCCCAAGGTGTGAAGGAAGACTCCTCTGGACCTGGGGTGGAGACATCTTGACTTCTTCAGGATGATCTCCTCCATGCCAGGACACAGAGCTGCCACTGCAACAACCTTCACGATAATCAAGCCAATACTCAAGACGTGATGTTGCCACACAGCCAGGAAAGGAAATCATGTTTGGGGCTGTGTATCCTTCTTCCCCTCAGAGGCCTATATTTTATATAGGTAGAGTGCAGGCATTACTGCATCTCAATGTTTCAGGGCAACAGGAGCTTCAGGTTCCCATTAGGAATCAGGCCTCAGGTCCCAAGCACCTACAAGGTAGCTCCTTTGTCACTTGAGATAAAGGGTATAAATCCCATCTAGGGAGAATTCAGCTTCAGTGCACTCCCTGGAGTGTGTTGTATGAGTGTTGCTCTTACAGGGGCTTGGATGTCCCGTAAGTGCTTCTCCCCTTCAGTTGCAACAGGGATCATAGATGCCACTCAGTGGGGAAGGACCTTCACCTTTGGAGTTTAAATCCTGTTTGTTTTTGTTGTGCTGTTACTAGAGATGTTGATATGTTTTTAACACTCTAAAAGACTCGTGTCTTCTTTCTCCTCCAAAACAGAACATCGAAGCCGAGGTGATAACAGAGAGCAAAAAGTCCAAGGCTCCATCGCTGTGGTGGCTCCCCCTTTTCCTCCCTTCCCTGCAATCCGCAGTCAAAAGAGGCAAGCAATAAAGGACCGACACTTGCTACCAGTAAGTCCTTCCCTACAGCTGTCACGCACAAACACGGTATTAGCATGGTGGGACCTAAGTGTGACAGTGCTTCACAAGTGCCCCCGCCACCTCTCCCCAGGCCTGTGCTGGTACAATACAGCTGACCTTAGAGACGGGTCAGTAGCACAACTCAGGTCGCAGCTTCCATCAGCCAGCCCCAGGGTGCACTTCTCCATTTAGAAACCTCTTATTTTTCACCCGCGGCCAGCACACATAGGCACTTGTTCACACACCCCTCCACAGCCCTTCACATCCTCTGCTCCTGCTGTAGGCAGCACTTCCAGGACCCTCCTGTATTTTCAGTAGCTGCTGTGATTTCAGCCCTGGCATTAGCATTGCCAGGAGCCAAGAACCCAAGGGCTTTGAGTGCTGGCTTGAGGCTCACGTGGGTGCAGATAGGCTTCTCCAGCTACAAGGAAATAAAGTTTCCACGTATGTATGGGCAGTGGTCCTGTTCTGCTCTGTCCACCTCCATGCAGTTTTTTTCAGATGCTGCTTTTCTCACACGTGTCCTTGCAGCCAGCCAAGTGGGAACTCCAGCTGAAGATCTGGTTCTGTATGTCTGTGCTGACTTGCCCCTGTTGCACTAATTTGAAATCAAATTAGCGTTGATGATACGGTATTTATCATTGTTAAAGGAAAGGCATCAGGCCCAGAAATTTTTCTCTGATTGTATCCCTAATCCCCATGAGTTTCAGGAGGACTTTGGTACCTCTGTTGCTCTGGGTGTTTGACCCATAAAAGTGTCATAGTAGCTAAATTCTACCCTGTTCTAGCAGCCATTGCATTCTTCAAACCAGTTTTCAAACCACAGATCAGACCTAGATTTGGATTGTAAGTGATGCATATGCCTAATGCCGGCCCTCAGTGTAGGGATAGATGTGTCCTGCACCTGCAGGTACAGGGACTTTGGCATCTACAGAGATGCCACACTTGTGAGCTACAAGTGTGTAGCCACTGAATCATCACCTGCTTAGCTTAAAAATCTGAGTACATTCATCCTAATCTATTATATTAACCATATGGAAATACTGTAATCGTAAAGGAGTCACAGTGTAAAGCTGTCGAGGTCACCTGTCCAGGGACAAAATTTTAGCTAGTAGTCCATAGAAAGAGCTTTTTTTTTCTCATTTGAAAGCATAAAATGCACGACAAGGTTTCAATTAGTTTGACAATTCTAGCTTTTTGGCTGCTTATCTGAAAAATTTTGAGGAAAGCATCACCATCACTGCAGGCTTTGAACTGCTTAAATTTGCAGGCCTTATGATTCAACCGAAAGAAGAGATCCTGGTGTTAAGGAACAGCACAGAAAACAGTTGGAAGACAGAAAGGAGAAACAGGCTTACCTGTTTCTTCCTTATAAGTCATCATCATCAAAGCTAATGCTGCTGTAGGGTCATTGAAAGGTAAAGGATCAGATCTAGATACAGATAATAGTTCGGACCATATAGTGAACATAAAGCTCTCTTAGTTAGTATCAAATGGAGACTAGGGCATGCCTTTTGGAATTGCATACTCAGTGGTGAAAGGCCTGAATCTTTGCTGTGTTTGGAAAACAACCAATGCATTTTAGACATTACTTCCATCTGCAGAACACAAAATAATAATAAAGAGCGAGCAACCCTCTGAGACCTGTGTTAGTTGGCAGAGTTAAGTCATGCTGAATGCAGATGACTTGGCTTTATCAGCAAGTCCACCTTTTTCTTTTCAAGAGGGAAAATAGTAAGCTTTGTGCCCACCTGTATTGGGCCTTTTTTTGGAAGCTGACCAGGTTCAGCGTTCCCCTGAAGAGGAGCAAACAAGAGCTGCTTGGAGGCTGTCGTCCTATCGATTTCAAGGCATCTGGCAATGTTCTGCTTTGGTAAGTGCAAATACGCCAAGGCCAAGAGTACTTCAAAGTGCCTTGACCCATTTCTGAGAGATCTCCTTGTTCATGGAGCAACTGTAAAAAGAGAGAACAATGTGAGATGAAGCTGCAGACGAATGCTCTGTCTGGCGGAAGGTTAATCAGAGATTTTTACAAGACGCTGCAACAATGAATAACTAATTGATATTGTGTCAGCCTTCATGACTTAATGATATCATTACAAGAGAAAGTTAAGAGTGCTGTTACTGGCTCGCTTGCCCTTTTTGGCATAAGCTTTCTGACATCTGCAACTGCATATCTGCTTCAGAGGCTGTTGGTAGTGTTTGGTATCTGATTCCAGTTGATTGTATCATCTATTTGTCAATGAACTAAAGATACTAAATCCTGCAAGAATTTTTATTCATGGCATAGCAGTCTGGTCTGTATTCCACTTTTCAGGTGCACTGGAAAGGTGCTGGGGAAGGCAATACTAAACAATAATAAAAGCCCCCTTCCTAATTTCTTATGAATTAGGAAACAGATTGTTTCTTATAAATTAGGAAAGGGATCAATGAGAAGCTGGATTTTTTTTTAACGTTACAGGATCTGACTTTTCCAAACTGACCATCTGAGTGAAACACATCACTTTTAAGCATGACTATTTTGATAGGGAGGAAGATGCCAAAGGACTGCAAATTCCAAGAAAGACCAAATGAAATCAAGTCCAAAGCGACTAAGGGCAGTATAAATGGGTCTGGAAGGCCGTTTTGGACTGTTCCATCACAAGATCATTTTTTTCATGGAGAAGAAGAGAACTAGAAATGACTGTGTATCATAGGATCTTTTGTGTCCCTGGGCAGGACAAGTTTGGAGTTAGCTTTATAGTCTATTCTTGTTACAGGAACTGCCCTGATTTATCTGATGAAAGGTCCATTTAGCTCAGGGGCCAGAAGGGGATCTTTCAGGAAAGAGTATAAGAACAGGGCATGATTTATGCTGTTTATTACCCCATGATTTATCCTTCCAGTTTCATGCAGAAATTGTTTACAAAGCTCCTGAGCCAGAGATCAAATACAGAATAATGGCCACCAAGGAACCTGTTTGTGTTGACTTTGAGACTTGTTTAATCCATTTTCTTAGCAAATTTGCACCTTTAGCCTCAACAGCATCCAGTGACAATGACTTTAATAGTCTGTATGAAAATATATCTTTTGTTTGTTTCATACCTGATGTCTCGTAATTTCATTACATTCCTTCTAGTTCTTAGACTGTGAGAAACAGCAAGCACTATTTCCCCATTCCCTTTCTCCAATCCCCTCCTGGTTTTGCAGACATGATTTTATTTTCCTATCCATCCTACTCATTCATTTTTAAAGCTGAAAAACTCTAGCCTACTTAGTCTCTCTCTACACAGAAGAACTATACAACCAAGCATATTTATAAGTATCACTCATTTAGGCATTTTTGCCAGTGAAGAAAAAATAAAAAAAAAATCCAAAAATAATCTGAGGAGAGTACGAGGAAGGTATGGACTTGGGAAAATGAGGGAAATGTTCTTTACACATGTTCCCATGACAACCCTGCCTGTAGCACTGCTGAGGCCAGTCACTGAGTGTGAAGATGCTGTGTCATTCCAACAGCATTTTAGCCTTCTCTTTCAATTTCTCTGCACTTTTTCTGTCTGGTTTCCCCAAGTCCATCCATCCAGGCTCTGAAATCTCAGTGCTTAAGTTCAGGATGTCATGGGACAACACTTTCTAAGACCCCTCCTGGGGCAGCTGTTACAATAAAACAAGGGAGATGCAGCAAGGAACTAAAAATATTTGGAAATTCACACTCAAAATTACGCAAAGGTCAGTGCCTGTTCATAACTCTGAGCAGAAATCTAAGGAACAAGAGCCAGGGACAAATCTAAGGGACAAGAAGCAGGAGGTTGTTTTCCAGCCAGGCTTTGCCTCTCCCTGGGACCTCAGCTAGAGTGAATGCGAAGAGAAAACAATGCATCAGGTAATTTATTCCATCCCCCTGCCATTTCAAAAATATTCCTTGTGGTCTGCCTTAGCATGTTTTGTACAGCAAAGGGAAACACAAGTGACTGTACTAACTTTCAGACAGTTTTGTGCTGAAGCCATACAAAGCCTCAGTAAAAAAACTGAGTTAAGCACCAAGCACGAGTTGGGCTATGCACTTTCAGTGTGCCAACCCTGCCTGCAACTGTTAGAAATAAAACCTATATGGCATTATTCATCAGAATGAACTTGTATAGCACTATTTGTGCAATGAGCCTAATACCTACTACCCTGTATTGTGGGATTATTATTTTGTACCTTCGTCTGCTAGAATGCCGTGTGTGGTATGACTTCTTTCAGAAAACACGTCTTATTTTTGTCTTTATCTTGTCAAAACACTGGTGCAGTACATTAATCGTTAAATGATTGTCAGTACTTTAACAGATCACATTTGTGATGCTCCAAAAGAAAAGAAAACACCCACAAGTAGATAAAACAAAAACTTGAGGAGAATAAAATATATGGAAATATAAATGTTGGGAGCAGGCAGGTGAGCAGGACTATGTTTTGAAGCAGAAATGACACTGCCAGAAGTATTCCTGTTGTTTTCTCCTCAGCATCAACTGACTGCATAAGAAAGCTGCTGTACAGATACAAATTTAAATTTCTAATTAAGTAGTCAACTGTGCTCTGAAAACACTGGAAAACTGCTAACCTTTTATTAGTATTTCTTCTCCTTTTACCAGACCTTTAATTTTTCCAACATGTAAATCAATACCATTTTCCTTTACTCCTGCAATTTAATGAAGCAGCAGGAAATGCAGACAGGGAGGTTTCACCCAGGGCCACAAAAAGGATTCAGTACTTGACTCGTACAAGTGTGGGATTAAACGGTAGTTCACACTTATTCTACGTGTTACCTTTCCAGTATGTGAATGCTTACTTTCAAACATTAAGTCAGGCTATATTGTTAATAACTACATATTATTTCTGTGCCCATGTAGGGTGAAAGCATCCTGCATATATACATTCTGTTTGCTGATGGAAACGGATGGTATTTGAAGCTTGCAGATGCTGAAGCTACATGCTGATCCTCTGCTTGGGTGGCTATCACCCATTTTATTCATAAGGTCATCCTGGGAAGAAAATTTCACCCACCTGGTGCTATAGAAGCCTGAAGTGAGAAATAATATCAATCCCTTATGCTTTTTTTTTAGCTGCAGCTCGTTCTCCATTCTTGGGTTTATGTTCCTCCCCTCACCATGGCACTGTGTTCAATACGCCCTGTGCACTGACTTTGAAATGGGGAGAGTGTTGAGGGGTGCTTCACCTCACCCTGAGTTAGGTGCTGAAAGAAGGTGAGCTGAATTGCTCTGCTTTCTCTCTATAGGGTAAGCCTTTTTGACTGTTACAGACTTGGACAGCTGATTTTTTTGCTATGGTACACGAAAACCAAAGACTTTCACGTTGAGGAGACAAAGCACTGAGAAATCAGATCACATGCATATGCAACCAAGATTTTTACCGCAAAGCAATTTCACAAGCACAATGGCACCTCTACAACTGAAGTTGATGGGATAGCTCACAAAATAAAGATGCTCACATTTGTCAGTGACTACAGAATAAATCCCTATTCAAGCAATTACGCACTGGTTTGGTTTCAAAGCAATCTTAGCCCATTAAAGAAAAATGCCTATTTAAAGTGTTCTGGCTTTGTATTTAACAGATTGATTATCACCGTTGCTGTATGCCAAGCACACCCACACAAAGGAAGTTCACTTTGAAAACTGCCTAACTGCAGATTTGCCCATCAGACCAGAACAGCCTTGGGTATATAATAATAATTTCTTGCCTAATTACGTGTTTACTCAGGACATTTAGAGATATTCTGGTCTTTTGAGTGAATGAGAACATTTGAAGAGGAGCAGCTCACTCTCTCCGCCAGCATGGAGGTGTCAAAATGCTGAGGCTGCTGCTATATGCCAGCATGCCCCAGCTGCCCAGTGGCAGGCACTGTGTGGGAACTGGCAGTAAGTGACCTTGAGACCCCTTGGGGAGGTAGAGTTGGCACCGGCTTTCTCAGGAGCACCCCTGTGACAGCAGGAGCTGAAATTTTGCTGGTCACCTCTGGTTTTGTCCTACCTCTTTGTGGTAGGAACCTACTTAGAAAGTTTGTCCTGCTGTGCTTAAACAGGGACCTGAGATTTTGGAACATAATGTGATGGCTGTGGGTATGTGTAACTGGACGGGTGTTTTCTTGAGTGCTTTAGGCAGAGTGGCACATGGGGGAGGTAGGAAAGCCCTGTACCAACAGGACAGATGGGTGGCCAGACCTTGCTTGAGGCCAAAGCAAGGTCCTACTGTTTCTCCCATGTAGGTTTGCCCCTGAGTGGCTTGTGCATGTAGTTGTGCTCAGAGCTTGGGCTGGGAGATCCCTCCCATCCTCTTCTCCTTGTGTGCTGACTAGGACCATCATAGGCCTTTGTGGGATATTGGAAAGAGTTTCATATCCTGAACTCTTGTCACCTCAGCAGCATTTGTCTCCCCCTGTCTTGACCCTCCCCAGAGATCCTCCAACACTTTCCACAGGGAAGCTAAATTTCAGTTCAAATCCTGATCCCATTAACTGCAGTCAGTCTGCTCAGCAGGCGACTGGACCCAGCTAGGAGTCCAACAGTGAAGTGATCCTTGGGTATCTGAAGAGTAGACTGAACTAGTTGATGTATTTAGTGTCTCTACAGCCCTTCTTGCATGAACAGAGTTGTTTCTCATGGGAAAAGGACTTTCACCAGCTTGAGAGAACTGGTTTTGTGCTGACTTGGGTGTAAATAAGCTGCTGCAAATGTTAACTGGGAACAGTCTTCTTTTGATTGCCCTGCTTTGCTCTTCTGTAAGTCTTATGGGTGGCTTGTTTGGAGGCTTCCCATGGTTTTAGTCCTGCACGTGGGACCAGAGCAAAGCCTATCTAGGAAGAGACTAGGACAAGATGGAGAATTAGGCCTTTTGAGTCTCACCGCAGCTTTTTTTTTTTGAGAGGAAACTATATAATGCAAAGTCTTTCAAACTGAGGTTTATCCATCACAGCAGTGCTGATAATGATTGGGAGTAAAAACATTCATAGGATTATTTGGCAGGTCTGCTAACTAATGCAGGGGGAGACGGTAACCCCCACTGAGAAACATGTGCTAGAGCTTTCCAGTGTGATCAACAGGCCTGTTTTCTTTATCTCCTTTTTTGTTTTATTTCCTATTTCAAAAGAAGTCATCTTTCACTCCGTGGTTATGAAAACAGGACATTGCAACAAACAAACCAGTTTCTGCCAGAAGAGGATTTCGGAGGTGCCAGGATTCAGTGAGACCCAGGACACTGTGGGCTTGCTGTTTGTCCTTTCAAGCCTTATAAAAAGTGACAAAAAGCCAATTGGCCATTGTCACCCTGACACAATGGTCGCAACCTTAGAGATGTAATGATAACATCAGAAAACCTTAGCAATCGATGTGTTTATGAATCACCCTCAGGACCAGCATTATTTATATCCATTGCTTAAGTACGTCATGCAAAATATTTCCCTTATATTATGAAATAGATCATTTATAATGTAATTGGATACGTACCTTGCGCTGCTTCAGCTCCAGGCAGTACACAGTCTGAGTTAACCAAATCAATACAAGGCATTCTTGGGACAATTTAAGCGTGTCTGTACAAGGAGGTTGAACCAATTTCACTGCAGTTTTGTCTAATCCGAGTAAGCAAAATCAGCACAGACTTCACAGGGGTCCAAACCACTCTGTGGGCACAGCTGCTTGAGCTGCATTTTGTAGAGGAGTGTTCTGTTCTGGGGAGCAAACTCATCAGTAGGAAATAGGGTGGAAATCTCAGCTTGTTTTGCTTCTGTTGCTAATTTATCCGGACAAAAATGATGTGCTTTTACCAGAAACGTTTTGTGTCTGTTTTTAATTTTTTTTTTTTTTTTTTTTTTACATTTCACATTTATAGTTTAACAGCACCCGTTCGCCCTCCCCAATTGAGTGTTGCCACATGACCCCCTGGAGTAGAAAGGTACTGGAAAAACAAGCAATCCTCAACTAACAGCCCTGTCCCACTCTTCTCCTTTCCAGATCCTAACCCTTCCTCTTGCTTGCTTTTCACTTGCTAACTTTACTGCGCTAAAAGAAGCCTTTTCTGTTTTTCTCATGTTAGTAAGACACAATAATGACTTTTTTTTTTTTTCCTGCTTCTTTCATTCTTCACCTTGGATGGGTTTCAGGAGCTCGTGGCCACGAGGCCACCTCCTCCTGTCGCCTCCTTTAAAAAGCCTGAACCGGGACAGACTCAATAGCGTTAGCGATTGCATTTCATTCTCTTGCAATGTTCTTGCCAAACCGCCCCTTTTCTTCTTTATTTTTTTTCCCTTGAACGGTACGAAATTGTTCAGGCAATGCCAGCACGACAGCGGGTATTTATTCTCTGGCCATTTGGTGATGCCACTGTTAGGAGAGGAGGAGCTCTGGCAGCCCGGGTCACTTCGCCCGCTTTGTCCAGGGCTTCATTGTCATCCAGGGGAGGAATCAGCAACAAATGCAGCCTCTGTGTGTGGGTCTGTGTGTCTCTGTGCATGTGTGCAAGGGTTGTTGGTTGTTTCTTTTTTGCATGCATGCATCAAACTTTTTTTTTTTTGGGGGGGGGGGGAGAAGGGAGTGGGGGAGTTACCAAGGAAACAAA
>JAOQGH010000001.1:126392917-126412396 GCA_025769975.1 Gallinago jamesoni | reverse complement strand
AGGGAGTGGGGGAGTTACCTAGGAAACAAAGTCTTTTGTGCCTGAAGTTTATATGAGCTATTCACGTCTGCCGGGGGATCGGCACAAAAGCTGCAGGCAGAAGGAAGGCTGCGATGTTTGACTGAAATCCTACGTGGGAAAAGGGGGTTTTCTGCGGGTGGGAGGAGGAGGAGGAGGCGTGCGTTGTCTTGGGTCTGGGGGTACCGCCGGAGGTGACGCTGGCGAGGAGGTAAGTGCCCTCCAATAGTTTAAACAGTAGCTGCTGAGTTTAGATCTGAAATGCTTTTGGAGCTTTTGGAGTACATGCTGTTTGGCGAGCCTGAGGCGGTTAATTCCCCCCGGGATTTGTGAGGAGCCCGGGCGGAGGAACGGCAGAGGTACGATGGGTGCCATCCTGTGGTGTTCAACACCCGCCTGCCCAACGCCCTGCCAAGGAGCCGGAGAGCAGTATTTCATCTTCGCCGTGTTTGCTACCGAAACTAAAACTGGCAAATGGAGTGTAAACAGCAGGCGTGAGGGGGAAGGCTGGTAGTTAAGCAGCTGGGAATTCGGGACTGAAGAGAAAGCCGGCCTGAAAGGGACTGCACTTCATTTTTAAAAAAATGGGAGGCAGATGGACGGCCTGGGCTGGTCAAAGAGTTGTCACAGCTCATAGAAGAATGTATTAATGGAAAAAGGGAGGGAAATTAGGCAGAAAAAGGTAAGTGTTTCTCCCCTCCATCCCTTCCAAACAAAACAGAAACTTTTTTTTTTTTTTGCAAACAAAGAGACCCCCAAACCCGGATTGGTAGCCAGCACCACAAAAAAAGGCACTTAAATTTATTTCTCTTTTACTAGATGAAATTATAGCAGCTTTGCAAGACAGGGGCTTGTTGGGGGGATTTGTTATTTCTTCCAAGAGACAACAAACCATCTGTGTTTCTTCCACACAGTTTACTTTTCTCTGTGTTTCTTTCTATCTTCCATATCTAGCGCTTCTCGTAGCATGCTGTAAAAACGTGCATGGTTTTTAAATAACTCTTTGAATTTCTCCTGGTGGTGGCTACTCTTCTCTTCGGCCTCTGTCCCCCACCCTGTCACCGTTAGCGCCTGCCACTTCCCACCGCGTAGCTGCTGGGTGGCTGTAGCTCTGCTCACACTCTGAGTTTATAAAAACGAAATGCAAGTGGTTTTCTGAAGTATGGAGGGGTTTTCTTTAAAACTGGGGGCCTTCTGATGCTTGTCCTTGAATGGGTGGTTATATGGGGCCAGTCCTCACGTAGCAATCGGCAGACTTGGGTGTTCAAAAGGTTGCAGATGCAAATGAGGACCCACGTGTGTAACACTGATGGTAATTGAGGGCACGCTTGCAAAGGCTACCCGCGAATGCAGGATGTGCCCCTTCTGATGGAGGAGATGTCCTGTAAATGTCACTGTGAATACGCTGACTTGTTTCCGGTATGTTGAGGTATTTTTCTCCTATTAGTAGGATGTTATTTTTCCACTGGAGAGTAGCTCGTGCTGTGTGACTTAGCTAGAACGGTTCCTCCTTGCATCCCTGTAATTGATTTCTGATCTGTGTGTCTGCTTTGTTTCAAAATTAGCCTCGTGTGCCTGAGTGGGAGACACTGATTTTGAATGTATTCATTTGCAGTCCCATCCACCAGAGGACGAAGATACAGATGTCATGTTAGGGCAGAGGCCGAAAAATCCAATACATAATATCCCTTCTACACTGGATAAACAAACCAATTGGAGTAAAGCACTACCTCTCCCAACTCCAGAGGAGAAAATGAAACAAGATGCCCAAGTGATTTCTTCTTGCATTATCCCCATCAATGTCACTGGTACAAATCTCTTCTATTTCTTTTTGTATTTATTGCATGGTTCAAGGGAGGTCAAGTACTTATTTTGTTTAATTTATTTGAAGTCACAGGATTGTGCAGTCTAGGGTCAAAGACCCTAGCTTGAGGATTTAGTTTCTGGAAGACAGTGGGCTAAATTCATCCCTCATGCGTGACCATTGGAGTCACTGAAGCCGCATCTAGGATTAATTTGGCCCATATTTTCGGAGTCATGTTATACAGTATAACATAACACTGGTTCCCTGTATAAACAATGTACTTTTGTTGTGTATATAACCTACAGTCTGTATTTACAAAGACCTCAAATAACTTTTTGAATGTAGCTGACTGAAATAATGCAGAAAGCCGCCAAAATTAATCATATGATTATCATGTGTAGCAGGAGAAGAGAAACTAGAGAATGTAGGCTACTATTTGCAATGCTTTAAACATGCGAGGCATGACTGTGTAGCATGCAAACCATCGCTCTGAGATCTCTTTACATGCAGCTATGCTGAAGGTATAGTAATGTCCTTTTCTCTTATTTCTATAACATTTGCATACATTTGACTAGATTTATTTGAAGGAGAATTTGTTTATAGAAGAAGCAGGTATTTCACTTATTAAATGTGGTAGATGACTTATTTCCAGAATCAAAAATCAGGCTGTTTTTCTCTTTCTCTTTTTCTCTTTCTCTCCTTCCAGAGGGCTATGGTAAACATAAAGTTGATCTGGCTTTTCCTCAATAATATTTCACACCAAGTTTTGAATAATGTAAGGGCATAAAGTGGGCTGATTTCCACAACTATAGAATTGAATATAAACAATCTGGAAAAAAAGCTGGGAGATTTCAGTTAGCCTTCATTCCCCAGAGAAAACATTTATATTTCATTCTATTTTCCCAGTAACTGGGAGGCTGGAGGGGAGGTCACAGCCCCTCACATCCCATTGTTCTTTCCCATGTCTATCAGTGGTGTTCACCCTCCCTGCAAGACAGGCTGTGGGGTTCACCGTGGTGCTGGGGAAGGCTGTGTGCCCACAGTCCAGCTTCAGCCCCCAACCGAGGGGCTCTGGGCTTTTTGGGCTTGCAGCACATCTGTCCAAGTCCCCATCTGCTCCACCGTCAGCTGTATGAATCCTCCTGATGACAGCAACGCGGTCCCAGTTGCCTTCCACCTTGGCAGCAGAGGTGACACTGCACTGTGCTGCCAGCTCTGCCTTCCTGGGGAGGTGGCAGTCAGGAAAGGGTGTCCCTGCCACTGGGATGGTGCTTCTGGCTAGCAGAGGCCCCATGGAAAGCGGCCAGCTGGTAGAGCTTCCTGCATAGACCTTGCCAGGCTGGAGGTTGGGAGCAGCTGGTCAAGGTCACAGGTTGGGCACTGCCGATAGAAATCCCCATGGAAAGTCATAGATAGCGTGGCACATGTCCACGAGGTAGAGCTGGTGTTAAAATGATGCTCTTTCTAGATTCAACATAGGACCCTAGCTGCTGGTGTAGGCTTTCTGACATGACTGGTGTCACCTAATGCAGTTCAGAGGAGAGTTAGGTCTGGGACCAATGTTAACTTTGCCAGTAATAGCCATTTTTGCCTAGACTCCACCTGCCATACATTGGAACCAAATTTCCACTGATCAGTTTTACAGATCAAGAATGGTATGTAATCTTCTGGATGTTTATGTGTATCATTCTCATTAGCACTAATGGGAATAATTTGTATGCGTCACGGAGAGGATATACCCTCTTCCACTTTCCTCTCGGAGATGACCCCCATGCATCTGGCACACAGAGCATGTTTGGCTAACTCACAGTTGCTGGAAAACCAGCAATGATGCTGATTGATTCTTTTGTTTCAAAGAGTTTGCTTTCAGTTCTCTGTTTTTTGTTTTTTAAGCTTCTCCCAACCCTGAGAAATGTTCACTTTTTTGAAAATTACTGTTGTTGGAGTTTATGGCACTTTTGTTCCTTATTAAAGAAAGTTCTTCCTCTGCTTATTCCAGGGGCATTGGTGGTTACAGGACATCTGTCTGAAGCCTCTATTTCACTGTAGTAGATTTCAAGAAGAACTTTTACAAGAAAGTTACTTTTTAATGTTTTACATTGTTATGTAGTGTAATATGTATGTGTATGTCTGTGTATAATTATGTTTTCTATAATTATACGCTATTAAAATAGAGCTTCTTATCAGGATTCTTTTTTTTTGTTTTCCTTTCATTTGGTTTAGTTTGTTTGTTTTTCTTAAGATTACAAACCACTGTACCAGCAATCCTTAATGTTAGTGTTTTTATGGACCTGGCACATTTTTTCCCACCTGTCCTACGTCAACTTTAGAGAGCATTGGTGTACAGTTATGCAAAAAGCCAGCACAGATGGGCACTGGTCCTGTGGTGGGCCTCCTTTTAACTTTATTTTGACAACACAGTGTAATAAACAAAGTGAAAGACACCTCCCTCTGCTAATGCTATGGAAACATAAAGAAAATGAAGAATTCCTGCCTATTCTGTGTTATCGTGGCCATAAATATGGGTGCCTGTGAACTTGGGCTCCTAAATCCAAATCGAGGATTTTGACTGACTGCATGACCTGATTCCCAGAGTGGACTCCCATGGATCCCACCATGTGCTGAGCACTTGGGAAAATCAGGCCACTTACTGATGCACACCAATAAATAGCAGCTACCTGTTTATGTCACCTTTGGCCATGTATGATCATCATGAAGAATGCTCTCTAAACTTGCACGGGGACTTGGCCCCATTTTAGCTGTCTCCTTCCTTTTGAAATGTTCGCCCCCTTGGCATATTGGTCTCCTAAGAAGCGCCCAACTACTGCAGTATGGTGCTATAACCTTAAATTGTTTTCTTACGCTTAGTTGCTTAAAATAAGTAAGGCTATAGCTGAACAGATTACTCTTTGCAGATAAGTTACTGTCATTGTTGCTGTGACAGATGGATAAATAGCTATAAGAAAGATGCCTTGTTACCAAAAGCTCTCAACTCTATTTTTCTTCTTGATTTTCTTTTCTTTTCTTTATTTTTCTTTTTTTTTTTTCACTCCTTCTGTTATTTTTGGCAGACCAGGCTGCTGAGGGGGAGCTGGAATTAGATGTAAAACTGTGATATACTGTGATATAATTTACATAAGAGCTACATAAGGGCTCCCTTATGTTTATTCACAGGCTTAATCCAAGCTCACATACCTCCACTGTGTTCCAGCCATGAAAATTTGTTTACTATTTCTAAAGGCTAATGAGACCTATTTATGGGTTGCAGGAGTTGGTTTTGACAGAGAGGCTAGTATACGCTGCTCTCTTGTTCATTCACAATCTGTACTACAGCGGAGACGAAAGTTGAGGAGGAGGAAAACCATCTCTGGCATCCCCAGAAGAGTGCAACAAGAAATAGGTGTAGTATAAATACAAATCTTCTGTAGATAGCTTTCTAACCAACTTAAATTGCAGAGATATGATCTGGTAGCCAGCCTTCCAAAGAAACAAAACCTCGAAAGTGTAAATGCTTGTGGAGTTTGGGAATTACGTGGTTTGTTTTTTTGATTTACTACAGTAAGCAAAGCTATATTACTCCATATGGCCTTGACGGACCGGGGGCCTTACCGAGTAATATGGATGTACGTGTTCAGCTCTTATTGTGTAAATGTTAATCAGTTCTTTTTCTTTTTTCCATTTTATTTCTGTTATGAACCCATAGTTACGTGCATAAAAAGTAACTAGATTAAGTGAAAGTTTTTTCTTGCGTGAGGGGAGCTTAAGGTAAAGAACTGACAGATGTTGCTCAGAAGAGTGATGATGAGCTGTCACAACAGCCAGATAACTCACTCAGATGAGCAATTGTATATCCCCTTTAGAGACAGCTGCTGGTACCCTATGGGAAACTTTGGTAAATGTTCCTTTTATTTGTCACACTTGTCCTTGATTCCTTCCTTTCATTCTTTATTGCCAAGGATATTTGCCCAAAATTGAGTGTCGTACCTCGCTTCTTCTCCCAGGTAAATTAGGAGCAACTCTGTTGAGGGCAAATCCAGGGGAAAATTGGTATTAACCCAAAACAAAACTAACGGGATCATTATTTCTTAATGTTCATCTGCACCTGAAGATGGCTCTAGCACCTCAGTCCGTCGCTGTGAAACTTGATGGGAAACAGAAGGAACATGTTTATCACAGGGAATAAGCAACCAGAGAACCTATGAAAGAAAGATCCTGTTGCCTTGCAAATATTCTTGGTAGTAAAGAAGCAGATAATGGAAATCCTGAACAGACAGGTAGTCAAAATTGAATCATTTTTAGAAGCTCAGGGAGTGTTTTGTCCAGCAGCCACTCCTGAAAAATGCCTTTAACTAGTTGGAATAGAGGGACAAAAAGTGAAAACTTAATATTCATCTTAATATTTACCACAGTGAGATCAGCTCCATGTGAGATCACATTGCAGAAACAGGAGAACTGAGATCACATTGCAGGACTAGGAGAATTTCCCCACCTCACTGGGATGAGGTCTGTCTTACGTATGTCCTTATAGCAGAGTTAAATTTGGTCCAATGCTCAGCAAGATTAAAAAACAGAAGGGGCACAGCAGATAATGCTTCTTGGGTTGCTCGGCGGGTCGTCTCGCGCCGGGAAGCGTGGAGCTGTCTCCCACTCACCCGGCTTTCCGTGTGTCCTAGATTCAGACGAGTCGCCGGTGGCGAGAGAGCGCAATGTGATTGTGCATGCCAACCCGGACTTCTCCAGCTCCAGCAGCAGGAGGTCGGGGACCCGGGACTCGGAGTGCCAGACGGAAGAAATCCTGATTGCCGCTCCCTCCCGGCGGCGGATCCGTGCCCAGAGGGGGCAGAGCGTCGTCGCCTCCCTCTCCCACTCTGCCGGCAACATCTTGGTGCTGGCAGACAACGGGGATGCTGTCTTTGCTACCACTGTCAGCAACCGCATCCGCTCACGCAGCCTTCCTCGTGAAGGTGCCCGGGCTGGCGAGGGCCATCAGGATGCTACCACCAAGAATGCAGGGTACGAGGGGGAGCGCTTCCTAGCCGGCCAGGAGAGGATCCCCAAAAAGGGGAAGGAGGTCTTGAGCAAGCAGGGTTCACAAGAGTGCCAGCCCATCGGTTTGACTTGCCCTCAGCACCTGCACAGCCCCGAACACAGCATCGGCGAGAGGGGGAGGTCGCGGCTGTCAAGGATGGCTGATTCAGGCAGCTGTGAGATTTCATCCAACTCGGACACCTTCGGGAGCCCCATTCACTCTATCTCCACGGCAGGAGTCCTGCTCAGCAGTCACATGGACCAGAAAGATGACCACCAGTCCTCCAGTGGCAACTGGAGTGGGAGCAGCTCCACATGTCCCTCCCAGACATCCGAAACCATTCCTCCTGCTGCCTCTCCTCCACTGACGGGCTCTTCACACTGTGACTCCGAGCTGTCGCTCAACACCGCTCCCAACGCCAACGAGGACTCCAGCGTCTTCATCACGGAGCAGTTTGGTGACCACGTGGACAAGATCAGGGGCCACAGGGCAAGCTCCTTCACCTCCACTGTGGCGGATTTACTGGATGACCCCAACAACAGCAACACGAGCGACAGCGAGTGGAACTACCTGCACCATCACCATGACGCCTCCTGTCGCCAGGACTTCAGCCCCGAGCGCCCAAAGGCCGATAGCCTGGGATGCCCCAGCTTCACCAGCATGGCCACCTATGACAGCTTCCTCGAAAAGACCCCCTCTGACAAGGCAGACACTAGCTCCCACTTTTCTGTGGATACTGAAGGATACTATACCTCCATGCACTTTGATTGCGGTCTCAAGGGTAATAAAAGCTATATTTGCAACTATGCAGCTGCGGGCTCCGAGAGCGGCCAGACTGGGAGTGTGGCCTCCAGCCTGGCTGACTGCGCCTGGCAGGAATGTGTGAGCCACAGGAGGCAGGGACGGCAGAGCATCTCACTGAAGAAACCAAAGGCAAAGCCAGCCCCACCAAAACGCAGCTCGTCTTTGAGGAAATCAGAGGGCAGCACCGACCTCCCCGACAAGAAAGAACCAAAGATCAGCAGCGGGCAGCACGTCTCTCACACCGCCAGGGAGATGAAGCTGCCCCTTGAGTTTTCAAACACACCTTCCCGGATGGAAGGTCCCAACCTGCCGGCCAAGCAGGAGCTCCCCTGGTCGAACCAGGGGGACGGCGGGTTAAAGGACACTCCCTTTGACACTGCTGATATCCCCTCCTTTAAAGATGAAGGTGCTGAACAACCTCACTATGCAGACCTCTGGCTTCTGAACGACTTGAAATCCAGCGATCCTTACAGGTCTTTGTCCAATTCAAGCACCGCTACGGGTACTACAGTCATAGAGTGCATCAAGTCACCAGAGAGCTCCGAGTCCCAGACATCCCAGTCTGGGTCGCGAGCCACCACTCCATCCCTCCCCTCCGTCGATAACGAGTTTAAGCTGGCCTCCCCCGAGAAGCTGGCAGGGTTAGCCTCCCCCTCCAGCGGGTACTCCAGCCAGTCGGAGACCCCCACCTCTTCCTTTCCCACCGCTTTCTTTTCGGGCCCCTTGTCTCCCGGGGGGAGCAAGAGGAAGCCGAAGGTACCAGAGAGGAAGTCGTCGCTGCAGCAGCCACTCCCAAAGGACGGCACCACCTCGGTGAGCAAAGACCTCGAGCTTCCCATTATACCTCCTACTCACCTCGACCTAAGTGCTCTTCACAACGTCTTGAGCAAGCCCTTCGCCCACAGGCACCAGCTGCACGCCCTCGGCCACGGCAAGCAGAGCGCCATCGGGGAAGCCCTGCATCCCAGCCCTCCCTCTGCCCTCGCCATCACCCCCTCCGTTCTCAAGTCTGTCCACCTGCGGGCCGTCAGCAGGCCTGAAGGGGGGAAGCAGAAGGGCAGCACCCCAGACCTGCTCTGCATACAGGAGGCCGCCTTGATGGCCACCGACGTTTCTCCAGGCAGAATGAGGCCGCTCCTAGCTAAGAAACCAGTGCCGCACCAGTACTCCACGGAGGAGGCCATAATGTCATACATGGACACTTCCCTGGCAGAAGCAGGGCCTGGGAAGCCACCTTTAGAGAAAAGCTCTTCTTTCAGCGGGCAGAGCAGCTGCGAGCGAGAAGCTGTAGCTTCAGCCACTGTGGGGCCGGTCGAAACCAAACCTGGGAAGGAGCAAGCACACCTGGCCGCCGAGCCCTTGCCAGAAAGTGCCCCGAACCAGGCGTGTGCCATCTCTGTGGACGGGTTTCAGAAGGGCTCGGCTGTCCTCGCAGGTGAGGACGAAGGGAAGCAAGCCAGCCAGGGAGCAGAAACGGAGCAGGACCTTCAGCAAGCGCAGGCTCAGCCCGATCTCTCCGCCGGCAGTGAGGGGAGGCCGGGAGCCGGGCCTGCAGGTGAAAGCCTGGCTCAGGCCGAGGGGGCGGCCGTCAGCCGTCAGCTTAAGCACCAACCCGACCTAATCCACCACGTGCCTGGGAATATCGGCTACGAAGCGGAGACGGCAGCGGTGAGTTCACTCGGCGGAGCGAGTTGCAAGCAGGAAAGCGACGTCGCATCAGGTATCCCAACCAAAAGTGCCTCGGATGACGGCAGGGCAGGCGAGATGGCGGGCGGCGCGGAGGAGCCCTCGCTGAAAGGTCAGTTGTGAACCCTCTGTGTGTTATACCTGACCGTGTGGCCTCAGCCGTGACTGGTGGTGGAGTCAAAAAGCAGGCTGGAGCTGCAAATCAGCGTGCCTCTGTAGGTTTAAGTAGAGAGCCCTCCCCCCCCCAGTCTGTTACTGGCTAGCCAGCCCAAAGATATTTTATGCTTTTTCAGTGCATTCAGAGTGTATTTCTCTGATATTTATTTCCTCCCTTGTGCAGCATTTCAGATGAAAAGAGAAAAGGGAGGAGCATTAGCCCTGGGTAGAGAGGAGCTGTGTTACCATAGCCACACAGTGAACAGGAAATCCCGGGTTTGGTCCCTAGCATTGCCCCCATTATGGGCTCCAACATGCAATGTACGTGATGTTTAGGTTAGAGGATGAAGTCTGTATGGTGGTACTGCCCACTCAGTTGCGAACCAACCATGCCTTGCACGGGCGATGCTGTTGCGAAGCGTGGTGGGATCTGACTCATGGTGTGGCCTCTTTCCTTGTTCAAGAGTCTTCTCCAAGCGACGACTCCCTCGTGTCTCCACTGAGCGAGGAGCTGCAGGCTGATGCTGAGGATGTCTTTGTGTCTCCAAACAAACCACGCACTACCGAGGATCTGTTTGCAGTCATTCACAGGTGACCCAACCTTGCGGCAACGGGGAATGGTAGCATGCACCCCTGCACAGTTGCCCACTAACAATAGCCACAGAATGGTTATTTGATGGTTAAGTCTTGTCCTGAAACTACCTCCTTTATTTTATGGAATTTAATTTTCTAAAAGGCAGCTTTTAAAAGGTGCTTTATTATGGTCTGGTGTGCACTCCATGAGTATCTCCATGGCATGTGTAGGATGGATGCTTTACAGATAACAACATCAGGCCATTCTCTTTAACAAATCTGTGTCTCCAAAGAAAACTAGCAAAGTGGTTCTTGCCTCCTGCACACCAGCTCTATTCTGCTGAGTGAGTCATTGTAGCGAAAATGATGAGAAGGCATCTCTTAAATTTTAGAGTATTATGCATTCAGCTGAAATTTGAGATCACAACTGAAATTACAGATTTCTGATATTGAATAGGTTACGCTGAGTAGTATTATTACCTAAGACCAGCCCAGAAGGCCAAACGTATCCTGGGCTGCGTTAAAAGAAGCATGGCCAGCAGGTCGAGGGAGGTGATTCTGCCCCTCTACTCCACTCTGGTGAGACCCTGCCTAGAGGACTGCATCCAGCTCTGGGGCCCCCAATATAAGAAAAACATGGACCTGTTGGAGCAGGTCCAGAGGAGGGCCACAAGGATGATCAGAGGGCTGGAGCACCTCCCTTATGAGGACAAGCTGAGAGAGTTGGGATTGTTCAGCCTGGAGAAGAGAAGGCTCCAGGGAGACCTTGTTGTGGCCTTCCAGTACCTAAAGGGGGCTTAAAGAAAGATGGGGACAGACTTTTTAGCAGGGCCTAAAGTGAGAGGACAAGAGGTAATGGCTTTAAACCAGAAGAGGGAAGATCTAGACTAGATATAAGGAAGAAATGTTTTACGCTAAGGGTGGTGAAACACTGGCACAGGTTGCCCAGAGAGGTGGTACATGCCCCATCCCTGGAAACATTCAAGGTCAGGTTGGATGGGGCTCTGAGCAGCCTGATCTAGGTGAAGATGTCCCTGCTCATCGCAGGGGAAGGTGGACTAGATGACCTTTAAAGGTCCCTTCCAACTGAAACTGTTCTGTGATTCTAAGACTCTGTATGCATTGTTGTCTTTATAAAGAGCTGATTGTGCATAAATTGTTTTAGAAAAGCTGGGTGAGGCTGAGAAGGACTGTGTGGCTCACTGCCTCATTCATTGCACAAGAGCTGTCATGGCTTAAAGTGCTGTTAGTCTCCACTAGCCTCCGATATTTGATAGAGGAATTACGAGAAGTCTAGCTAATATGAAAGCATGGTCAATCTGTGAAACATCAGACCAGCATTATGTGTTATTCTACAAAGATAATCTCTGAAGGAGTGTTCCTTTGTGTTTTTACAGATCAAAAAGGAAAGTTCTCGGGAGAAAGGATTCTGGAGACCTTTCTGTAAGAAACAGGTTGAGAGGTTCATCTGGGACTAGCAGCCAGCCCCCCCCCAGCAGCACGCTGCCTGCCAGCAATGTGCCACCAGCCAGCAGCGTGGGCACTCCCATAAGCAGTCAGAGGTCTCCCGGACTCATATATAGGAATGCCAAAAAGTCCAACACATCCAACGAGGAGTTTAAACTACTGCTCCTTAAGAAGGGCAGCCGGTCCGATTCCAGCTACAGGATGTCCGCCACGGAAATTCTGAAAAGTCCTATTTTGCCCAAGTCTCCCGGAGAGCTGACGGCGGATGCCCCGCAAAGCCTGGAGGAGTCTCCCCCCGCGGTGAGCCCAGATGCATTGTCCCCTCTTTCCCCCTGCTCCCCTAGGGTCAACGCAGAAGGATTCTCCTCCAAGAGCTTCCCCATGTCGGCGTCTTCGAGAGTGGGTCGCTCCCGGGCGCCGCCGGCAGCCAGCAGCAGCCGGTACAGCGTGCGCTGCCGGCTGTACAACACCCCGATGCAGGCCATCTCCGAAGGAGAGACGGAGAACTCGGACGGCAGCCCCCACGACGATCGGTCTTCTCAGAGCTCAACGTAGGCTGTGCGGGTGCCGGGGCCAGGCTGCCAACACTGCTCGGGCTCTGTAAGGATGTGAATATAAGAGGCCAATGCTGTAGCAGTCAAAAAAAAAAGAAAAAAAAAAAGAAGAAAGAAAAAAAAAAAGAAAAAATATGTTTGTGTTTGTAAGACGCTGGCGAAACAGAGGACTACAGCTGTAGCTATTTATTAAGTTACATCTTCTAAAGTAGGAAGATCCACAATGTCTGCTCTGTTTTCTTTTAGCTTCGTTTGGTTTGTCCCACTCTCATTTCCGTTGTCACTGTAGATTTCAAGGCCATACACTTTCCATGGAGTTAAAACTGACTTTTGGGGTTGTTTTTTTTTTCCAGAAGGTGCCCATCTAGAAACAAATCCCTCACTGTAGTGCTTCCCTAGGGAGAAAAAAAAAAAAAGAAAAAAGAAAATGCTCTTGAGGATTGGTATTTTTCTACACTAAAATGAGCTGAAACAAAATTTAGAAGAAATTAAGAAAACATATGTAAATACCATATTTTTGATAAAAATTTGTAAATAGAATTATCAAAAGAGTGGACATGTGGCAAACGATTTACTGCGTAACAACTTTGTTTATAGAAGACAAAAGAAGTCAAATGTAATAACTGTATTCTGTGAATACCATTTTCATATCAAACATAAAAAGTTCACACGGCCACCGATAAACCACGTTCAGTGTGACAAGCCTGAGGGACGACATTGAGCAGTGTGGAAAGGAGGGATTTTCCGCCTCTAGGTGAGGAAATGGAAAGGCTAGCTCTGATGGGATTAAAGTAACCATTTGTCTTTCTAAGGCAGCTCCCAAGATGCTAACTGGAAAGCACAGCTGGGAGGGTTACCGTGAGGATCGGTGAGAAAGGCGAGTGTGCTTCTGGCAGAACAAAGTCTTGTCTGATGCAAAGCCCCAAAGGGTCCCATCCCACAGCCTCCCCCGGGCCTCTATTCTAGCAGGGATCGCTTCAGAGAGGAGAGACGCGAGAAGAAATAATAGTGCTTAACTTTCATATTCCTATTAGGCTATTGGGATGCATAACACGGTCATAACCTGGTAACTATAATCTTTAAACACAATTAGTTTCTGGTTCGTAAAGGAAATGAATAAATTATAAGCATGCAAGAAGCGCTTTCGATTTATCAGTAAATATCCGCGATGAGTTTTCAGTGAAGCTTTCTCTTTGTGCTGATGAGATTCATGCTACCTAAATATTTACAAAAATGACACTGTGAAAACGTAGCTGGGAAATAGGTATGTGTATGCATTATTTATATTCATTGCTGAGCTGGGAAGGGGAAAGCTCTGGTTCATTGTGCCAGCCACGTACAGTTGGGATCTTGTCTGGGTTTACCAGAAACACGGAACAGGGTGGGGGACTGGGGTGGGGTGGGAAAGGAGACAAATCAAAGCAGCCGCTTTGATACAAATGAAGGCAGGGAAATAAAAGCTGAATTACTTGAAGTTACTTGAATTTTCTCGTCTTAAAACTGCAAGAACGTGTACTTTTAAAACTTAACCCGTGAGTCGCTTTATACTTTTAATTTTTAAAGAGAATAAAACCAACAGACCTGATTCTCCTTTGGGCTTTGGGTCACCACGGTTTCCATCAATATGGCCCTGTCTGTGCTACTCAGAGAAGAGGGCCAAAATTGATGCAGTTGGTGTTGGTTGCCATAGGGTATGGTTTGAAGTAGAGGAAAAGTTAGTGCAGAGAAACTAGTGCAAGGAGAAAAAGGAGAAATGTGGTGTGCAGTGGGACAGGTTGGGTAGGATGGCAGAAAGAGCGTACTTTGGTATTAAAGAAATCAACTAAAAGCTGGCTTTAAGCATAAGTAAAGGATAGGGAACCGGGATGTGTGAAATGGGTTTTTACTAGGGTTTTTTTTTTTTTTGGCTTTTAATCATGTATCACATAAAGCTGAGAGTTTCTAAAAGCGGGCAGAGCGTGTTTTAAAGAGCAAGGTTCTACCTAAAACTATTACGATATTAAAGAGTCTGAGCAAGTCAGAATGGTTTAAAAAAATCCCCAATGTTATTCCCCATAAGGTTCACATCTGATTTTCGTCTCGCGCTTACCACAAGAAACACATTATTCAGGGTTTCCTACCGTCCTCCTGTGTAGCCTGGTTGTGTTTGGGGTGCGAGGTAGAGTCGCTGTGCATGTGATATGTGTGTTGGGAAGAGGGGTGGTCCATCAGCTGAAGGGCTGCAAATTCGGGAAGTCTAAAGAATCTAAAAGTCTAAAACAGTTTTCAAAGAGTTAATGGGAGCAACAACAAGGAAACAAAAGCCTAATCGCATTAGTAGGTTAGTTAAGAAGAAAAGTCTGAACACAAGTGAAGTGAATGCATGAGAATGTTTTAAGAGGAAATGTTTAGCATATAACAAGCCATTTTCAGGAGAACATGAGCAAAGAAAGTTTAGATATTGGGCAGAAAATCCTTAGTTTGTCAACTTCAATTATTTCCTTAAAAATTTTACCAGTAGCACTTTTACAATCGGTTTAATAGTCCTGAGTTATCAGTCAAAACTGTAAAGAGAATACAGCTGAACTGACTTTGATGATACCACTTTTCATTACCAATCAATGATTTCATAGGGACCATAAATAAATATATATACACTTAAAAAATAATTTTGACTGGAATGGTGAGGCAATACTTCACGTACGAAACAGCCACAGAACAGTCCCACAAAAATACAGTCTTTCTTCTTTTGTTTCATTTCCTAGTTTTATATTTAGCAGATTGAACCCCAAATAATGACAGATTCTAAATCCACTATGAAGAAAAGAGTTCATAACAAACATGGGAGCGAGAGGGAAAACGAGTGGCAGGAACCCCTGTAGTGTTCCAGGCGCCATCAAGGCAGCAGAGGACAAGCTGCAGAGCGAAGGGAGCATCACTCACCTCTTGAGACAGGGTACAGTGCATGCATCAGGTAACTGCTGAGCCGTCGTTTCAACCTACTGTTCCATTGTTTGCACTGATGTTATGGAAATTACTTCTGAAGTTATACAGCTGTGTATTCTGAAAAATAACATTTTCCCCCTTTTCTTTTTTTTTGTTCTTTTTTTTTTTTGTGTTGTGGCAGCATAGAGGACATGGAATAGTTGTAGCAAATAAAGCATATGTTTGCTTTTGCCAAAGGTCAGTGATTGAGTGCATTTGCTGCAATGGTGGCAGATAGAGAAATACTGTAGGTTATGACTTAAAGAATTTAAAAAAAAAAATTAAGAAGGTTACAGTGTAACTATTTTGGTACTAGCACCAGTTCATGCTGGCAGAAAAGACAATGGTTTATGGACTTGCATCCATTTTGTATTTTTGTAATATTTGTAAATATGAACTTTTTAAATTGTTGCAAAGATGGTTTCTTTTGTAAAATGTTTTCAAAGTTTACATTAAATCCAAGCCTTTGTATATTTTAGAGCTGTGCAACACTTTAAGTCTTGTATTTATTTTTAGTAAAAACGGTGACAGTTTCATTGTGAACCCCTCTCAAAAAATGTGTCAGAAAAGTTTGATTACCTAGAAAGTGTGTATAGAAACTGCAAATAAACGTGACTGCAATTAAATCACACCTTCTTTTTATTTTCTTGCAATGAAATGTGAAGTCTAATCTACAGACTACAGGTGTGCTATGTCCAAAGGTAACTCTCAGCGCATTACGCATTTCAAACTATTTAATCATGTTTTCTCTTCAACTTGTTTTTTTTTATAAACTGAGTAAAGGGAAACCTATATCCAAACTGTCATTGACTTTAAGTGGAATTTTCCCCACAAGTACAATTTTGCCAGAATATAAAGACTGCTGAATTTGCCCCATATCTGTAACATGTAAGAAAAAGGTAAGAGAAAGAAAGCTGGGATAAATAATAGTGGGAAAACTGCTACTATGTGTTCAGCTGGAAAACAAAACAAATTACAACACTTCAGACCCAAGGCATAGAGAATCCAGTAACTGAACCTTATGAGATAAAGCAAGCCATGGGCAAAAGGCAGGCTATAAATTACAAACACAAACTTAGAAGTGCAAACACTACTTTATTTTAAAATGGTTATCAGGCGGTTCAGAAGTCAGGACATGGAAGCTAAATGGTTCTGTATGGCTTTTCAAAAATTGCATACCTGTAGGAAAAGGGGATGGGAAGATGCGCATCATGAAACTTTAGTGTCAGCTGTCATTTTTTCAGTAGCTTTCCAACACTGTACTTAGTATTCAAAAAACACATGGAAAAAAAAAAAGCTCAAATGCACAACTATGGTGCCCTGGAGTGAGTGGAAAAAATCACGTCTGGGGAGTGCTGGTGGGCTTTCTGCAATCAAGCTTTGCAAGGATGTGAGGATTGCCCTCACACATGTGGTCCTGGAGTAGTCTCCAAGTGGGAGTCAGTTCATGAAACATTTGGTTTAACCAGATGGTCAAGCATTTAATGATTATGTAGATCATTTCCTCTTGGATTGTGTGCCTTTCCCAATCCAGAAATAGAGATAAGCAAGATCTGTAGGAAGAGCTTAGCCCGCAGAGGCAGGCACAAGCTGGTTTTCATCTGCCCACTGTACGCCTGTGGGGTTTTTTTTTCATGCTGAGTGGAAGAGAAGATGAAACATTAGGGCTACATAAAATATACCCATTATCTTTTTATATATACAAAGTGAAATAATTGTAACTATTTACAACATTATGTAAAGACAGTGGCTTTGGTAAGTCTGTAAAATCCAGGCTTCATTGTGTACTGTCAGGCCCTCCAGTGATAACACCAACTAGATACTGTAAGTGGTATCTAGTGTAGGTATCTAGTAGACAAGCTCTTCTCAGGTTGTACTATGCTGCTTCTCAGCAGAGCATCCCACCATGCTGTGTAGACATATATAAGGAACATCATATATCACCATGCATGGGAAGAGCTACGGGTTTGGGTTGGGGTTTTTTTGCGAGAATAATAAAGCACATGGGTGTTAAAACTTAGATGCCACAGTGAAAATTTTGGCACCTTCTACCCAGAGTGAAATTCAACCGCTACCCAACTAATCTTCCTGTATGTTTGCAAACACTTGGCAACTCAGGCCACACATCGAACCCAGTGGGTTGAGCCAGAAAATGGGAGGCATGTCTTAATCTCCACCTCTCACTGGCGCTTTTAATCAGACTTAATAAGAGGCATACAACCCCAACAGAAATCCCGTCAGAGAGGGGACTACTGCAGGTACCTGTTGGAAGTACCCACATTGTTCTGGCACCTGGTCCTTTCCCCTGCCTGGTGCAGCCCGGGGAGGGCAGCCCCTGGGCTGAGCCCCCACTACCCTCACAGGTTGCTGGCTGTCAGGCTGTCCTAGCAAAGGGCAGCAAGGGGAAGGGGGCGGATGTTGCAATGTCACAGTTTTCAATTCAAGCCACGTGTCTTGGCAGCGAGGGGCACTCCTGTTATCACACCAGTAAGATGAGGCATTTGGAAGAGCCAGAGGCAGGCTGGCAGCCCCCCAGGCCCCCACAGTTCTGGGGGCATACACAGTGCCAAAGGGTATTTGGGTGGAGACACCTGGGAAGGCAACAGCACCTCCAGCACTGGGTGGCCACCAGGCAGGAGAAGGAAAGGTGTTTGGGTGCCTCTCTTTGGATGTGGGGGCTGGCCAGGCCCTGGGAACAAGCATCTTTCCTGAGAAGAGGGCAACTGAGTTCCGGCTGCGATCCTAGCACTGATTTCTATCTACGTTTCTGTAGGCACTTTCATGACAGACTTCATTTTCTATAAACCTACTCTTGGTTGTATTAATTATAATTCTTTTAATTCTGTACGTGCTGACAGAAGCATGTATTAACTGTTTTGATAGTGTCCTGGGATTAAAGCTAGGCTGACGGGTTTTTAATTACCCAGCTTGTCCCATTTGTATTTTTAAGTACTGGCACATTAGCGTTCTTCTGAAACTTTCCTAGTGCCCAGAAGTATTGGTCATAGGACCCTTCAATGGGTTCTCCTTACTTCTTGAATGCAAGTTATCTAGCTCTGCTGACCAAAGCCGCCTGTCTTTGATTACTTCAGTATGAGTGGAAGAGGTTTCACATCATATCATGTGTACTCCCCACAGAGAAAATGGAGGAAACATATCCATGAAGAATCCATATCCTCCTACATGGGCTTAAGGTCAGGACAACACAACAGGTAAGCAGCTAAATACAGTGTTTCCCACTAGATTCACCTGCATTGCCATTTAAACTTACCCAAACTTGGAAAATCTGTTAAAAGAAATTTATCCTATAACAGATGCTGGTATTCTCAGTGAAGTTTATTCTCAGTGAAGTTTACTGTTTTCTTAGAAGATAAATTAAAATGCTGTGCAAAGCAGCAATGGTAGTAACAGCATCGTGGGTAGAAGTGGTAGCTCACATGCATTTTCACTCTAAATAGGTTGCTGCCAATGTATTTTTTATTTTTTAACAGAAGATTATTGAGCTCTGACACGAATACTTCTTACTATTGCCATTTCCCAAAAAAAGGCTGCAAACCATAAGCCATTCCTGTCAGGAAACAAATGCCCCATCACCTTTCTTTTTAGTTCACTGCCATCTTCAGCTGAGGAGAGGCAGGAACTACTCCTTCAGTCCCAAAAGAATAATGGAGGCCAAGGAAATGCCATTTCTTGATCAACTCATAGATTAATTCAGACTGTTCATCTGTATTGCAGCAGCACCCTCCATACCAAGAACTGAGGTACTAATGAGGCAGAAAAATAAGCCTTGTTGCTAATGGCATGTGGACAAATCTGAGAAGCCATGCCCTCTAAGAATGGTTTTGCGATTTAATGTTAGGCTGCTCTTTTTCTATATCACACAAAAAACATGCATCTAAAAAAATAAGCATTCATCCAATGAGTTTTCTGTGGAAATTCACACTATTGTTTTCACCAAGACTGAGAAAATTAATAACATGACTGAACCTGTGGCTTGGCCAGTCTGTTAACAAGTAACACTGCATCTCGATCAGGTGGCTTAGTTCTATTACAAGCCTCCAAAGCTGAAAAAAATAACATCAGATAAAAACATTTTTATCAGTAAAGGACATTAAAAATCTGTACAATCTTGGTATTCAATTCCTAAGTGGTCAAGTTTATACATTTAAAAGGCTGGCACAGGACTATTATATTATTAATAGGAATTAGTGTTCATCCTGTAATGTTCTCCTATTAAAAAGTACCTCCTTGTGGTATTCATTAAAGGCTTGCTCAGCAACAGTCAGACACCCCTTACATAGTGAGGTAGAGGCAGACAGGTAGTTACATGAGAAAAATTAAGCATGTGGGCAAAACCTTGTATCATTTTATAGATCACATTGTCTGGTTCAGTATGATTTATAATTGGGGATCCATCAACATGT
>JAOQGH010000001.1:126360779-126384854 GCA_025769975.1 Gallinago jamesoni | reverse complement strand
GGGGAGTTGGACTAGATGATCTCTATGGTCCCTTCCAACTCCAAAAAAAAAATTCAGTGAAATTCAGTGAAATTCATACAGCCCTGATTCATTCACAGAGCTCAGTCCATCCTGTGCACTGAACAGAGTAGAGATACTGCGGAAAACGTGGCCTATTTTCATATTTTTAATGTGTTATTATGCATGCGTGCTGGCTGAATTTAACTTTTATTTCCTACCTTTAGTGGTTCATTGTATGATTCCTTCCATTAATTTGTTTCATCGAAAATAAATACCACTTCCTCCCCTAGCCTCCCAAAATCACCAGATCTGGCTATAATAGCTAGATCAGTTATTCTGAAATCAGGACTTTGTTTTTCTTGATGTAGTATGTTTAATTGAAAAAAATTGGTACTGGACATTTGTCATTCAATATCATGCAGTATTTCTGCACAACATCTCATTGAGAGTCAATGCTTGGTCTGAATACCGCCTATGCAGTTAGGATTTGTAGGCTGATTTGTTTCAAGTGTATTAAGCATTTCTTATTTATGAAAGTAAAATCTCAAAACAAAATTAATGTCTTGTCACATGCTTGAATGTAAATAGTGGAGTTCTCACAAGTGCTTGTTACTGGCCTATATCTGTTCCTGTTGAATCTGGACACTGTAGGAAGAGCTGCGTACTGAATAGTTTCAGGAATCCTACCAACTAAGAAATAGTAAGCTGCTTCCATTCTAGTGCATGCTAAAACCTCAATGTCTGTGTTTAAAAGTGATTTTGCTTTTAGATGCTAAAGTGAAACTCGTTTTAAATTAGCCTGTGGTACAATTCAAATAATGCTAGAAGTGATAAAAGCACTTCTGTTGTCATCTGACATGTAGAGTGGTGTCTAGTCTTATCTCTTTCTGCATACGTTAATAGATTATGTATCTGTGAATGTTGAGGATGATGATGAAGCAGTGATGATTGACCATGGAGAAAACGGACTGTCCACACAAAGCTGCGTGTCAATGGGACAAAACTCTGCAGTAAACAGTGTTCACCATGTGGCTCAACTTGCCTATGGTAATTACTTTTCATTTTTATTGTAATCTAATAGTTTATGACCAGCTTTAATGCTGTATGTTCAGTGCTGGTGTCTTGAATGCTTTCTGTGTTACCCATATCTATAAAACATACTTATTAGAAAACTACTGTATAGAAATTGCTTGGCAATGCGTTTAAAAAGAGGGATCTTTACTTTAGAGGCCTTTATTGTGAACCTACTGAAATACTACGTATGAAGAAGACAGTTTTTAACTTACTTTATTAAGTAAGTATACCTAGGAATGATTTGGCAAGCAATTTGGAAAATAAATGTCATGAAAGAACCTGACCTGAAAAATGAGGGGTTTAGATAAACTGTCCAGTGTAATTTAGTGAAGCACTGGGGATACTGATGTGCAATGATAGTAAGATGGTTGTCTAAGGTGATGAATTATTAGCTGTAGGTAGCCTTTGGTGATTGTCTTTAATTCATTGTATTTATTTTAATGTGCAAGATCAAAGTCTCTCAGAAATCTTACCCAATTCTCCACTGGCCCAGACAAAAATTAATTGCAGCTGTTATGAGCATTTAGTAAGTCTAGTAGCAGTGTTACCAAGCTAATAAGGAAAATGATTGCAACTAAGTGATGACATTTGCTAGTTTTCTTTTATTCGACCAGTTGACTTTATAGAGAATTTCATCAGTATTTCTCTTCAGCAGAGCTGTTTCCTATTATTGTTAGGTACTTCTGAGAACCTTTAATCTCTTTGGTATACTGTAAATTCTTTTTTATGCTTATGTCTAAAATCATATTTGGGGAGGAGAATGGTTTGTATGGTTTACTTTCGGTTTTGTCTGTTTTTAAATAAATAAAAAATTCTGCCCAAGAAACTATCATAGTTGCTGACCTTGGTTTCAGGACATAAGTAAATATTTCATTATCAACACAAGAATCAGGATAAGTGCGAATGATGCTTTTTTAAAAGGTAAAAGATGGCTTTGTCATCTTTGAGCTTACAGTTTCTCTTGCAGATTTTTAGGATTAGGTATTGTCTAGTTAGAATTGAGAATGGTGAAATGTATGACCAAACATGACTGAAGTTTATGTTGAATGTAATTGTTGAACTTAACTCTTTGAAATTAAATTCTCTCTGGTTGTTTTTATTCAACCACCATATTAGGCTAGTATCTTGGAGGGCAGTACCTTTTCATCAAATCTGGTTCTGTCTGTCCAAACTAGTTCCTTTTACTTTCATCTCATATCTTCTTGCCTACGGATACTTAGCTGGCAGAGCAAGCTCAACATCAGTAAGATACAGATCTAGGTCTTTATTTCTCCCAGCCTGCTGCAGAACACTTCCGTTATGCTTTTTATTTATCCATTTATGCCCACAAGCTCAGTATCACTTTTGCTGGCACTTTTTTTTTTTAGGTCATCGTATTTGTGCCTAAATCTAAATTTGGGAAGCTAATTAGAAAGATGCTTACTTTAACACAAGCATAATATGTTTAAAATGTGATTAAACCAGGGACCTAATATTTCTCCACATGAAGTGCCATTCTCGTTTGCCCGTGGAAAGTTTTTGAGGGACTAACTTGTGAAATTTGGGACTAACTGAAGTTTGAGGGACTAACTCATGCCATTGTGTTAATCCTGCTGCCCTGCACCCCTTCTACTTTCAACATGTCCTTTGCTGTATTGGCATTCATCCCACAGAGTGCTGCCATGTCCCAGGCTCTCAATTCTGGGCGTGCTTAGCACCAGGAGATGAGTGCTGGCCGCACAGACCAAGCGTGGTGGGGACAGAGGGATAAGGTGATCTGGCAAAGGAAGCAAACTCTGGAGCTAGGTGGGAGAGTAGGTAGGTTTTAATCTTCACCTAAGAGAACAAATATTAAGTAATTGCATATGTATTTTTATTACTCTGTTATTGCTTGTGATTTCAAAATGATCTTAACTGTGCTAATCTAAATCTACCACAGATCTTGCCTAGCTAACATCTGTCAGCTCTGCTACAACATTTGTCTGGGCTCTTAATGCAAAGAATTTTTTTTTTTCTAGCTTATGAAGCTGAACTTATTACTATTCTGTCCTGCCTCTTGCCCTTCCTCTTTTAGCGCAGAAAAGTGGCTGTCTTTGCTTTTTACTATTTCTCTTTGCTTATCCCTGTCCCATTGGATTAGTTCTTTCTTCCTTAATTTCTGATATACTAGCTCTGCTTTCCAGTTGAGGCATGAAATTAGTTCCATTATTTTGCAAAAGTAGTAAGAAGTACCCTTGTAACTTTTCTCATGCGGCCCCTTTTACTTGAGGGGAAGTTACTGAAGTATCCACAACACTTCCTCACCGTACCTTTTCAGCTTGGCTTAAGCTCCAAAAAGCACATTCACAGTGGTTAGTATAGTGGAGATTTGGTGTTGCCTTTTCATGTCAGCTAAGTTTTTCTCCTTAGTTCTTGAAAATCTTCCATGGTCTTGTTTAGCTGCTTAAAGTCTTTTGATATCTTCTTTATATCTGCTTTAAGCTTTTTAATATCTTCTCAAATCTGGATTTTGTTACCTAAATAGTGCTTGGTCCATCTATAGCTAAAATATATAGATCTCAAGTGGAAATAGTTAGGAGTTTCTGGGTTTGGGTTTCTTTTTCTTCTTCTTCCCTTCCTAAGTGTGTTTTTATTTCTTTTTAAAAAGGCTACCATAACTTTGTCCTGAAAGTTTGAGGTATCTGCCTGTCCATCCTTTACAGGTTTCTTAGGCGGTTGAGATATACCTGTTCTCTTAACTGTGAAAATTCTTTAATATTCTTCAAAAGCTAATCGTGTAGGCCTCAAAAGAATTAGGATGGGGCAGTGATAAGCAGTGGCAATGGCTTTTTAACTGTGTGCCAGGTCCATATGGGAAGAGATGGAGGCACTTTGTGTACTGCTTGTAGATTGTTTGTGTTTGGTAGCCCCTGACCAACACTGTCTCAACAGATGAGATATCTGGAGCAGATCTCTTTTTTTTTGTACAGTGGCAAAACTGAGGGGGACCCTGTAGGTGTAGGGACAGGACAGCTAAGGACTAAATAAATGGGAACTGTGTTTTACGTTGTGCGTGTATTGCCTGAATTTCAGTTAACTGCTTTTGTTGGGGTTTTGAATTCTGTGAATTTGTATAATCAGACCTGGAAATGAGAACAGAGAATAAATAGTGAAAAGCCGGATAAATTAAATGGATGCTGGAGAGAGGTTGGAAGAAAGAATGTTAAATTGAGTTTATAATTTCAGATCTAAATAAATTAGATTAATGAGTGTTTAATAATATGCTAGTAAACAAATTTCAAATAACCAAGCAGTTTGAAAGTAAAAAGAAAAAAAGTAACTGCATGTTTTTTGTAGTTAAATGTTTAATGCAATGGGAAACCTGCTGATATGCTTTGCTTTCTCTCCACTTTTCCAGGAAACGAAGGCTTATCAGTGCTAGCTGACAAAGTGGCATCACAAATGAGCCATTCTGCAAGTATGCAGAGAGGAAATGGTCATAGCCCTGAAAAAATGGATTTTGCATTTTCACATAGTAAAAGAAAACGTCTTGCCCCTACTCTGGTGGGACAGAATGTGGTATGTTTTACCAAACAGTAGCCCTTTGTTTTGAGGCCAGTTTCAATGTTATTGGGAATGTCATTTTTCCTTCACTTTTGTATGCTTGCTTGATGACAACATGCCAGTGAAGAAGTGTGTGTAGGGTATCTATGTAGTGCATGGAAGCCTCTAGCAAGAGTGAAACCTTGTTGTGCTGGATGCTGTACATGTGTATGACAACAACTAGTGTACAGTGGAGAGTAACTTCTACTAATTTCCCATGTAGATGCTCTTATTTCTTCAGTAAAAATCTCTTTGTGCAATTTAGGATAGTAGGAGTTCAAACTTAATGTTGCATAAGGATTTGCCTCCATGAACAAATTCTGTACAAAGAGAGTATATTTTTAACTTGAGGCGGTCTAAAGCTTAGTTCACATCACCATATTTAATTCTTAAATTTCAGTAATTGGGGTGTCTTTAATGCTATAAAAGCAGTTCCGCTCTCTTTAATTCTGCCTGTTGTAAAACAAACAAACCCAATATCCCCCACACCCCTAACCTTCCTTTTTTATACAAGACGTGATTAAATATGACTTAATTAAAAAACAAAACAACAACAAAAAAACCCTAACATGAAACAAGACTCATATCTGTGATGTGTGGTGGACAGGCGGTGCTCCCATCCAGTGAAAGAAAAATGTTAGAATTGTCCAGGTGGTGGCACTGTTGATTGCTGTCTAAAAGCACTTTTCAAGCAACAAGAAAGTTACGCCTTTTAGATATTTTTACAGCTGCTTCATGCCGTTATAGCCATTGAAATAAATACACTTCTTTTTTTAAAAAAAATTTTTTTTTTTTTAAATTAGTGTACAAATCTACGTGGTGTCTCATAATTAAGCCTGGTTATAGAATACATATATTTACATGAGAAAGTTCTGATCTTAGAATGACCAAATTAAAATACATATTATTATATAATTTTGGAAGAGAATAAGATACTCTTAAAACAAAAGGGAGATGACTATATATGTAACCACAGGCACATCAATGAGATGGCTGTGTTAAGTTTTACTTTCTTGGGGTCTTTTGTAGCCAGGCAAGGGGATATAACTACAACTGAAAGTGTCTAAGTTGGATTCGTAGCAGGTTCTCTCCTTAGTTTATATTTTGAATTATTTCATTATTCAAAACATTAAAAGTTCTTTATGTTATTTCCCAGATAAGAATCAGGGAAGGAGAATACGAAGATAGTGACAGTGTCATTTATGAGTATGAACCAGACTATGAATGTGTAAGTTTTCTTTTGTTTGACTGACTTTGGAAAGCTGCTTTGGGGTTGCATGTTTTGGGGTAGATTAAAATAATGTGAGGTTTGAAGTTGGGATTATTGGCTTAATGTGATATCCTAAGTCTGTTTATATATCTCTCTCTTTATTATTTTAATGAAAAAGGCGAGTATTGTGTCTGAAGCTTCCTACACTGAAGCTTCCTACACTGGAGATCAGCAGAAAACTCTTGCGGAGGTCCTCAGTTATTGCCAGGTATGTTTTTTTCTTTATCTCTTAAATTCCATTTAAACAATTTTAGTTAAATTTCAAAAATTCCCTGTTCTGTATGTGATAACCTATGACTTCATCCTTTTAGATTGTTCATTTGTTAGTTGCTCACTTCAATATTTTCAATGCAAAAATAATGTCCTTTTTCATATTTTCTGAATTTTTAACACCATAACTGGCAAGAATATTTTTCAAGTAATAAGCTTTAATATAAAATGTAAAGTCTAATGATTTAATGGGAGGGGCTTCACAGTAATGGGAAAGATCTGACTGTCATACACACAAAGTTTTTGAAAGTACACAAAGCCTGCCAAAAGTGTGCCAAAATTCTGGTAGTGTTGCAGTAGCTGCCAAGATTGACAATCACTGCACTGAAAATTAAAAGCATCACATATTTATTTAGGTGAGCACTTACGTGACTCTGGAGGCACAGTATCCTGTGGAGTGAAAGACGTTCAGGCCATGGTTTAGGGACGATAATTTGTGAGTGGTTTGTAGCCAATTATTAATGTCTTGTAAGTCGCTTTAAGCATATATTCAGCAATGCTGTGGAAGTAAGTTGACTAAGATTGTGTGACTAACATTCTTACCATACAGTCCCATAGCCATGGGAATGTGTGGTGTAGCAAGTAGCACTAGTGAGAAGCTATAGCCTCTTATGCTGCCTACTAGCCCCATCTCCTTCACTCTTTTTTCCCCCTCCTCCCAGTAAATCTGACATAGGGCTACATGAAGCCTTTTAATAATGCCTGTACTGTCCATGCTCATTTAAGGTCTTTTAGTGCTTCCTTGAGGTATTTCTAAATTTGGGAAGATTTATAGATTGTTTTGTCTAAGGATATTTAATTTTTTAAAAAAGTAGCTAACATACTGGAATCTAACTTGATTTTGATAGAATTTCAACTTATTTTCATCTACTACATCTAGCATTTTTTTTTCATAGCCATGTATATTTTATAAATTTCTCTGCCTAGTTATATTGTAGATCAACAAAAGAAATTTCTGTAGTTAGTTGAAGACATGTTTCCTCTTTGTAATTTGTAGACTTATAATGTCTTTGTGTGGTTTTTTTCAGTAATAGCTGATAACATGTGCCTGATATGTATTTTCAAATTAGCAGTGTCCTTTCAATACCAGATTAATATTTTGTTATTTAATTCCTTTCTACACAAAGTGTATGTCTAAATTGCTGTGTGAGCATCATGTTTGAGTTGGTAAATCCTGGAAACACTGAAGAATGAAATTTCTATATTGCACAGGAATGAACAGTAATAACTGATGGACTTTGTTTTCTTTTGATTTCGTAGCTTAAATGCTCTGAAAAATTGGGCCTTTACAATGATACTTTAAAAAAGTTTGTACCTGATTGCTTTAGTAAGGAAACACTAATTTTTAACATCTGAAAGAAATCTTGACCTTGGGGATTGACTGAAGATCAGACACTCTCAATAAAATAAGCAGATTTTTTCAAATTCTGTATTTTTCACTCTGTGATTACTAAAAATGTGGATGCAATTGATTTCAATGCCACATTTGTTCTGAAAGGTATGGCTGAGTTGATTTCTCTATACCTCATTTACATCTCATTTTCACAAAATCACAGGATGGTTGAGGTTGGAAGGGACCTCTGGAGGTCATCTTGTCCAACCCCTGTACTCAGGCAGGGCCACCTAGAGCCCAGGATCATGTCCTGATGGCTTTTGAATATCTCCAAGAAGGGAGTCTCCACAGCCTCCCTGGGTATCTTGTGCTCAGTTACTGTCATGGTAAAAACTGTTTCTGATATTCAGAGGGACGAGCCTCCTCTGTTTCAGTTTGTTCCCACTACCTCTGGTCCTGTCTCTGGGCACCTCTGAAAAGAGCATGGTTCTGTCATCTTTGCATCCTCCCTTCAGATATTTGCATGGATTGATGAGAATCGCCACTGAGTTTTCTCTTCTCCAGACTGAACAATCCCAGCTTCCAGCCTTTCCTCAAAGGAGAGATGCTCCTGTCCCTTCATCACCTTCATGGCACTTTGCTGGACTCTCTCTAATGTGTCCATGTCTCTGCTGTGCTGGGGAGCTGGGAACTGGATCCAGCACTCCAGGTGTGGGCTTACCAGTGCTGAGAGGAGGGATAACCTTCTTCGGCCTGCTGGCAATACTTTGCCTAATGAAGCCCAGGGTAGCAGTAGCCAACTTTGCAGCAAGGGCACATTGCTGGTTCACTTTTAACTTAGTAACCACCAGGAGATCCCAGGTCCTTTTCTACCAAGCTGCTTTCAAACTGGGTGGCCCTCAGCATGTATTGGTGCCTTGGGTTCTTCCCGAGGTGCAGAACTTTGCACTTCTTGCTGAACTTTAAGAAGTTCCTGTCAGCCCATTTCTCCTGCCTGTTGACATGTGTCTGGATCACATCATGGCCCTCTGGTGTATGAGCTGCTCCTGCTGGTCTGGTGTCATCTGCAGATTTGCTAAGGGTATGCAATCCTCCAAAATCCAGAGGATCCAAAATCATCATTACTGAAGATGTTGAACAAGATTGGACCCAGTATTAATCCCTGGGGTACTCTGCTGTTTACTGGCCTTCATCTAGGCTTCACGCTGAAGATCACCACTCTCTGGGCCTGCGCATTTATCCAGTTTCCAGTTCACCTGACTGTCTGCTCATCCAACCTGTACATCAGCAGCTTCTCTGTGAGGATCTTATGGGAGACAATGTCAAAGGCTTTCCTTAAATCCACATACACAATAGCCACTGTTCTATTTTCACCAATCAGGCCAGTCATTTTATCATAGAAGTTTATCAAGTTGGTCAACCATGACCTCCGCTTGGTGAAGCCATGCTGTGTCTGCTCCTGGTGGTATTCTTGTCATTTGTGTGCCTGGAAATGGTTTTCTTCCCAGGCATGGAGGTGAGTCTGACTGGCCTGTAGTTCCCTGGGTGGTCCTCCTTGTCATTCTTCAAGACAGGAGTGACATCTGCTTTCATCTAGGCTTTGGGCACTTCTCCCATTCACCATGATCAATCAAAGGTTATCAGGAGTGGCATCACAATGATGTCAGCACTCGAGGGTACATCCCGTCAGGCCCCAGGGACATCCAGTTTGCTTAAGTGTTCTCTGACCAGGTTCTCTTCCACCCAGTGTGTCTTCCTTGCTTCAGCCTTTCCCCCTGGCCTGTGGGACCTGGGATTCTGGAAGGCCAGTCTTGCTAGTAAAGGCTGAGGCAAAGCAATTCAAAAGTGCATCAGCCTTTTCTGTGTCCTGTGTCACGAGGTCCTCCATCTCATTCAGCAGTGGACCTGCATTTTCCCTAGCTGCCTTTTTGTCACCTCTGTACTTGCAGAAGCCCTTTTGTCATCTTTGGCATCCCTGGCCACGTTCAGTTCCAGTTGGGACTTCCACTTTACAGATAGTATTTTTCTAAATGTATTTCCCTTTGGTGATACAGAAATCAATATTTTGGTGGCTGCCTATGAGCCTTTTACCTGTGTACTTGAAAACCTATTATGACTTAAAATAGCATATCATAATACCTAACTTACCTTAGAGCTTGTGGTAGCTTTCCAATGTAAAACAAAACATACCAAATAGGTAAAAATAAAATATCTGCTGCAAGCAGGAAGAACAACCTTTAAATGCCAACTACATTGCAGTTGCAAGAGTAAGCTTCTCTGAGAATTCTTTTTACTGGGATATTTGCCTCTGTGTTTTGAATCTCAGCTGATAGAATAAGCTGTGCTTATAGAATGTATATAGTATCTGCAGATCTTGCCCAGTTTTAGGGAGGGAATTTTGCCCTTAATTGAAATTTCTTGATTTCTCCAGATTTAAGTTGGGTTCTTGTGAAATAATACTATTTTCACTCTCGTATTTGTTCTAAGGCCATGTATGATGCCATTCAGAAATTGGATAAAAAATTTGACCTGCTTCATCGGAAGGTCTCAGAAATGCAGCATACTCGTCTAAAGCCACTGTTTCTCAAACCTGTGAGTATTAAAGACCCGAGATGTTAATTTTTCCTGTAATTCTCACACTTCCTCTAATGCTTATTTTTTAAAAAAATAAAATCTTCTCCTTTCACTAAGATTAAAATTAGTAGAAAAATAGGAGACTTAAAATCCATTGCAGTTAAATTATTCTAGGTTTCTTAATTGTACGCCAGCTTTGGTCTCCTGTGTTGTTACTGACCATTGATTTCTGCAGTTAGAAGAGAGTTCAGGCATAATTCTCACAGAATTGTTCAATGGGCTAACTGAATTTTAGATCTCAACTGTGTGTTGCTGTATCCATTATGGTATAGAATTGTATTCTTTTTTCAATAAAAAGCTTTTTTCAAAATTTTAAAGAAGGTTTGATATTCAATATACACTGTCCATTTTGTTCCAATGTGGTCAATCCAGTACTGACTAAGGAGAGAGAATATTAGTACTTGTAAAAATGCTCTTTAAAAGGAAAATATAACAGACGATTTTTGAAGGTCATAAAATCCATAATGACCTTTCTTTGTGAATGATACTGCAAAGCTTTTAATGTGGCAAAGGTGATCCTGCTGTCAGGAGATGTCAAGACATCAGGGCCATTTGTTTTAAGGGTGGGTAAAAGTGATGTCATTCTCATTCATGTCAGTTATCAATAGGATACTATGTTTTATTTGGGAATGAGTTTTCATTGACATCTCCAAACTTACACTGTCCATACATCCAAAAATACGAGATTCAGGGAATAAACTGGTCTTGTCAGCTATGCTTGGACTCTGTGACCTGTGTGCTCTTACCCTCCCTCTGATCATGTGGGATGACAGCTGCTTTAATGTTCAGATTAAAAGTGGCCTGCACAGTTTGGGTTTTTTTGAAGAAGGCTTTTATCTCACTATGAGGGGGAAGCCAGCAAATGCAACCTGCCAACCATTTTCTTAGGTTCTGCTACAACTTTATGTTAAAACCATCAGGAATGCTGTAGGTTTTTTATAGTTGGATCATTGTTGTATCTGTGATGCGCTAAGGGTTATAATAAAGAAAGGTTGGTTGTAAAGGTACGATTTCTTTTATTAGCTCAACTCCAGTAGCCACAGAAATGGAGTAACTTTCAGACACATAAACCTTTCTTCAGGTTGTAAAGATTGTAAGGGTAGAATATAATCAGATTTTGTAAACAAAAGAAAAAAAAAGCTGATAAAAAACCAAACAAACCCATGCGTGTCAGCTACATTTGGTAGCTCCTGCTCAGTGACTTCTATATATTGAACTAGAATGCATGATTTAGGGTGCACGTATTTATTAATACAAGTACTCCAAGTGGTGGAAAGCATAGCCCATCTCTGTCTGCCTTAGTCTCTTTGGAATCTTCCATTGTAAATAAGATCTGAACGTGTAATGTTTTTGGTTAGCAAGTAAAGAGTGAGGACGCAGACAGGAGAAATCCTTTGAAAGTTCAGCAGACTAGGTCAATGGCTGATAAACTTTAATTTTTATTTTGCCTGTTTTTTTAATAGAGCTTTTTTAAAGAGCCTTTACAAAGCTGTCTTTCTCATTATATATCTCTGGCTTTCTTAGAAAGCAATTTTGCCAGCACCCCAGGTGGAAAAACTTGAGAAATGTTGAATCTGATGAGATAAGCTTTTAGTGTTGGAACTACAAGTGAGAATAAAAGCAAGCAGAGGGAAGGCAAAAAAGTAATAGCACTGGCTTTATGACAATGATTACTTCAATGAAGAATCCATTGCCAATAGCATAATTACTAAAATCTAGTCTTCCTGGCTTGCAAAAGGAAAAGAAAAATAACCAGATATGTCTAACTTAACTTTTTAATTGTTTTCTGAATCACATTTGCAGAAACCAGTTGGATTTACATACAGAAGTTCCAGTCATTTGCCCCAAGGAAAAACAAGGCTACAAAGATCCATGGAAAAGGAATCAAGTCTTCATCTCTCTTCACCAGGCCTGGGAAGGCATAGCCCAGTCATAAGGGTCGCTTTACAAAATGGCCATGTTCAGGTCAATTCGACAATAAAACATGTTCAGCAAGGTCTTCAGCTTGAATCACAGCAGCCTGTTCATAGGCAGAGCCCACCACTCCCCACTATAGTTTCTACACATTCATTGCATTCATCATACACAGCAAATAACAGGATGCCTGACCTTTCTCCACAATCAAATCTTGTAGCTGATGTTGTGGAAAGTACTTGTAATATTGCATCTTCACCGGTGGCATCATCATCAATGCCAGCGCCATCTGAAACCAGTTTGGGAAATAATGCTGTGGCCATTAACTACAGAAATGCATCTGGGAGTGTGACCATCAGTAAAGAGCTACCATCTTCTTCAGTCTCTATCAATCCTAGCTTTGGTGAGTTCCTTTGTAATAAATACTCAGAAATGAAGACTAAAAAACTGCTGTTGGTATAAAGAAATGTGCTTAAAGAAATCTCTTAATCATTATTTGCTAAAAGTAAAGGAGCAGGACTGGCTGCCTTACTAGCATTTCTGTAACGGAATAGCGTTTAAAACTTTTGAAATAAAGGTCACAAGAGTGTTTAATATGATCACTTAAAAATCTCTGCAGTGTATATACAGTTGCTTAGACTACCACAAGCCTTTGATTTACAGTACGTGCTTTGGGTTCTTTTAAGCCTAGGGCCTCTTTTTCTCTCTTCATTCTCTTAATATACACAGGTTACAAATAGGTTATATGTCAAAAGTAACGTGTGCACGCTATGCATGTGTTTAAAAAGAGATTGCCAGTAAAGCTGAGGTATACACCTGTATATGTTTTGCATTTAAGAAAATAACTTTTGTGTGTGAAGGAAGTCGCTGTTTTCTTCTTGTGGAGGATTTTATCAGTGAAAAATCCTTTCTATCCTCAGATCCTGCAGTGTTTGGTTTCTTTCAAAATACTTATTTCCACCGAAAATAAAGAATTCCATAGATCATTGCATTATAATAAACAAGCATCTATAAAATAGCACCATGTTTTAAAAACTCAGGCATTTCTTTCTGAAGTATAAATGCCTTGAGTTACTTGGAAGACTGAGCTACGAGTTTTTGGTTGCTTTTGGTCTGAAAAATAAATTTGTACTGCTCAAGAGCTGCACGCATAGGTGAAATACTAGGATATCTATCTGAAAATCTGTAAACAGTGTATGATTTAGCACTACTATGTATTGATATGCCATTCTTCATGAGTCATTATCTTGAATGATCTTTTTCATTATCTTGAAAACGTACATGGTATCTGCACATGTGTAAAATAGGCTAGTCTGAACATTTTTGGTGGTTAGTGTGACTCAAAAAGATATTTCTGTTAACATTTCAATTCAAAACTGTTTTTGTAAGACCAAGGATAAGTAATACATAGAATTAACTTCAGTAGAGAACATATACCAAGAGTACCACAGGGGTCATGAGAGAGTTTGAAAAAGTGTTCATTTTTTTTTTAACAACTTGCTTGGCTTTTTTTAACTTTTTTCTTTAAATGTTTTTGTTTTACAAAAGAGTTTGTTGGTGACCCAGTGAGAAATGTAAAAGTTCTTGGAAACTATTTGATGAAAGCTCGGCAAAAGACTAAACCAAAGTATGCAGCACGCTACTTAGTTCGTGTCTTGTTCCCCAAGGAAACTTTATTGTGCAGCATTATGGGAGTGAGTGCACGAGGGCGCAGAACATTGGATCCAAACAAAATTGCTGCAATAAGAGGTATGCTACTTTTCAAAATCTCCAGATTTGCTTCTTTGATATTTAATGAAGTTTCTAACCTACAAGGAGTCCTTTTCTGTATGTTTCTGCTAATCATTGTCTAGCAGCTGGTGAACTGATCAATGCAGTAGTGGATGTGCTCAACTCAGCTGTATCTTTTGGTTTTGAAATTCCTGCTTCGTAATTCTCAATGCTAGTTCTTCTTCAATGTGGATAAAACAATTCTGATTTTTCTCCTAGTTTTGTATTGTTCATGTTCGTCAGTCATGCTGACTGTTTCTAAGTTTTTCATTACAATTTATTTTGTGTTTGTGTGTGAAATGAGTTTTATGGGGTTTTTTGTTTGTTCCAGTTTTGGGGTTTTTTTTTATGGCCATCGTACACTTGGGACAAATGTTAACTGGTGATTCTTAAATACTCTTTCTCTTAAGTTCAATTCTCTTGTTTGCTTGAGAAATGGTCAAAATGGGGAAGGTGTTTTCTTAGAGATGTCAAGCCATTTACACAGATCCCGTGGCACATATATTTGAAACTATACATCTCCTTTCGGTTTAAAGGGTGGGAGATTGTTTAAGCCATGTGATGTAGTTGCAGCATTAACCTGTCTCTGGTTCTTGTGGAGGGTTTTTTTGGTTGGATTTTTTTTTAAGTTGGTATGATAAATCACACCTTTGCCCTACATGTACTAGGAAATGCTTAATAATAAAAGCATTATTCACAACACCTCAAAAAAGTATCACTGTGCGTCTTAAATTCATAGTGCTGTTTAGCTTCAAAACATGAGTTTACTATCTCTCTTTAATTAAAGCTGGAAATACAAAGCTTCTAAATGGAGAACAGTAATTGTGAAATATTTCTTGGCTTTCTCTCTTTCTTTCTAAATAAGAATACTTTCTGCATTTTGTCACAAAGCTTAAAAACTTTTCTATGTTTTATATGCAGAATTTCTTGCAACTAACTTTCCAAACTATGATTTGAGCGAGCATGGAAAAGACTGGAAAACCTGTATCACAAATGTCAATGCTATGATCCGCTGTTTACGCTCTGAAACAAAAATAAAACCTGTAAGTTGTCTCAAGGTGATAATTTATTAAGTACTAAGTTTGTGCTGCTTTCTCAGATTAATTGTTTGAACTCCTTATTGTACGAGTGCTCTAATTGGAAATTGCTTGGGTTCTGTCTTTGCGTTGCCCAGCATAGGCCTGCTGACTGCAGCACTAGGTCCATAGGGGGAATACTGGAACCATATCCCTTTCTCTTGCTCTGCCTCTTCCCACTCCTGTGTCCAGTATTCAGTTAAGAAATGTATAAGTGTAGGATACTAAAAGGAAAGTGTCCTGGTTTGAGGTAAAACAGAACCAATTTTCTGTTCAGTAATTTTACTTTGCAGCTAAGCCTCTTCTAACTGAGCTGTAAATGTTGCCCAGAAGTAGTGTCAAATTTGATTGCGAGCTTAAACATGTAGGTACTAGCACTGTTTTCACATGCCTTCCTTCAGATACATCCAGCCAAGTGTTTCAACTTTATATTGACTTAAACAACACTCCCAAAACAGTTGTAACTCCATTTACCTCTGCTTCTAAAAAGCTTTGTGCAAATCTGTGAATATTTAGTTTCTGTTTCACCTGTGAATTTCATAATTGAAATTCAGGAGTAGCTATATTCTAAATATCTGGAATCTAATTTATACTAAATAGGAAATGAACTGGAACAATAATTAGAAAACTGATAGGGTTCTCCCAGTGCACATGCTAACCTCATTTAATGTTTCAGGAGACAGCTGAAGGGAAAGAAATAGCGGCTGTTGCTCCAGATACATCTCATTGTGTAGATTTAAATTATAATGAAGATAGTGAAGGCAATTCTCAAAACTCTCAGAAAATGACCAGCTCCATAACTGACACGTTGCAGAATTCAGGACTGGATAAGTTTCCAGAAGCTTTCCACACATCTTCAGTCAAGAAACTACAGTCCTTGGAACCTATGGGTAAACTAAGAAATCTTTATCTTATGGATTTGTGTGTTACGTTTTAAATGGTCAGTGAGAAGCAGAAGATGCTACTGTAGGTGAAATTGTGTAGTAAAGGGATTTGCTGAACTATGTGACTCTTCTTTTCCTCTTAAGACAGTCACTTGGTGTATATATATAGTAAGTCTTCATGGGAGCAAACAAGAACATTATCTGGCTAAACAGAATATGTGTCTGCATCTACCAGTGTCCCATAATGCATATCCACTGTAAGGGTGGAAAGTTCAGCTGTAAGATATTTTGCTCAGTTTCTCTGAGTAATTATTTGTTCAGGAGTTATTTCACAGTTAACCTGATTTTTTTATTTGTGAGATATTCTACCTTAATGGAGCAAGCTAGCTCAAATATCTATTGAATGGTATTGCAGTTTCAGAAGAAAAGTACACCTTTCTGTAAAACTGACAATTTAGGACAATAATAGAATCACAGAATAGTTCGGGTTGGAACAAACCTTTAAAGGTCATCTAGTACAACCCCCCTGCACTGAGCAGGGACATCTTCAGGTAGATCAGGTTGCTCAGAGCCCTGTCCAACCTGAAGTTGAATGTTTCCAGGGATGGGGCATCTACCACCTCTCTGGGAAAGCTGTGCTGATATTTCACCACCCTCAGTGTAAAAAATGTCTTCCTTACTTCTAGTCTAAATCTTTCCTCTTTTAGTTTAAAGCTGTTACCCTTTGTTCTATCACAACAGGCCCTGCTAAAAACTTTGTCCTCACCTTTATGTCCTTTTAAGTACTGAAAGGCCACAAAAAAATATATCTTAAAACAGTCTTTATACTTTTTAAACAAAAATACATTGGAAAAAAATCCATGTACAGCATGTGATGCCTCTAGAGAGCTTCAAGGAAAATAAGCTGAGATTAGTTGCCCGTCAAAATAATTTATTTGATTAGAGTCACATTGGTGCTCTGTCAGGTCTGCTCCTGCACCCAAGATTTGTTAGTATTATCCCCCAGACCTCCTGATTTACTATACATTTTGCATTTCATTTTTTTTAGTGTTTGCAGTGGAGTCAGATTGAAGTAGTTAAAAATATTCGCTCTTTTTTTCAGTTTCCACTTACAGAATCTAAGCACTACCGAAATAGAAGAACTTCAATTTACCTATGTAATTGGAATAACATCATCTTTTCACGTGAGATAAAAATGATTTAGAAAGTAGTCATTAATAATACAGGTTACATTGCTAGCATCACTGAAAGCATATCAGAAGTGATGTTACATTGTTGTAAAACAGGCAGGGTTTTTTTGCTACCTGGAAATTTTCTGCGACATGTTGCATTTTAGTATTAGTTGTAGCATTATGTTTTTGCTTTAGTTTTTCCAAGCAAATACAGTAGTTTTGGGGATAACTTTTTGTGTTAATGTTATAACTTTTTTGTCTTAATGTAATACACAGGCACTTTGAAGCATAGTCAGTATAGGATAAATAAAATTTCTCTTTCTCTCTCTGATAAACTTTCTAGAACTTCTTGGAAGTCCATGGCGCAACGTTCAGTTGCCTTTCTCAGTCATTTATGTAGCTAAGGGGAAGTCTCGGCCAGAGTTGTCAGCTCGCTACCTAATTCGTCACATGTTCACTGAAGATGTGCTGGTAAAAAGCAATGTATATGGTAATCTTGAACGTGGCATGAGCCCACTGGACTGCAACAGAATTAATGCTCTCAGAGGTAAGTAAGAAAATCTCTTGTTTCAGTGATAATGTGGGGAAATTAACAAGAATAATTAACTTTTGTATCCTATAAACAAACCATGGAGCTTCTGAAAGAGGTCTGTGAAACTATTCTGATGTGTATTAGTGTAAACATGTCGAGAGAAAGTAGATGAAGTTATATTTAAGCATGTCAAGGAAGTCTACAGATCACAAACCCAATTCATATGAGGAAACTTAGTCTCCATGGCATCTGCTTGAAAGGACAACACAGTGGGAGATGGAAACACTCTGGAGGATTTTGGAGGGTGTGGGGATAGGGGCTAGGTAGGCCAAGCAGAGGTAATACACAGCTGGTTATGACTCCCTTCAAAAAAAGGGTTGGGGTGTGATAATCGGGGCAGTATTGCCTGTAGAGACTGTGAAATAATGGACCTCAAGATCCTGAGTAGAGTTAAAAAGGTCTGAGAGTACAGGCCCTGTAGTTTAGGAGAGCTGACTTTGGCTTAATTATGAAACTCGTAGGTGGGAATTTGTGAGAGACAGCTCTGGAGAGGATAGAAGCTCAGGAAAGTTGGCAGGACTTTAAAGACAGCATTCTGCAAGCACAAGAGAGTCCATCCTGACAACTTAAGAGAACTAGTAGAGTTATGGGAAGACAAGTTTGGCTAAGCAGAGAATCCATAACTGAGCTCCAGTGCAAAAAAGCAGTATATAGAGATTGGAAGCAAGGACAGATTATGAAATGGAATTTATCAACTTTGCCTAGGAGTGTTGGAACAGTGTCAGGAAAGCCAGCAGCTCAGCTAGAGTTGAGACTTGCAAGGAATTTCAAGGGCAACAAGACCAGCTTCTACCACAGCATTGATCATGAAAGATTGAGCAAGGGGAATGTGCTCAGAGGGTAGTGGGTCATGCTGTGCTTGGGAGACTGACACATGAGGTACTGTAGGGGTCTCTCCTGGTAGTTGGCCTGTTTAACATTTTTGTCTATGACTTGGAGAAAATGGAGAACATTCATCAGGTTTGCATTTGATAGCAAATTGGCACTGTATTAACAGGTGCATAGCCAATATATCAAGGGAAAGGATTATCTCCCTCTTTTTAGCACCTGTGAGTGGGCATTTGGATTATTGCATCCAATTTTGTGTCCTCTGGTACAAGAAAGAGATATCGATAAAGCTGGAGGGCCACCAAAAGGGATGGGGAATTAAAGCACTTGCCCAATGAGGAAATTTGGCTTATTTAGTCTGGAAAAGAGAAGGCTCCAAGAGGACCTAGTAGCAGCCTGCCCCTATCTGTCTTCTCAGTAAACTCCTAGAGACAAGCTGGTTGCAGCATTGAACATGGAAAGATATGAGACCACAAGCATAAATGGAAATGAGAGGTTCAGACTGCATATGAGCAACTCCTTTTCCCCAGGAGGACAGTCAAGCAGTGGAGTATGTTGCCCCATGAGGTTCTCTCATCTCCATCCTTTTTCCACACCTCAGTGGGCAAAGTCCTGAGCAACCTGTTCTGACCTCAGAATTGTCCCTGCTTTGGGAAGAAGGTTGGAGTAGAGACCTCCTCAGGTGTCTCACGGCCTCAGTGGCTGTGACAGGAAAGAGGCAGATTCAAGTGCCTTGCCATTCTAAGGGCTCAGAGGTTGTCTGTCCCTAGTCACCTAAGAGACTCTATTGAGAGAAAAGGTCTTGGTAAATGATGCAGTTGTTTAGAAGTTACAGGCGGGATAAGGACTGCTGCCAAGTAAACAGGCAGTATTTTGAATTAGACCATTTTTGAGCTATTTGAATAATGAATCTGTACTAAAGTGTGTCTTTTCGAATAATGTGTGACAGCCTATTCCACTGTAGGAGTATGGTCAGTTTTGCAGTGTCCTCAGCTTTCATGAATCCAGGTTGTCGTCAGGAAATTGGTGTTATTTATTCTATTTGCAAATGCTGTTCCAGAAGCAGAGCGAAAGTATATTATGGTTGGAGTTGCAGCAGATATTTTGCCTTCTGTATTGTTCTTGCTTCAGCATTAAGACTTCTGGAATACTGATCCATGCTCTTTCCTGAGAGTGAGTCTTCTGTTAGTCTTGTTCAGTTGTTCCTTCACGGCTGGATAAAGCAAGCAGAACTATGACAGTAGAATTAGCATAACAGTTATGCAGCAAGCAAGGAGGAATGTGAAAAAGGTTGTAGGTAGAAAAGGTGTATGGGTTATTACACAGAAGAAAACTGGTAAGATTTAAGCGCGGCCAGCACGAGCAATGGTGTTGGGGAAAAGATCATCAGGGTTTTGGTGGCCATTTGCTCCATGGCTATTACAGTAACTTAAAGAAGAGAGTTCAACATATTTGAAAAGGCTTGGTCCTGCAATATCGAAGTCTTTCCACCTTTCCTTTAGTTGCCTGTGTTCTTGTCTTATTTTCATTGTAAAAGTTGGCTTTTTGTATGAAAAATCTGAAGAGAAAATACCTTGCCAGGAATTCTGAAGTTTTGCTTGTGGAATGTTATTTACTGGGCTGGATCCCAGGCTGCAGACATGGTAATAGTGGAGTGCCTTCAACATATCCCAAAACTACTGCCTTGATGTGGCGTTTTACTTCCTCCTGTCTCCTTATGAAATCACTGTGGGATAGTGTTCACTGGGTTAGTAAAGCTGCTTATTTGACTAGTTCTCCCCATCTGGACTCCACTTTTAATCATATGATTCAATTTTAGGTAGTCCTGTGAGGTGCAGGGAGTTGGACTCAGTCCGTATGGGTCCCTTCCAAATTGAGATATTCTGTGATTCATCATACTTTTTTGCAATGTGCATCTCCTAACAAATCTTGAAACGGCTTCTCCTCCATGTCTGGAGGTATAGGGAAGTTGAAAGGGTTGTTAAGATCTGGACAGTGCTGCCTAACAGCTCAGCAGGTGTGGCAAGGTTGCCTCTGAAGATACAGCAATAGTGCTAAATGAGATGGAGCTGGGACTTGAATTCTCTGGGGTGATGTCTTTCAGGGCATGCTAGAAACCATTTCCAATATGGCAAGACTGTATGTAGCAGTGGGCTTTCCCAAACAATACGTATCCCTTAACCCCTAGCCTGGGAAGCTTTGCCACTTTAAGCGTGTCCACATACTCCCATAGTACACATATTTTGTTTCATGATGTTTTGAGCTTAAGAAGCATTCAAAAGATACATTAAGTGTGTCTTAAAGCTGTAGGAACACCACATAGGCTCCAGAGCAGATGAGAGACAAAGTCCTCGGTGTGGGGCTGCAGCCGGGCCAAGTCACTTGGTGCTGGGTCCCGAACGCAGTACCTGGCCCTGGTTTTGTTAATGTTATAACAAATGTCTGACATCTATAACATTATAAAAAATAGCCTGATTGGATTTCAGCAGCATCACGTCCCTGAGTGTAACCCTACAGAGCAGGAAGGGGCCCTGTGTAGCCTTTCTGTAGTCCCAACAGTTGGTCAATTTGTGTGAAAGAAAAGGCATAATTCAAGAACTGTTTTGTGGAGCATATACAAAGGCTCTGTGGGCCTGGTACTGTGCTGTAGCTCTGAGGCCAAGCACTTTCTTGAATTTGCTCTCAGGGGTGGAGGGGAAGAGAACCTGGCTGCTGTTTCAGCCAACAGCTTGTGTATCCACTGTCAGCATAGTTTATTACAGGAGCATCCTGGGAATGAAAGAACCTAAGGCGTTCTCACTTCCTGCTTCACTCTCCTGGAGCAGAGGAAACTGCAAGAGCACAAGTTTTTCTCCCTCTTATTTTTCTTCCTTGAGACCCATGCTCTTCTGGAAAAACAGGTTTCCTGGTTTGGAACTACAAGTTAAAAAATCAACTGTAAACAATGATACTGTATTAGATTTTTACTTGCTAGAATATATGAGAGCAATGGAAGAATGACAATGACATAATATCAACTAGCTATACCTTTCAATCTACTAAGGTAAATCTAGATGTTAATCAGAGAAGTAGAAATAGTATTGCCTTTGATTTGAAATTACAGCTAATAATTCCTTATTGTTGCTTACTTAAGTCTTTTAAGGGCTTGCTTAGAGACAACATATAGTTCAGCTAAGCTCAGAAGGATGATTGCTCCTCAGTAATTAAAAAAAATAAATTTAAAATCTGTTTCTAAAACCACTCTTTTTACTTGTTGAAGAGGGTGAGAAAGGTGCTGTAGTCTTACATTATCTCATTGCTACCAAACTCAAGTATTTGTTTACTGATCTTGTTGCACTATGGTAAGGAACAAGCTCTTGAAGTTTTTCTGTCACAGTCGTTCCCCTTTAGCTGTGTTATGTTGAATTGTTGTGTTTTAAAGTGAATATAGTTGTCAAAGATCCTCTGAAGGAGGGCTTGGTCCTGCTCAATGCTGGTCATTCTGAATAGAGCCTGAGATTTCTTTGCTCTGGTTGACCACATTAGAAGTTGATCAGCACTTCAAGGGATCAAACCCATGTGTATGGTTACGTGCTTTCTTTGAATACTTTGGTTTAATGCTTAGGCCTTTTGTTACTCATTTTCAGAGTAATCAGAAAGGGGTGTGTGGGGAAAATACCTGCCCTCTAGCTTTGCTTTTCAAGCCTCGTAATATGCCTAGCTATCCTGTTTTGATAGCATGCACTTGTTTTGGCTTAATTACATCCAAAAATAGTATATTGCTTGCATAAATAATTGATAACTCACTATTATATATTTGTTTATTTTTAGACTTTCTTCAAGAGAATTATCCATCCTTTGATCTAAAGGAAACTGGATATGATTGGAAGGCGTGTGTGGCTGCCATAAACAGCACAATCCGCAGTCTCAGACATGACCATAAAAAGGCTACAGTTGGAATCCGACGGAAAGCCTTGTCAATGCCACCACTGAGTGCAAAGAGTCCTCCACAGAGCCCCCCTTTAGTCAAGCCATTTGAAAGTGACACTATCAATCTCACAGACTGAAGCTCTCTGTCTCAAATCTTAATTTAGCAGGCTTTTTTAAATCCCACATAGAAGCATATTACATTGAGTACAGTATCCTATTATACTGAGTTGTCAGCAGCACTAAATACGATTGTTTCATGAGGCCAAAGTTAGGAGAAGACTTGGGAACCCTAACTCCTTGTGTAAGTAGCATTCGTGCTCTTCAGAAATTACTTCCAGTATTCCCTGTAGCATTTCCAATATGCTCTCCCCTAAAAGCATTGTACTCTGAAAAATAAATCTGATTAGAAAAGATGCACTGTGCATCAAGTCAGCAGAAGAAGTACATAGGAATGTGGAGAGGAATGTGTTCCTTAGAGGAACACTCATAGCCAGCTAAATTCTCTCATTATGTATGAGGAACGAAATTTGCTTTGACAAATGGATATTTTAAGCAAAAATATCTAATGCAGAAAGGAAAAAAAAGGTTTTAATTGCATCTAGCTAACTTGTATCTCTCACTTTTTTTGCCTCCTATAGTAGTCTGTTGTAGGATAAGGAAGGAGGCAGACAAAAATGTGAGTACAATTGGACTGTATTTTAGCTCTGATTTAGCTCTGCAGAAGCATACAAAAAAACATCCAGAAAAAACAGCCCAATAGTTGGTTTTGTTTTTTCTTGATGAAAATTAAAGGAAAGAATTCTGCAGGTGCTTGGTCTGCTGTTCAGTGGCATATGGAGTGGATGTCCATGAGATGGAAATCTGCTGTGGCTTTCAACTAGAGCATTTGGATCCTGATTCAGATTTGAGAATTGTGATTATTCACAGAGTCACAGACTGGTTGAAGTTGGAAGGGACCTCTGAAGGTCATCTGATCCACTCCCCCTGCCCAAGCAGGGCCACCTAGAGCCAGTTGTCCACCACCATGTCCAGACAACTTTTGAATATCTCCAAGACTGAAGACTCTGCAACCTTCCTGGGTGACCTGTGCAAGGGCTCAGTCACTATCACATTAAAAAACTGTTTCCTGATGCTCAGAGGGAACCTCATGTGTTTCAGTTTGTGTCCGTTGCCTCTGGTCATGTCACTAGGGACCACTGAGAAGAGCCTTGCTCTGTCCTTTTGTGTCCATCCTCTTTGCAACCTTCCCTCAGGTATTCATATACATTGAGATCCCCCTTAAGCTTTCTTTTTTCCAGACTGAACAGTCTTTCTCTCTGAGCCTTTCCTCACAGGAGAGGTGCTTCAGTCCCTTCATCATCTTGGTGGCCCTTTGCTGGACTCTCTTTAATGTGTTTGTGCCTCTGTTGTACTGGGGAGCCCAGAGGTGGATGCAGCGTTTCCGGTGAGGTCTCACTAGGGCCAAGGAGAGGAGAACAGTCACTTCCCTCAGTATGCTGCCAGCATCCTCCTAATGCAGCCCAGGATACCATTAGACTTCTTTGTGGCAAGGACTCATTTGCTGGTTTATGATCAACTTAGTGTCCACTAGGACATCCCAGGGTACTCTCTGCCCCATAATCTAGATCATGAATGAAGATGTTAAACAGCGTCAGACTCAATATTGGTCCCTGGGGTACTTTGCTGTTACTGGCCTTCATCTAGACTTCATGCTGAAGATCACCACTCTCTGGGCCTGCGCATTTATCCAGTTTCCAGTTCACCTGACTGTCTGCTCATCCAACCTGT
>JAOQGH010000001.1:126333795-126360679 GCA_025769975.1 Gallinago jamesoni | reverse complement strand
CCTTTTTGTCACCTCTGTACTTGCAGAAGCCCTTTTGTCATCTTTGGCATCCCTGGCCACGTTCAGTTCCAGTTGGGCTTTAGCTTTTCTAACTTCAACCCTGGATGCTCAGACACTGCATTCCCCCCCAGTTACTTTTTTTTTTTTTTTTTCCCCACCCTTTGTACACTTCATTTTTGTGTTTGTCCAGAAGCTCCTTGTTCATCTGCACAGGCCTCCTGGCATTTTTGCCTTACTTCTTGTTTGTTGAGATGGATCGCTCTGGAGATTGGAGGAAGCGATCCTTGAATTTTAACTTCCATGGTCCCATATTCTCTCCAGGGTCCTAATCCCATAGGACTCTTCCTAGCAGATCTTTGAGGAGGCGAAAGTCTGCTCTCCTGGAGTCCAAGATTATGAGCATGCTTTTTGTCATCCTCCCTCCTCTCAGGATCCTGAACTCCACCATCTCATGGTCACAGCAGCTAAGGCTGCTTTTGACCCTTCATATTCTCAACTAGCCCCTTATTGTAGGTGACTGAAGTCCAGCAAAGCACCTGTCCTTGTTACCTCCTCTATCACTCGGAGGAAGAAGTTGTCAATAATAAATAGTCATGCAGTTGCCTTTCCTTTCTGCCCACTCAACACTAAAGATTTATTAGTGCACTGAATTATATATTTAGAAAAAACAACAACAAAACCAGCCAAACAAAGTTTGAAAATTACTTGGGTGTTAAACTCATAAAAATAAATAAAAATTAATGACTATATATAGTCAGTGTCACATCCCCCTTAGTTTCATTTGTAAGTTGAAATGCAACAGCAGTAACTGTACAAAAATTAATGACTTCTTTTCTTGAGCAATTTCTTTGTTGCTTGGGGTATTTCGGTTGTGGTTTTTGTTTTGTTTTGTTTGCTTTCAAAAGAGGAAGTATTTGGTATGTGCCTTCCTGTTACTTGATTTTCCAGCACCAGTCACACCTTCCTCTCACTGTCTTTGTAATAGTTAACTGGTGCGTGACCTTGCCTTGCCGCTTGCGTTATGTCCAAGTGTGGTTCTCAAGTGTCTTCAGAGAAAGAAGCTTCTCAGAAGTCTGACACAGGGAACCAATTACGCCTCTAAAAGTTGGTGCAATGGTGGCTTCCAAAATTATGCCGGTGTACATAGCAGAACAACATTTAGCTGAATCTGCCTTCTCCAAGGCAAAGTTTTCATAGTTTGGTTTTTTTGATAGTAACAGGGTAAAATAGTGAAGTTTTTTCTCACTTCAACTTATATTCATGACAAACAGGCAGTGTTTATTATATGCACTATAGGAACAGCTTTTTTTTTTTTATTCCAAGTTAGGATATGCAATGGCCTTATCAGATATGAAATCCACTACCACCTCCTTGGCAGGAGTCTTCTGTAGGATTTAAGAAATAGGCTGAATTTCCATTTTGTTGGTTTTTTGTGTTTTTTTGTGGTTTTTTTTTTTTTTAACTAGAAATGTTGTACTGCAAATTTTGTTGCTCTGGTTTACTGCTAACAAATTCTGCCGTTGCTGATCTATAAAACAGTCGTTCTTGTCAATGCCAAGAACTTTGTTGTGTGTAGATATTACTAGTTCTGAACCTTAAAAAAAAAAAAAAAAAAAACAAAAATGCTTATATTTTTTCAGTAGTTTTATGAAACTTTTTCACTGTCCCTCACAGATTTTAATGGTAGAATGATATATTTATTGAATTACCTGTCTAGCACTGAAATCTGTTAGTGTGGTGCATACCTATAGCTTCCATATTGAAAAGAGAACTGAATAATTGAATAAAAGTAGAAATAGTTTTCTTGTTTCTGTTTCAAATGTATCAATTTTTGCTAAATTTTATAAAATAAAATTACAGTATTTTGCTGTTAGGAATAAAGTATTTTACAAATAAAACTAGCATATAGCACCTTGACTACATACGTGTGTCTGACGTTTCTTGCACTGTGGATCTACAGTTCAGGTACAGTTTCATCTGAAAAGACTCCTTTGATCTCCTTTCAAGAACCAGCGTTTTGAGTAGATCTTCTGATTCATTGAGGTGAGATGATTTCCAAATTTCGACTGCCTTAACTGATTTAGTAAACCAAGGCAAGCTCTTCTGGACTTTGCTTGTCAGTTACAGCTTTGTGTGAGCTATCTGAAATGGAGACTTCCACAAAAGGGTAGGAGTTGAGTAGCGTTTTTAAGAAACTCCTTTAAACTGCTACATTTTGGTAGGCCAGGCCTTATTCACCCTCTGGATTCGGTTTCTGTATTAGTCCTTATTCGAGGAAAAAACGGGGCTGGAAGGCAATCTGTTCATTTGATACATTGAGAATTCATGCCCTCTCCTCCTCCTCTGTAGTCGTAATACCTGTCCCTAATGCAGGGAGGTCCTTCCCCTGTGCGGTAGAGTTGGGCCCTTTATTCACATGTGATTGGCATCTCTGGATTTGAAATATTTCATAGTTCATCTGGTACTTCTGCCATCAGCCTTGGCAGCCCTCTAATCTAGTACTGCTCATGTCCAGGACCCGGTGCACTCTTCTTGATAATATTTAAAATGCTATGCTTTCTTGATCCATCTATTGTAGCTTTGTGAATGGTGGTGCATGCCGTATTTTCATAAGATACATTATTAATGATGCGTATAACTATGTTATGCAAAAAGAAAATATGTATGCATTACACAAGTATTAAAATACTTTTGTATTAATTTTCATCTTAGGATTGGCCCTAAACATTGGCAGTGATATGGAAGTGAACACCAGGGCAAACTCCATCCCAACCTCCAGTTCTCAGATTTCAGCAGAGGTTTCATCTATTTCAGACCTGCAATATTGGGCCTTGCCATATTAGTGGTCAGATCCTTTTTCCTATACGTAAATCTTCCTGCAAGAACATCACCTTAATGATTCTGTTTCCAACATAGCACTTCCATAGTAGCTGGGGAAAAAAAACAACACAAGGGAGTGCATTTCACTTTCCACAATATGAAAACGGTGGGGGTTGGTTGGGGCTTTTTTCTGGTGGTATTTCTTAAAGTTTAGATCCTTAAGAGTAGTTGTTGGGTGAGCAATAAGCTCTGTGTATCAGATCCTCTTCTGCTCTTGGGCTTCAAATTAGGTGTGCTGCTACAGCCTTTTCCAGCAGATTTCTGAGCGCTTGCTCCCGCGTTGCTGGAGAAGATGGGTTGGTATGTGAGCGAGTGAAAGGAACAGAGCAAGCATTCATTGATCTCCCTGTGCCTGGCAGTCCCATAAAGGGTTTTCTGTAGGAGTTTGGAGAGAAGTCTCCATGAAATAGTTCCATTCTTCCTTAGCTGCGTTAGGGTGGACAACTTTTATCCTTTGGTGAGATGGATCACTGCATGCTGTCATCTAATATTTGAATATAGTTGTTCATTGCACTTAATGTCAGGGAGCAGCTTGAGCAGTACTCCCCTCGGGGGGAGAGCACGCTGGGGCTGAGGGTACCCACAGCACAGCAGCACCATGACCTTCCCAACAGGCTGCTCTGGTCAGGGCTGGGGTGGTGACTGGCAGGGACCATCGACGGTCCCAGAGGAGACAAGGTAACAAGTTGGGTCCAGTTGACAATTCCAATTCCAGCTGGCAGCAGCTGAGACACTGGGTTTGAGGTTCCTGCAGGAGATGGGGCCAGTCAGGACTGGGAATGTGACTAAGAAAGGATGCCCTGGTATCTCTGCCCAATAAAGGGCTCTGCAGGGGTGGCCAAGAGGGACCTGGGCAAGCTACTCGGGGCAGCTAAGGCCTCTTGGTGACCCTTGGGGCTCTGATCAACAGTTCTGCAGACATCACAGCATGTATGCAAATAACCCATCTCACAGGCATGTTCAGCTTTTATAGCCAGAACTTGTCCCTTAGAATAATATCAGTACCGTTATTTTCTATTTTCTTCAAGTGTTTGTTCAGACTGATGGAAGTGTTCAAAGGGTTTTAGTATACGATGTAGAGAGGGATAAATATTTGCACAGTTTTTCATTGCTGGTTTTTTTTTTTGTGTGTAGATATGGCAATGGGATAATTCTCTTGTATAATTACTGATTTCTTTTGTTCAATATATGGTATGATATCTGTGCATGAAGTGAGACGGGAACTGCTGACTTTAAATGCCATCTGAACTATGAGTTGATGAAAATATTTAACTTAGAAGTTCAACTAGAAACAGGGTTGTCTGTTGCTCCTGCGTGGATTGAAGGCCGATAGCACCACCTACCGAGGGCCAAAAGTTTTTCTGAGAAGAGGAAAAACTGCCTGGCTGAAAGAACTAAATATTCTGACAGAACGATGCAGTTCCAAGAATTTAATTTTGGTGCATTCACTGAATAATTGAAGTGTCACTTTTAGCTGAGCTTTATCCTTTTAATCTAAGTTTTCCATTTAAAACGATCTAATTTGAGTTGGGATTTGTTTGTTCAGTGAAATGCTATTTTTGTTTTAGTTACTTTTAGCATCATCTGTAAATCTTTAACACATGGGGCAACTGTTTACCTTCAGTTTATAAGTAATAAAATCCGAGGGTGATGGAACACCAGGATCAGCATCCTCTTTTCTCACAGCCTTAGCAGATTCTTTGGCATTTAATCTGCTAGCGTGAACTTTCTGAGGGCGGCACCTGCTTTGTAAGCCCCATGGAGGAAGAGAATTCCAGAGCCATCAGCAGGCAGGCAAGTGCACAAGGCTTGGGAAATTCCCAAAACTGTGCAAAGGGACCACAGGTTCTCCAGAAGGACAGCTTTCTGCTGGTAGCGTCAGGTTTCAGATACAACAATATTGTAGGCCAGGAGACACTTAAAAATATTATTGGGTGCCTAGTTTGAGATAGGAAGGTTACATGACAGAGTAACCGGCCCAAATTGGGAGGAGGGAGGGGGATGGGTGTGTGTCAGATGTGGTAGGTGGCTATATCCCAAAGTATTTGGACAGGTGAAACTTACTGAAACAAAGCGGTGTTCTAGCTTTGGGAAGACATCAGGGTGATGTAGCCGTGAAAGTGTACCAAGTAAGTGCCAAAAAGACGAGAAAAAAGGAAGGGACCTATCCAGGTGTGACATTCTGCAAGATCTTCTGTTTGGGAACAGAGGTTGCTAACCAAAGGTGAGAAACTATACTGCTAATAGGATGCCATGCATGTTTTTCTTTACTGAATGCCCTGAATTGCTTAGTTTAGGTATTGCATGGACTAATACAGAATAAGATGGCCAATATTTGCTGACTAGTGCCTTTCCGTATGCAGAAGGCAGTCCATGCTTCTCGTTGGTTCAAGCCAAAGGAGTTAAAGCTCAGGTTGCTGCAAACATGGCTTGTTTGATGTACGCACTTCTTAATGCCTGCTAATGTCACAGCTTTTAAACTGCATATAGGCAAAGCCTGAGTGTCTGTAGGAATGCAGAGCGTTATTTCACTCCAGTTGCTCTCTGAGGTTTTGACTTTGAAGGCTGTTTGAGGGTTCGGTGAAAGGACACAGAATAACATCATCTGGAGCAGCCCCTTTTAGCCAACCAAGCTTCTCATTGGCTTGGTTGTGTGAAACATTTGCTTCTATACAACTTTACATCATTTCAGTCTAGAGAAAAGGAGGCTGAGGGGAGACCTTATTGCTCTCTACAACTACCTGAAAGGAGGGTGTAAAGAAGCGGGGGTCGGTCTCTTCTCCCAAGTCACAGGTGACAGGACAAGAGGAAATGGCCTCAAGTTGTGCCAGGGGAGGTTCAAGTTGGATATTAGGAACAATTTTTACACTGAAAAGGTTATCAAGCATTGGAATGGGCTGCCCAGGAAAGTGGTTGAGACACCATCCCTGGAGGTGTTCAAAAGAAGGGTTGACGTAGTGCTTAGAGACAAGGTTTAGTGATGGGTTTTTTTTAATCAGAGATAGTTTGATGGTAGGACTAGATGATCTTAAAGGTCCCTACCAACCTAGATAATTCTACGATTCTATGATTCTACTTACCTTGTTCACCCAGTCCACGTTTTGCTTCACTTGCACAAAACACGAAAGCTGATGAGAAAAGCAGGCCTGTTTCATTAAGCATCAGTTTGCTTTCTGAAGTCTGCATTATCACTGGAGAATGCGTAGGGCTCTGCAAGGAATGGGTCTAATAAGCTGGATTTTGAGAGCAGCTTTTGTATCACATCCTACTTTGCTTCTTATTGCCCAGAGCATCAATCTTCACTCAAAATTGGCAACAAATACGCTGAAACGGATTGGCTTAGTTTTCTGATCCACAAGATAATTTGTTTCCCTTAGCAATTACACAGGCAGGAAATTTCAGAAGGAAAGGGAAAGCTATTTAAGTTGTCACTGAGGGAATAAAAATTGTATTTTAAGTTCTTGATTGTTGCATACTACTATGCTTATATGGAGGAGTGAACTAGCAGTCAGGTGCTTAGGACATGAAAATTAAGTATGTAGGCATATTTTTTCCCCCAAGTTGTCAGAGAAAGGTGAAAACATTGAGAAATTAATAGTAATGCATTACTGATATGATGGGGTTTGTTTAAATGTTTTTGTAGATAATTTATTGATTCCAAACTGAGAAAAGTAAGAAAAATATAGGTTGTGGATTTTTAAAGAAACCTTAAAAGAAAACAACCAAACAAACAAACAAAAAACAAACCAGAAAAACAAAGAAAAACCCCAAACAGACACTGCAAAGCAACAAGAAAAAAATCCCCAACAACATTCTGCCACTTCCTTTAAGAGATCAAAGATAACATTTCAGTGTCACTATTTTCTGTTTTCCTTTTGCTACTGCTATGAAGGAGGAGTTAGTTTTCTACTTTATGGTCATGACCTTCTTGGAAACAAATTCAGTCATTTAAAGCAGCAACCTATTAAAACAGTTGTTTTCCACACATTGCAGAACTCTTCTTAAATTCCATTAAGATAGTTTTCCATAAAACATTCTTTCCATCCTTCCATGTATTTGGGTTATAAGTGAGTATTACTTTTTCTGCTGTGTGATCTCATGGAGGTGCTATTTGAGCACATTTTGTTCCCCTGTTTTTTAAGGATGTAGTTCTATAGAGCTACACTTTTCAGCGTTCACTGGAAGTGGAGATAAACAGAGAGAAATTCTTTACTTTCCTCTATGCAGCCAGTCAGATGTTTTTACATAGAGATCTTACTTTGGAATGTAATTTCTTTTTCCTTCTTATAACTATAGCAACAGTAATAGATACCTTTCCTATGACAAGCCAGCAAAGATTGTGTATTCTTTATAAAAGGAAAAAAGACCACCCCAAGCATTGAGACTTTTTGCATTTTTGTGGCTTTTCTCAATTTCATTTAAAATACGCACTTGTCCTATGAAAGTCTTTTCTCAGTAATTGTGGGCAAAACCTAGTATTGCTTAGTGTAGAGGCAGATCTATTCAAGCTTTTGCTTGGCTTTGAAATTATTAAAGTGATAATTGAGCCTATGGTCCAATTCTGCAAACAGCATCTGAGTGTGGAACTTCCATCCTATTTATGACTACTCAAGGTAAGAAAGATTAACATATGGAAACATGGTTGAAGGATCAGGATATAGGTTAGCAAATAAGAGCTTCATTCAAATGAAAAAGAAGAAAATAAGTATAATAACTCATTAAACTGTCACAAAGAACAAGTGTAGGAAATAGGCAGCGTGGGTGCTCCGCCAAGCTTTGCAAATTTCGCTATTCCATCCTCCTGCTGGGCATTACTGACCTCATCATGACTGTGCAAGTCACCCTCTTCAGTTGATGATTTGGCACGGGAGGCACTGCGCGGGGACAGGAACTTGCACGAGTACCCTGGACTCTGAGCAGCAATGGCTGAGATGCCCGCCCAAATGCGCTTCCCCCCACTTCCATGAAAGCAGAATGAAAGACCAAGAGGAGTGACAGTGCCTTAGGCTACCACAAAGCTCTGCTGAGGGAATGTGAGCCAAAGCCCCGGCTTCCCCTCTGTCACTGGGATCTAGGAATATAGTCACAATAGCAACCAGTGAATCCTAACTGCTTTGAAAAATGGAGAAAAATAATCTTCAGTGCTTTGGATTATGGAGATGTTTCCGGTATCTCTCTTAATTTCTCCAGAGGAAGTCCATTTAGTTAAATGTTAGGAAAATGGCAGCAATCACTAACAAAAGCCACTCATTCACATAGTAGAGGGATGCTGAAACCGTGACAAGTCGCTTTCCAGGCCAGGGGACGCTTTATTTTTGTTTCTATAGACAATGTTTTGTGCAAAAGGGTTTCTGAGCAGAGGTCCCGTCAGTGTTACAATAATAAGTAAATTCTGGCTGTTATTTGGAGGTCTGACTCAAACCCAAATGAAACTGAATCTCTCCACAGATCTTACTGGAGGTAGGCAAGATTGTTTGAAGTGTAGCTGTATAAAATTCTTTATTTTGTATGGGTTGTGTGTGAATAAAAAAAATTTCAGCTAGAACTATTTTGAAATAGCTTTTGTAATGAATATTAGGTCTTCTGCCTGGGGATCAAATGCAAATGCACCTCATCCCCAGTTGCTGATGAGTTGAAATGTGGAGTCCCTAACCCTACATGCACACTTTGAACACTTTTTTTTCTTTCTGCTGACAGCCTTTTAGCAGCATCCCCCCAGGAGGCTTATATTAGAAAGTGTAATCTATCTTCTGTTTGGTGAGTTCCAGGATATTTAAAGAAAAAGTGCTGAAGGAAGCAGACTGCTGCTGTACACCTTGCCCTGAATCAATTTCTGAGTCCTATGTGCCTATTTAGTAGTGAAGCCCTGCTTATCCTTATTTTAGGATTAAGTATCCTATGTGCTAAGAACATAGATAGTTCCTTTATTTATCTGGTGCCTCCTTGGTCTGCCTCCCCCTTTTCTGCCTACACCCTCTAGCCATGAGCCACCCTTCCCTGTCCCTACTTCCTCGCAGAACAAACCCATCCAAATCAGCTCCGACTCAAGGGGTTCCCCACTGGGATGTCTGTCTGAGTTCCTTCTTTCCCAGCTCCACGGCATACCTGGCTGCATAAAAGCACATGGGTTTTTGAACGCTGAGCCCTTTTTTTTTTATTTTTATATGCTTTCTGCTAACTTGGAAAGGTCAGCTGGGAGAGCTGTTGTTTAAGCAAATACAGCTTTGGGAGCGGTGACTCAGTAATTCGTATTGTCTGGTATCTCCTGACTTGCATCAGAAATGGAAGAACAATAGCAGAGTCTGACTCCCTGGGGACTCTGTGGGTTTGGTTTTTGTTTTGTTTTTAATAAAACCAAGAACGTTTGTTGGTGTTCGGAATGTCTTAGGATATTACACTGAGATCATGTATTTTAGCTGAGCTTTAGTCGGCCTTCTGACTGGAAGAACTGCACACACAAAAAAATAATTGTTCTGTGTGAAAAGAGGAACATTTTTTACGTCTGCAAAAGGCATTGCATTTTGTATGTGATCTCGTGTTCTGAAGTGCATTGTGAATGTGACTGAAAGTATACTGTAAAGGACTGTGTAGAAAGATATAACCTCAAATAAGCTATGTAAGAGAATTTTCTTTAAGAGAGAAAATTTACAAAAGGGAAAATAAAATAACTCTATCTTGAAAGCAATGCAAATGTTACACTGCATTTCATTTTTGTATGTCCTAGCCATCCCTTCCACTAAAAAGAAAAATGGATCCAAACCTTTTCTGCAGTTAAAAACATAGTGTTTCAACCATGTGTAATAGGTACCCTCCTCACTTCAGCCTTCTTGTAGCCCACCGCTGAAGTCTGTATTCTGATGTGCTGTAGAAGGGAATTAATCTCCTTACAGTTTTTTTTTTTTCCTTCCGACATTCACATGACATTTCCCATGAGACAGTGAATCCTCCTATCTATGCGCGCCATAAAACAAATATTGGAATTGTAGGTCATTTTAAAGAAATCCTTTCAAAGAAAAGTGCTTTAATTAACATTTACTTTTATTTGCAAAGGAACCTTGAAGATCCTTTATATCAGAATATAGGTCGCAGCTCCCAAAGAATACCAATGATGTGCTGTAAACTATGCTATTGATATATTAGCATCAGACTCCCAGGCATATTAAATCGTCGTGATTGTGAAGCACTAATTATCTTATTAATTTCTATTAGGGTAATGTGCAGTGACTACAGCAGAGGTCTGAAACTGCTGTAGAAGGTGAGGGATGCACAGAAGAGCAGTTGCAACCTGAGCAGGTGAGGAGCAGCATTGCTTACCCAGCTGCAGAGGGGGTGGCAGAGCCACGGGCGCTGCACCTTGCCCAGGGTCACTTTGAAGCCTGTTGCAAGGCTTGGCCTGGAAACCCAGGAGTCTTCAGCCAGTGTGCTGGCAAGGGGGTGGTAAGTCCTAGAGTGCCTTGATTGCTTTTATCATAGAATCATAGAATTGTCTAGATTGAAAGGGACCTTTCAGATCATTGAGTCTAATCATCAACCTAACACTGACAAAAACCATTGCTAAGTCTAAGCACTATATCTACCCATCTTTTAAAGACCTCCAGGGATGCCAATTCCATCACTGCCCTGGGCAGCCCATTCCAATGCTTGATAACCCTTTCAGTGAAGAAATTTTTCCTAATATCCAATCTAAACCTCCCCGGTGCAACTTGAGGCCATTTCCTCTTACCCTATCACTTGTTACTTGGGAGAAGAGACTGACCACCACCTCGCTACGACCTTCTTTCAGGTAGTTGAAGAGAGTGATAAGGTCTCCCCTCAGCTTCATTTTCTCCAGCCTAAACAACCCCTGTTCCCTCAGCCTCTCCTCATAAGACTTGTCCTCCGGACCCCTCACCAACTTTGTTGCCCTTCTCTGGACTCACTCCAGCACCTCAATGTCTTTCCTGGAGTGAGAGGCCCAAAACTGGACATAGTGTTTGGGGTGGGGCCTCACCAGTGCTGAATATAGGGGGACAATCACTTCCCTACTCCTGCTGGCCACAGTATTCCTGATACAGGCCAGGATGCTGTTAGCCTTCTTGGCCACCTGGGCAAGAAGTGATGATAATTGGCAGGTCATTAGAAGCGGTATGAAAGGGATGTGTACCATGGCCTCGGCCAGGCTGTGCTGGGAGCGGGCTCTGCTGGGGCATGGCCCACGCACACCCGCTCGCTCCTACACATGGAGTGTGGAGCATGGGGAAGTCCGTGGAGGGAGCCCCGGATTCCTCCCGCGTTGCCTGACCAGAGCAGAGCCTCTGAGGGGATTTTTTCCAGTCTTTGAATGGAAGAGCTGCAACTGGGGGGGTTTCTTTCCTCAGGTGTCGGAGATAGAAATGGTAAAAGTAATGAAAATCTGCTAAAGACTGGAAATAATGGAATTCCTTATATTTTCCCCATCTTCTCTAACCCCCTGGAGCATATGAATTCATTGGCAAGATAAGCCAGATACTTTATCCACTTGGCCACGCAATCTTGGTTTGTATCCAGGGGACTTTACAGGTGTAAAATTAACCACAGGAGAGCTTTTCTATTGTTCACTGACTGCAGAGCAAACATATGGACGACTACAACTGAAAAATAATTAAAACAATATTTGAGTACATGCCTGTTCCCTCATTTTATACATACAACACATGTAAATCCATCATTTTTTTTTTTCATTATTTTAATAAGGAAAACCAAAACTTTCTTGTTTAAAATGTAGTTTTCTCTGTGAAATAGTACCTTTTGGAGATAATCTGCATGTGCTGAGAGCACAGCAGTGTCCAAAAATGCTCACAAAAAGAAAGGTTTTATTGCTTGGCATGAACAACAGAATACCTTGGAATGATCCTGTGAAAATACTATGGCAGACTTCTCTAACTTGGCTGCCAGTGCCTTTCAATACCGTACCTCTTAAAAAAATAAATCTGGATTTAACTGATACTAAAAGGTCATGGTCTATCGGCTGCACTAAAATGCTTTTAAACCTGTCCCAACACACACACATCCAATAAACCAGGGACACTTCTTCTGAGATTTTCTGCTATCTGGTACAGAAAATGTATCTTAAAGTTTTCACAGACACATGCTTACTCAGCAGACTGGAGTGGTTCCAAATTAAGTGGTTTTTTAATTAAAAAAAAATATCTACCTAATTATATCTTTTTCCTAAAGAGACAGGAACAGCTGCAAAGCTGCCATTCTGATTTCTCTGATAAATAGCCTGCATTTTATTTACTTATTAAGACCATTTAGCACTACTGAAAGGTGCCAGTTTGAGAGCTGTAGAGCATCCAATTTATTTGGGTTTTTTCAAGTGGCCAGAACAACTGTGGCACAAGCAGCTGCATTATTAGCTTCCCCGCTGTGCCTGGCAATCTCAAAAAAAAACCAAAAAGAGAGACGGATTCACTCAAATTTGCCCCTCAAGTGGGAAGGGTGGCAGAGTGACTGAAGCTTGGATGGGATCAAAGGGAGAAGGAAAGGAGGAGTAATAGGGACAGCAGTGTGCAGGGGGGAGAGTATGGATGGACAAAGAGAAACGAAGTGAAGCATTACTGAAGAAGGCAAGGATGCTCCTCGGGAGAGGAGAGGGCCACAGAGCAGACAGTGAGATGGCAGATCTACTCCCACCTCTGACGCTAACCTGTTGTCTCAGTTTCCCACCCCCTAAAACCATTTTTCTCCCACCTGAATAAAAGCAAATCTCGCTTTCCTTTCTGACAGCACTTGTATTTGATTGAAGATCTAGAATATCACGTTGCTGTTAAATTGATTAATATGCATATATATCATTGTATTTGTGTGCATAGTGACTGAGGATTTCTGCCCTGGAGTTTGCCATCATAAATTAAAGTGCAACTGCTCCAAACTATTAGTAATCCACTATTGGTAATTGCTTGGCTGGGGGATGCGTTTCATGGCAATTACATCTGCAAATATGGTATGTGTTATGCTCTAGTAGTTCTTACGTTTTCTAAAGCAGCAAACAAAAAGAAACTTACAATGCAAACCACTGCCTGGTTACAAATATGAAACCCATTACATCAATTAGCAGCAGAAAAAGAAACATTTGGGTCCATATTTGGCACCATTATCAAATCTGCTTCTTACGTTTATGCAGTCAGTTTAATCCAGTGCCCCTCCACCAGCCCGCGCGTGTGTGTGTGTGTGAGCATGCATGTATGTGCACAGGCAGAGAAAACATATTTATCAATTATTTGCACATAGAAATAGAACAGGTTAGCATTGTTTCAATAGCACGCAGGCACACACAAACAGGCGTAGAAGAAGTTCTTTTTTTTGGAGATTGACCTCTCAAAACTATTCCCTTGGCCCGGCTCCCTACCGTGAACATCAGTGGGAGCGGGTTTACAGCTCAGCTGCAGCTGAGTACAGGTTTGCAGCAGCTTACACCTCTCCTTCCACCTGGGTTTAATTTGCACTGCCAGCCCTGGTGGTGCGGGACGGTGCTGGGTTAGGTGAGCTTGAAGCCCAGGAAGGGGTCAGGCTGGTACAGCCGCTTGCAGCCTGAGCCAGTGCCAGCAAGCTGCCCTGATGAAGACCAGGTAGGTTAAACAAACTCCACAGCTCCACATCGGCTGCATCCCCAAGTACGGCACACAGACAGCACAGACCTGGGGCTGAAGTCTGTCCCCTGTCAGCTACGTGAAGTGAACCCCCCATTCCTGAGGCTTTCCCAGGGTTCTGCTGCCGCCCCCCCCGCCCTGTGCCTGTGCCCCCTTCCTCTGCTCAGAGCAGCTTCTGGAGGGAATCACTGTAAATTGCTTCATTTTCCTCTTCCATTGTCTGTGGTGGGGGGAGAGGACAAAATATCTTTGAGGCAGCAATGCTAGAGATGATCTCAGAGTACAAGTGGAAAAAAGACAGTGGCAGCAGGCAATCCAAGGAGGAGGAGGAGGGCTAGGCAGCCCTGTGTCAGCCCCAGAGCAGGAGCTCAGCATCAGGCTGTAAGGACAGGGGGAAAAAAGCAGATCCTGCACCATCCCTCCCTGGCTCTAAGGGGCTGGTGCAGAGTTCAAGGTTTCTTCACAATGAAGCAGCTGGGCAACACCTGCAGGCAGTTTATTTAAGTCGTTGCTGGATTATTTTGGGAATCTGACTGGGTTCCAGGCTGGCTGCTTCTGAGGAAGTAAATACTTAAAATGTTCAAGTGCTTTGCCTAAGCTGTGTGTTCTGGCAAGGGGAAAAAAAAAAATAAAACAAAGCAAAGTGTGCGGTCAACAACAGCCAGGGAGACTGGAATGTGGAGCTCATAAAAACAAGAGACTCCCAAAGCACAGCGGAGCAGCCTCTGCCTGGGCATCCCTGCTGGGATACATCACTGCAGCCCCCTTATTCTCAGCCCAGGCATCCTCCTACTGAGCTGCTTTGAACAACACTCTTGGGGGACACACATCCAAAAGCACCAGGCACCCTGCTCGTCATGCGACCCAGCTGGTCATTTTAGAGGATGGAGAAAACGGAGATGATTTCACACCTGAGTGGGAAATTATTCCTGTTAGAGCCTGAGTAGGATGCTGAGAGCAGCCACCCTGGTCGCTACCAAGCAACAGGGCAGTGCTGGGATGAATGATGGGGCCATAGGTGCAAGGTAACAGCATCTAAAATGAAAGCTTCTCGTGTTATCAGGACAAGACACTAGTGAGCAGGGCTGGTCGGATTTTAGCAGGCCATTTGACACTTCTTAAAAATCCACTTGGATATGGAGCACTCATTTTTGACACTGTCATGAGAGAAAAGTAACATTTATGATCCTGAGGGAAGTTGGTTTGAAGCAACTTAAGGACAAGGACCTGGATGCATGCAGCTGGGCTGGGGAAAGATGCACCAGTTAGCGAATGACAGAGGAACAGCTGGTTAAAATGATCTTTCCAGCTGAGATACTGCTTTTCCCAGGAGCCCGTTTGTTGGCAAAGGAAAGTCCATCACTTCTGGCCATGATCTGAGATGAAACGATACAGATGGTGAAGAGAAACTATATGGAGTCAAATCAGGTGTTGTGTTGCGTCAGCCACTGAAGAGCTCTTAGCATCAAAGTATCTGGAAACATGAGAGGAAAGAAGTTTGGAGGAACCAATGTCTACCTCCCACCTCCACAGCCTTGCGGGCAAAAAAGGCAGGTTTGGGGGTGCATTTACACATGCCTTTTCTTTTTATGCTTTTCTTGGACCTTATGAAACCCAAACAAGCAAAAGCCCCCCACGGTGGTGTGGTCACAAAAGAAATGTCCCCTCCTGCATCTCTATAAAAGCAGTTCTTCAAAAGGCATCTACCTTTTCATCCAGGATTTAAATCCCTTGTCTTTGGGACTCAAGGTCTAATAGCAGCAGATACGGATTTCTATTTGAAGACCTTTGTTGTGATAACCCACTAAGTCACAACATCTGCTGGCAGCAGGGGGCATGCTCAGTTCAGCTGGGAAGCTCTTGGGGGCCCAGGGAAGCTGTGGAGCTTACTGATGGCCACGTGGCAAGTCAGCGGTTGGAAGGATGACACCAAAGGAACAGAGATGAGGTCGAACTGCAGTCCTGGCATCTCCAGTACCAACAACACTATGAAGCTGTCATGGTTTCAGCTGGGATGGGGTTGACTTTTTTGCTAGAAGCTGGTGTAGTGCTGTGTTTTGGATTTGGGATGAGAATGTTTTCAGTTGTTGCTAAGCAGTCAAGGTCTTTTCTGTTCCTCCGCCTGTCAGTGAGGAGTCTGAGGGTGCACAAGAAGTTGGGAGCAGACACATCCAGGACAGCTGAGCCCAACTGACCAAAGGGCTCAGTATATGACGTCACGCTCAGTATATAAAGCTGGGGGAAGAAGAAGGAAGGGAGAGATGTTCAGAGTCATGGCATTTGTCTTCCCGAGTGACCATTACGTGTGATGGAGAGCTGCTTTCCTGCCGATGGGAAGCAGTGAATGAATTCCTTGTTTTGCTTTGCTGGTGTGCATGGCTTTTGCTCTACTTATTAGACTTTTTCCTCACTTTCACTCTTCTGATTCTCTCCCTTTCCCAACTGGGGGGAGTGAGCAAGCGGCTGCGTGGTCCAAGTTGCCGGCTGGGGTTAAACCACAGCAGCCGTGCAGCAGCCATTTCAGTGACCTTCCCCTTTGCATGCTGTGCTTGTAAACGTTGCCATCCAGGGCTGTGACAGAGGCGGGTTTGCCTAGTTGAGCAGAAAGCACTGTTAAAATCACAGCCTGGCTGCTTCTGAAACCTGCCTCCAGCAAGCTTTGCTCTCTGTTTGCTCCTCCTGGGAGCTGCACTGCTTGTGCCTGACTCAGGAAGACAGATCCTCCATCCCCTGAAAACAGATTCAGAGCCAGGAGCCGTGCTCCCTCCCCAATCACATTTGCTAGCTCATGGCAAGCTCTGCCCCTGCTCCAGAGCTCCATGACCATGCCAACCCCCCAGCCCTGCACATGCCACGTGTCCATGGGGGGGTTGCCAATAAGCTCTGACCTAGTTCCCTATCACCCTCAGATCTGTGGGTAGGAAGGATTTCTTCTTTCTCTCCCACTCACCCTCGAATTGCTAGTTTTCATGGCGCTGCTGGTGTTGACTTATTTGAAATGGAGGAGGGAGGTTCCTCTTTCCCATTTTGCTATTGGTATCTAAGCCTTTTGCACTTTGTTTTAGCCCAGGAGGACAAGCTCACTACAGCCTCCTCTCATCTGTTATGCCTCTCTTCACCCATGTCATCTGGATATAAAATATCTGCTGTTAAAATGAAAGGTGAAGCTGGGAAAGAATGCAGGCTGTTAAATACAGAGTCGTGAGCTCAAGAGCCTTGCCATGCCTGCCGTAACGCTCCCTGAAACACGGCTGTCCCTCCAGGCCCACCAGCACAGTTAAGGGCCTTCTTCCCTATTGCAAGTGGCTTCATCCAGGAATGTCACAGCACGAGAAGCAAAAACCCTGCCGCATGGAAAGGTTTAGTTGTTGCCCTTGCAGATAGGCACAGAGCAATTAATGAGAATATGTTTCATCCTCTTTCTTTTTCTGTTATGGAGCCCTGTTGACATAATTGCTAAAAACCTCAGCTTTTTAGTGAGCTCCTGTGCTATTCATTCAGTCTTCAGAGGATTTAAATGGATTTTTTTCATGTCAGCACAGGGAGGACTACACATGCGTTGGTCTTGGGGAAAAGATGGTGACACCAGCAGTAGGGGTAGGGAAGCATGACAGTTACAGGACCAGCAATGGATGCACTGAAGACACCTCTTTTCACACTCTGCTGCCAGCAAACACAGTTTAGAGAAGGATAGAAGTTTCTGACCAGCACAGCTTGGACAGACATGGCTAGAGATTCAAGAAGTCTGGTCCCTTTTAGGCATATCCATCAGACCTGATCCCAGGCCTTTGAATAAATGGGATAATTTTCTCTGGTCCTTGCTTGAGCTTATGGGGGTCAAAACACGAGAGGAGCCAGCTCCTCTCCTTCTCAGTTCCTGTGAAAGCCCACTTTGCTGAAGGCATGGGCATTACTTGTTTGGGTGCCTCTGTGGTAGCTGAGATCCTTGAGTAAAGTTTCCTCCTGACCATAAGTGCTGGGCACTTGAGAATGTGGCCCCTCAGGTGCTGACTGAGTAAATCACCTGCAATGTGCTAAAATCAGATGCACAGTATGCAGTCACCTTTCTTGATCAAGGGAGGATTTCCCTTAAACTTGTTCTTGAAATCTGCAGTTGTGAGCCTCCTGCAGCCATCACTCTGCAATGGCCAGCAAAATGTGTTCAGATTTAATATCAACAGCTCATGGAGTAACACTCCTCCAGAGCAAAGCTGAGCAATGGGAAGAAGAGGGGAAAATCTGCTCAGTCGTGATAACTCGTGTCCTGTCCTTTAGCAGTTCAGCAGAGCACAAAATACCCATCTCTTCAACAAGGGAAGGGGTAATGAAGCAGTTGCAAGAGCAGGAAACCAAGCTGGAATGGGGACTTCAGACGTTAGTGCACTTTGCAAATAAATCAATGCACCAGTAAGTAAGTCATTTCCACTGTCAGACTCCCTCCCCCACAAATCTCCCTTGACTTAAAATTGAAGACACATCTACCCCCTCTGAAATTAGCACGTTGTTACCTGGGCTAAAGTTTACCTCCTGATTGCACAATATGCTTTCCTATTTCAAATCTGCATTTCTTGGTTGCACCAGCTCAAATAGGTGGGTCGCTATTGCTGCTGCAACTTTAATAAAATGCTCTTCAGTACACATGAAAATCCTGTGTTTTGGAGGCTAGGAAAGAAAACACTGACAGATGACATCTTTTCTGAGCAAAATGAGAGTAGAAAGCCTCTGCAATGACAACATTCTTCTGAGACCGGACTGCATGCAGAAAGGTATGCAGAAGACCTGTTATGTCCCCTATGGGCTGACACTTGGACCCTCTGTCAGTGACACCAGCTTACTCCTTCAAGTCACCATGGTTAGTGACTATAACATGCTAATTTAGTCACTCCTGGTCCATGTAAACTCAGTTTTTCCATCGAACTGGCAATGAGTTGGCACGACTTGTTTTTTTCCTCCATCTTAAGACAAGACAATGAAGCCACAGAGCATACAATAGTGGTTTTTTTCCTGTGGGGAGACATTGTTTCCTGAGAAACCAGTGCTCTGTTTAGAAGTAGCTTTATTTAAAAGGATATTATGGGGATTAATTCCACCTCTTTGCCATTTCTTGAGGCAGCATAACCAGGGTCCCGCAATGGGGGAGTGGCGATGAGATCCTTTTTGACTAAGAGGTACATAAAGACCCAACTCCCACTCCATCCCTGAAATACTGTATCAGACTAAAGTTTTATCTAGTTCAAGACCTGGTCTCCCACAGTGTCCAGAAGCAAACACTTAGGAAGGGTATGCAAAAAAAGGCTAGTGCAATGTCACCTGTCACCGCACCTCTTCAGTCTCCACCAGCCAGCTATTGCAAGACTTCCCAAGCTGGAGGCCCCCCCCCCCCGGAACTTTTCTAATCCCCTTTTCAGCTGCTTTGAGCCATTTATGGCAATGAGTTACACAGCTGTAATTCTGCACAGTATGAAACCAGCTTATCTCTGTGTTGGTTTTCAAATCTGCTGCCTGTTTCTGTCATGGGGTGCCTCCTGACTCTTGTGGTAAGAGAACAAAAGTTGCTGCCTGCCCACCTTCCCCATGCCATCTGTAGTTATATAGCCCACAGGCATAAATTGCCTCCCTCATCTCTGTTACTGCTGTAGGGGAACAGAAGATTCTTCCTCTCTTTATTCCTCCTACATGTGTAAGAGGTCCCATCTTCTGATCACACACTTTATCCTTCTCTCTAGCTTCTCTAATTCCTGTACATCCATTTTGGCAAAGACTGACCAGAATTACATAGGGTAACCATGATGTGTGTGCTCTATTGATTTCTGCACCAACATTGCTTACTTTTTCCCCCCTGAGCATATACACTGCAATAGCAGCACTAATTATTCCGTCCTGCCTTAGCAATGTGTATTTCTCAGGCTGCTGAAAGCTAATCTTCTGAGGGAAGCGGGTAGTCTGTCCTCCAGTGCCCGTTCGCTCACTGAGGTCGTTCGTGGAAGTTAGTCTTGGAAGAAGTTGCAAGTTTGCGACGCTGGTACATGCTCCCTGTACACTTGATTCGTAATGACAAGTCAGTGAGGAGGTGATCAGATGGCAGTAATTCCATGTGCTACAAAGCAAGTTGGCCTCAAAAGCATCATCAAAAATCAATGGAACAGTTTGCTCTCCAGCCATAGCCCAGAGGATCTCCAGGATTTACACAGTGTTTTCAAAAGCTAAAAAACTCTGACCTTTCTCAGGAAGGTGCTTGAAATTTCCTGAAGAAATTTAAAATCTTTCTGTTAATAAATTTAGCCTAGATGCAGCTCAGTAAAACATTAAGTATTAAACATCTGCTGAACATGAGGAACTACTAAGAATGCTAAAAATGTGTAATCCCATTCCTATTTAGGTCTTTATTCATTGTGGCAATTAAATATATGCAATAGTGCTCGGCTGCATTAGGATCTAAGTACCTGCATACAATTAAATGCTGTGCTGAACTGAGTTCCAAAGCCAACATTGCTCTACAGGATTTTAACCTATATTTCTGTCTACTGTGTACTTCGGTTTAGTGCAGAGAATATTTATTACTTTAGCAGATATTTTTCCACAAAGAGGGATTTACTCTAAAATATGCCACACGTGCTATTTTAATGATTCCAGCTTGCAGAATTATTTTGTGGTAGGAATAATTAATAAGGTTTTACATATACATATGTAAAAAATCAGGTTAATATCTTGATTAACCACTTCAAGACTATTCTAGGCAGCAGCAGTTTGCAGGTTTGGCTGCGTATACATCAAAACATTCTGGAAATATATGTACAGTAAACTAGTCAGAGTTTCATGTTGTTTTACACATATATGTATATGGGATTTTTTATAAAGAACACCTGAAAAACAGGATAGAAGCCTTTTAAAATCTCATGTAATCAAATCCACTGCACTTTGATCTACTAGATTGTATGACCATTAAGATCTACAACAAAGTTTCAAGAGGCAACACAAACCCTGCTGTTCACACTGGTACCCCCAGCTATTGCTGGTTTCTTTTGGGTTTGCATTGTGAGCTTATTTAGCCAGGAATGCTTCTTTCAGCAGCGGCATCTGCAGCATATTGAATATTGGACCATAGTGCCATCCGTTCTGCTTTCATCCAGTTGAATTGCTGGAGTGACTGAGATGCAAAGAAGTCCCAGGACTTGCACATGGCCACACAAAGAGTCAGTGACCCAGCTGTTTTAAAAAAGAGAATAGTTTTCCTCTCTCTTTAGCAACTTTATTGCAAGGCGTCCTTTATACATATTAGACTATTTCTCTTTTTCAGAAGGGATGGGTCTTCATGGAAACCACTTATGCTTCAACTCATCACCTTTCCTGGCAGAAAAAGTCTTCCTTAGGAACGACTAGTGATTTTTTTCCCCCTTTTCTATGAAGTCAGTGGACAAAATAAATTAATTTTTAAAAATTAATTTAAAAAAAATAAATTGAGGACAAAATAAATGAATTTTCTTTGGCACAAACAAAAATACCCAAATTACCATCAGTGTTGTCTATTATACAGTGCCATCTTCTCTCTCTTTGCAGACTTCATGTTACTCTCTTCAGAAGCTTTTTTTTCTCCAAGACCTGCCAGCTTTTCAGATCAACCTACATGCTAGTTCCATTGAATCATTGCATGACATCTGCTCATGCCTACCAGGACATTTAATTGTAAAGCTTTTTGCTTGATTTCTTGTATGATTTTTAGTTTGTTACTATTATTAAGTCTAAGTGGAAACCAGAATGTTGTTCCATTCATAGGTCTTGTGTCTTTTTCTTTTAAATTGAATTTTTTTAAATGAGGCTGGAATTCCAGAGGTGATAAATTCATTCCAATGGATGGCAGGGTTTGCGTCCTTGGAAATACAGAAGCAGCAGAACAAAACACCATGTGCTGGCAAGCCAAAGTGCTCAGATTTAATTTGATAACCTGATAATGCCTCAAGAAACATGAGAATACCCACAAACACAGCATGGTTGTGGTTTTTTCCTCAAAGTTCACTGTCTTCTTAGACAGTGGGTTATTTTTGCATCTTTCTAGAGTAGATTTTGCCAACATTCATCAAATATCATCAGGAATTGAGTACAGCTACAGTATATGTATGTAACCTTGGGATCTGACCCATTTCGGATTGGTCCTTTGCAGGACCAGCACTGCTCACCATTGTCTTCGCTCAGTGGTAAGATCATCTTTTCTCTGTGCTCAGTTGTGTTCTCAGTGACTTACTCCCAAAGGCAGTAAGAAACAGATGAAATTTAAAATGGATTTTTCACTTGAAAGAATCCAGTGAAGAGATATTAAGTTATTCTGAGTTACTTTTTTGGGTTACAGTGAGTGAACCCTTTACTTGCTGATACTAGTAGTGTTGCTTGCACACAAGCTGGCAGAAAAGGACTCACCTAGTGTGCTTTCTCTCACATAACATCCCACATTTCTAGTCTCTCACTGGCTTCCATGAGAATATAAGAATAAATCCAATTAAAAAAATTTTCTACTCCTTTTCACTCCCACTCTGTTCACCAGATGTGCAAGCTCATCCCGAGCTTGAGTTGTCAGCTGGGTTTCCTTTTTTGGTTTATTGACTTACCCTCAGTAATGTGGGTTCCCTCAGGGGTTCTCGGGTGATCCTGGGTTCACTTAGAGCCCTACAGCCCATGGTCCTCAGAGGGTGTTTGCACTCACGTGACGGGTGGGTGAGGAGATATAGAAATATGTACTTGCCCATGGGGCTCAGTCAGCACATCCACGGCGATGCATAAAGTGGACTAGAGCCGCTCACCCTCCCTGGCTGTTGGGAGTACTTGGCATAGCTAGCAGAAATTAGCACAACTGAGATCATATACATTTTCATTAATCATCGTGAGCCTTAAATAAAAGCAGCACTGCTGGCAGCTCTGATTAAGAGCTTTCCATTGATCATAAAAGCCTAACACTAAAACGAATTGTTTAATGTTGAAGGATTGATATAACAGCCAAATAATTTGATTTATCGCAAAACCAAGACATAAAAAGAAAGAAAATATTTCAAAATAAGGATGCCAGATTCTCTGTGGCAGGCCCTGAGCTAATTTCAGGCTCAGGGAGGAAAACACCTCCATAGCCAAGTCTGCATCACAGTACAGGGTGGTCACAGCCCCTCAATGTCTGATGGATGCCTTGGCCAGCAATAATGTGGAGGAAGGAGGCTTGAGATGCCTTAGCTTTGCGCAATAGGTCTACTCCTCTCCTCCGTATGTGTGTGTGCTTTCATATGTCCCCACTATAATAGATATGCATTTTTATACAAAGCAAGAACATGAATAGAAATATTATTTCTTGTGAGTGGAATTCACCTTGTCTGATCACTTCAGCCATTTGAAATCTGGGGACTCAGGCTGGTTATTTATATTTAATAGCCTCTGTTGTTACTGGAAGAAGAGAAAGCAGCTCCTTGGTGAATACATGTTTGAGGGGATCTGAGCCACCTTGTGGAGATGTCTGTTTCTGTTCACTGTCTAGCCAGAGAACCAAGACTCTCAGGCTAAACACCTAGTTTTCAGATTGTTAGATACAGATATTCTTATGTTTGGGTGCAGGATGATAGAAAGTGTGAACAAATAACATGGTATCTCATCTTTAGACCTGATGATTCCCCAGAACTCATTCACAAGAAATAACCTGCCATTCTGGTGTATACTGTGTACCATCCCAGGTAAAAAATGCACTTGCAAGTACTGTACCATATTCTTGATAATGTGTGAAAAACCAGAGCCCTTCTTCTGATCTCCATTCTGACTACATTCATGCTGCTCAGCAACATGATTTTTTTTCAGGATGGAGGACTCCTTGGAAGGGTTTTGGCCATTCATCGTCAGCCCTGTAGTTTCTGAGAAGAAGAGAATAGGGAGGTGGGTCCAATCATTTGGAAGAAATGAGACATAATCCAAACTTCTCTGTGCCTGCTTAGCTACTGAAATGGCTGCTCTGGCTCTGTTAGCAGCTAAGCATCTGTCAAGCTGCTCTGCTCTAGCCAAAGCTTACTCAGTGGCCAGCCAACTGCAGGCTGGGTGGTGGAGCTCTACCAGGACTTAAAGCAGCCCTTGTCTGTGAACTATGTGAACTGTGCAGAAAGAGTTGGGAGAAGCCCAAAGACCATCCGGCTCCTTCACTTGTCCATCAGGAGACAATACTTACCTCTGGGTGGGCAGAAGTTTGCAAAGGAAGTATGTTGTCTGAACGTATGTGCCAAGCGTGGCGACATATGGTCTGAGCATGGGACAAGTTCAGGAAGTGTGTGTCCACCTCACCAGGACCTAGGGTACAGGAACTCTCACTTGGAGTGTGTGTGCAAGTGCTATATCCTCCCAACTTTCATTAGCCTATAGTTAAAGTTGTTTCAGTGTGCCTCTTTCATAAATGTGTGTATATGTCTGTCTGCTTGTAAGCATATGTCTTAAAAACGAGTGCATATGCTACCGAAGTCTGCCACCCAAATCCTCCTCCCAGTCTTCCACCTGGTTTATTCAGGGCTCTTCCTGCTTTTGTTCCCACTTTAATGGTTGCACTCCTTTTGCTTTCTCCATATGCATGAGCGTGTATAGATGCCAGATAGCATCAAAGATCCCCACAATAATTTCCTCCTGGAGATCTGCCAGCGAAAAATAGGGCGGACAACAACTCTGTCCGTACAGCGTTGCAGTGGAATTAATCTGTTTCTTTGTTTTTAAGGGAGGGCTGTGGTGTAAATCAGCCTGGTTCCCAAACTCTTCTGCAGGAGGAAGAACATTCCTGGGTTTCACTGTTCCCTTGCTGGTTGTTGAGCATCAGAACTGAAGCTTTTTCTTCAAGTCACAATTTTCAAGTACTGACCCTTTAAACTTCCCAGCATCGAACCACTTTAATGTCTTTGTGCTTCTTATTGCCCAGTAGATATTGACTCTTGCAGCACCACAGTGGTTATGGCTTTGCTTTTGGTTATGGCTCTTTAAATGTTTTAGCAGGGCTTAGTCAGAAGCAAACAATCATAGGGGAAATTCCTGTTTAGTGCTAATGCCCTCGGTTTGGTGGCTGTGCCTCCTCAGGGAAGTTCACCATGGATGAATTTGCATTTTTCAATAAATAAGTGAATATTAAAGCACAAAGGGAGCGTTCTTGCCCCTCTGTGGTTGTTTATTTGTATATTTTGAAGTTTATTCTGAATTCTAATGTGATATGCCCATGTGAATAGGAACATTTTGAGTACTGTCTGCTTGCTATGATCCCAATAAACAGTGGATGCCACTAATGGAGTCCATAGCACGTTTTTGGAAGCAGAATATAGATGGCATATGGCACAGAAGAATAATTTCATAGTAATAAGCAAAAGACGGTTATTAGCGAGACACCGCTTTGTAGCTAGTGGTGTTATGGATAATGAGGGTGGTGAAGAAGAACCTGTTCTGAGTGCTGGGCAAGAGCTCATTTCTCCCCTCAGCAGAAACAATACTATTCCTAAACCACCATTGATCCTTTGGTAGACTTTGGGGGAAGCTGTGACAGTGCTCAAAGTTGAGCTGCAGCGCGGCTTTGGGACTGGGCTGTGCTGCAGCTGGCAGGAGAGTTTGCTGGCAGCTCTGCCACCAACTTAGGCCAACCTGAGCAGCAGTACAGAAAACCCTGCAGGTGGCATGGCCGCGCAGCTGTGCTGCCATTTCCGCGCCTTCATAAGCAGCAAACGTTTGGGTTTCTGTGCACAGCAGTGATAGCTTGTCAGGAGTAAGAGGCTGAATTATTTTCAGGTTGTTTTGGGAGAGGGGTGTTGGTTTAGTAGAAAACAGCATCTATCTGAGGGATTTTTTCTTATAGCCATTGAAAGGAGATCAGCAATGATATGAGTGTTCATGGTTTATTCTTCTCCACAGGCAACTTTGCCAGTGTATCACACTTCTGGCTTGCAAATAGGTCTGCAGTTCTCCACAGCCCCTGAAGGGAACCCTGCTTATTTTGACGACAAAAAAAAAAAAAAAAGAAAAAAGAAATAAAGAGGTACTTGTAATTTTTTGGGGGGCACACAAAAGGTGTTGATAATGTCAGAATAGAAAATGTGAACCAGAGACAGCACATGGAATACTGTGATTTTTTTTTCAGGACATTGATTTGTATCTGATTTAAATTTCAGTGTAGAGAAACAGAATGATGTTTTCCAGGTTCCGGTAAGGTTTTAGTGTGTCTGCTTTCTATCTGTGCAGAACTTCCCCTTGCCACCTCCAGAAGGAGAATATTTTATATATCATTACTTTAACTACTTTTTGATCTGAACTTAATCATCATCTTTTACAATGTTTAGGTTAAAGAGGTTTTTATGGTGTTCTGGTATTGGCTTTGAAAATCTTTAGTCACTGATATCTTTGTTGCTCATTAAGTACATTTTAATTTTTAAACCAAGACATCTATCTAAATGTTGGTTTCTTTTGGTGGAGATCTTTTTCTAATTATGAAAAGATTTCCTAGGTTTTCAGCCAGGTAGCTGGCTTTTTCAGTTAAATGATGTGCAGCAACTAGCATTGCATGTTAGAATATATCCTGAGACAAAATGAAATTGTGGAGAATCTGTTAGTGATTTTTTTCTTTCTCTTCCTCTAAATCAGAAAGAATAAGAGAAAAACCAGCCAATGGGTTGATTGCATTCCTAGTTAATAGTATAGATACTGACATACCTGGCTGTTCAAAATTATCAATGCCGTGTCCCACATAACCCCACATTTGTGAAGGGACCTGAAAAACATGAATGTGGTATTAAATTTACTTGACCCTAAGAAAAGAATGTTTTAATTTGAAACAAGCTTTCTTGAACAGATTTGGAGAGGCAAATTATATCTTGTCTAATTGGCAAAATCAGCCCTCCAAAAATGCATGGTATTTTCAAACTCAGGATGCATGACTTTGCCTGAGAATATTTTGAACGTTACTATGTGAGCTAGAAGCTCAAGCATTTCACTAAAAATTGGGACTCGTGGGTGTTCTCCCCTATCTCTCCTAATATATCGAAATCCAAAGCTAAAGCTTCGTGGTGCTGGCTGCCCAAGTTGAGCAGCTCAGGGCTTCGTCTTCAGTGATGCTTGGCTTTTTGTAACTGCTCCTGCAGATGCCGGTGGGCTTGTGGATGTGGCACCCACCAGAAAATAGTCTCATTTCAGCATCAGTTGCGCCAGGGGAGGTTCAGGTTGGTTATTAGGAAATATTTCTTTACTGAAAGGGTTGTCAGGCCTTGGAATGGGCTGCCCAGGGAGGTGGTTGAGGCACTATCCCTGGAGGTATTCAAGTTGACGTGGTGCTCAGGGATATGGATTAGTAGTGGATTGGTGTTGTTTTGGGTGTGGTGTGGGGTTTGTGTGGTTTTTTTTTTTTTTTGTTCGTTTGCCGT
>JAOQGH010000001.1:126302366-126333695 GCA_025769975.1 Gallinago jamesoni | reverse complement strand
TCTCCACAGCCCCTTAAGGGAACCCTGCTTATTTTGACGACAAAAAAAAAAAAAAAAGAAAAAAGAAATAAAGAGAGAGGAAGGAAGGAAGGAGGGAAGGAAGGAAGGAAGGAAGGAAGGAAGGAAGGAAGGAAGGAAGGAATAGAAGGAAAATGTGGACCAACTAAAACAAGCTGGAAAATCCTACTGTTTGTGACCTAGATTTTACAGAATCACAAAATCTCCTAGGTTGGAAGGGACCTTTAAGATCATCTAGTCCAACCATAGGAAAAAAAAACAAAAAACCACACACACCAACACTAAACCATATTCCCGAGCACCATGTCAATTCGTCTTTTGAATATCTCCAAGGATGGTGCCTCAACCATTTCCCTGGGCAGCCCATTCCAATGTCTGATAACCCTTTCAGTGAAGAAAAGTTTCCTAATATCCAACCTGAACCTCCCCTGGTGCAACTTGAGGCCATTTCCTCTTGTCCTGTCACCTGTAACCTGGGAGAAGAGACCGACCCCCACCTCTCTACAGCCTCCTTTCAGGTACTTGTAGAGAGTGGTAAGGTCTTCCCTCATCTTCCTCTTCTCTAGACTGAACAACCCCAGCTCCCTCAGCCTCTCCTCATAAGGCTTACTCTCCAGACCCCTCACCAGCTTTGTTGACCTTCTCTGGACCTGCTCCAGCACCTCAATGTCTTTTTTGTGGTAAGGGGCCCAAAACTGGACACAGTACTCAAGATGGAGCCTCACCAGTGCCGAGTACAGGGGAATGATCACCTCTCGGCTCCTACACACCACGCTGGCACTTGAGGATATGCTGGTTCGTCACCACGCATGGTGACCAAACCTCTCAAAAGCGACTAATGATTTTGGGTTCCCAGTGACTGAGATGAGGCAGGCTTTGAAAGAGCTGCCCGCCCAGAGTACCCCGACGAGCCGCAGGTGCCCCACGTGCAGCCATGCTCCTCTCTGTGCATCCTCAGTCTGCCAACGGGCAGCAGCTGTGGGGCAGTGGTGACCCTTCTGACCCTGTGCTCAGCAAGGTGACCTTAGTCTGGACCCATGTCTCTCTGAAACAGCCCGGTCCTCACTGTGGAGGAGAGTGGGTCCCACTCACACCCACCCAGCCCAGTGGTTTTTACCTCCAGCAGGAGCCATGGCAACCCCCCTGTGGCACTGACAACATCCATCAGAAATTAGGGGTTTTATTTTTATTTTAAAAATAAAGCCATCAGCAGATTCCTATGGCAGCTGCCCCTCTCATGCGCCCCCCTCCCTTCTCACCAGTTGCCTTTGTGGGGCCCATACACCCCGGCCACTGACATCTCCCCACACCCTGTTAAGGGCAGCGCCTGCCCCAAAGTATTGAGGGCCACATGAAATTATCATTAATAATGAGAAGAGGACAGTGGTGCCAGCATCCCCCACCCCATGTGCGCAGGCCTGGTGTCCACACTGGTCTGTGGGTCCCAGGGTAGTGGCAGCCCCCCTTGATGGCCACGGGAGCTGCCCTGCCACCCACTCCAAAGCGTTTCCCCAAGGCTTCTCTCTCCACACCTTTACGCAGGTATGGATCCCCCGCACACTGAAATACAGCTGTCCCTGGAGCAGCTGTCCTGCAGCTGCTGTCACCCAGAAATTTCTACAAAAAGCTCTTTCCATTGGCACTAGTCTGGAGTAGGGAGCCATAGCAGGGTGCCCACGCACCCAGCCTGCACCACCTTTCTTGCTTCCAGCCACACTCAGCTGGAAAGCTGAAATGCTGCTGATCAGGACTCGCAGGGTTGGGGGGGTGGCGGAGAATTTTGTTCCCCCTCTCTGGAAAGTGCGGGCCAGCCAGTGAACCCGAGCCAACACAGCTCAGCAAAACCCACCCCCTGGCCAGCCGCCATCTTCCCCTGATGAATGAGCTGCAACACACTCAAAAGGTGAGAAGGCCCAGCCATAGCCCTGTCTCACAAACCTCGGCAAAATGGGTGGTAAAAACCTGTGAAATAAGCTTGCTTGCTTGCTTGCTTTCTTTCTTTCTTTCTTTCTTTCTTTCTTTCTTTCTTTCTTTCTTTCTTTCTTTCTTTCCTTCCTTCCTTCCTTCTTCCTTCCTTCCTTCCTTCTTTTTTCCCATTCTGTTTTTATTTTTTGTTCTTGCTGCGAGGACAGGGCTGTGGCAGGGCGGGGCAGCACCCCGAGCATCACAGGGTGGGAAGGAGGGCGGCCATCGGGCTGAAGGGTTCAAACGAACTCTGTTGCTTTTCCTAGGGCGACATCAGGCCACCTTTTTCTGCTCAAATTGAAGTAAAAATAAATACAGCTACAATGTGTGGGCATGGTTTGGAAAAGGATTAAGGGGTCGTTTTAACATTGGTCCCGCTGAAGTGGAAATGATTTCTGATAGCCAGCTGGAAGCTGGCAGAGGCACTAGGCTGAAGTTGAGAGTTCGTGCAGCTGGGTTTTCATAATACAAAATTGCTAGTATTTCATTTATTACTTGAGTCAGATCCTAAAATCTTATTTATATGATTAGTCCCTCTGGGCCATATCCTTATTTCTCTTACACCAGACTGACTCAGAGGAGCGGAGGTCTGTGAGGCAAAGCCTCCTCATTAAAAGGTCCCTCTAGAATGGCAAAATAAAAGCCAGCTATAGTAATGTCCTCTAGTCTGCAGCTAGGAGGCATGGACCAACACAGAAATAAGCTACACACCAAGCAGCTCTCTTCAGCAGAACTAGCACAGCCCTCCAGAGCCCTCCACTAGCTCCTTCTTCAGATGAGGGTTCAGTTCAAGTACCTGGTACTAATCACCCAGGTCATTAATTTTTTGGGGTCCAATTTACCTCAAAACCTGCTGCCCCCTCAACACTGTAGCAACAGAGCAGCCATTCTGTGGAAGCATTTGGTGCAGAGATGGCTTGCTCAGTAGGCTGGCTCCTTTGTTTGAACACACAGCCCGGTGCCCAGGACATTGTGGTCTTCTTGTTAGTTTGCTGCCTGTCAACTTATTTGGAGTGGGTCATCCCCAAACTTTCTGGGACAAAACTTGGGTAGCACATCAGGGTAGCGCCATACAGGCTATGAGGACCAGCCCATGACAGGTCTGACCTTGCTGACCAGTCCTCCAGCCCCAAGCTGTCCCGGTACTTTACACCTTCCCTCATACCACATCCCCACTCCTCACATCCCCCTGGAGCCAGGCTACAAAGCAACCGTTCTGCAGGGCTACAACACAACTCCCCTCACTTCAGACTGCCCCCCACCTCCCCAGCGATGCCAGTGACAATGAACAAGCCCGTGTGTTGCGTAGTGTGGATTCAGTCAGACAGAGCCAACCTGGAGCAGTGTGGGCAGAAGATGCGGCATCATGCTTGGCGTGGAGGCCAGGGGTCTTTAGCAGTACAGTGTCACCCTCATTATGGGTTGGGAGAGAGCATATACCGAGTGGGACCCTGGGCATGGGAGACCCCTTCAAGAGCAGAACGGCAGGCAGAGGGCAGGGAGGCACATCTACTCTGAGTGTTAGCCTGGAACAGAGATGTCTCAGGTCACAGAGACCTGAGCTAGTCCATCCACATGGTGAAGCTCAGGTTTGCCAGCTCTGACTCAACGTGCTGCCCAGGCAGCTGAGCCTACTAGGCAGGATTTATTAACATGGGGGCAGTGGGAAGGCAATTCCTCCAAGCTTGATTCTGGAGCTGGGGGAGTCCAGCGTGAGTGCCCCTGTATGTGCCCCTCCTGCATATCTAATACTGTGCTTACCTGTGTCCCAAGCAGACGATCTGGGGCTCTTTCCACCTGGTGGAGTAGACTCTGCCATGTGTTGACCCTGCGCGTTTATCAGCATCCTTCTGCAGTAACAGTTGTGGAATGAAAAGGGTGGGAGAGAAAAGGCAGGAGGAAGAAGATGAAGAGAAAGGAAGTGGCTGAGGTCTCTGGCACACAGCATGAACTCAAATGAAGGCAGACTGTGCTTATGCTGTATAAATAACCCCAAAAAATCTGAGAGATAGGGAAATTGCTCTGGAGCAGGAGTCTGCAGAATCAAGGCTGCAGGGGCATGTACAGTGCACTTATTCGGGGCTGTGAGAGGCTCCAGGATCCCGAGGAGAAATTCCCCAGCAGAAACGTTATGCGGGGGGGAATCCACCAATTACTCCTGTTAGCGCCTTCAAGCATACTTTACAACAAAGCAGCATTCTCTCACTCTGTGGAAACACAGAGCACATCCCGCCGGGCTAATTAAATAGCAACACCCCCCCACACACCCCCCTTACAAATAAGGGCACGGCAGTGGGTGTGCGTGAGCTCAGCCTCTGCGCACACAGGGCCACCCTTCCCAGGTCGGACTCCAACAGGGAAATAAAAACTTCCAGCAACAGGGATCTGCTCTGCGCATGATGCCACAGCTCAGCTCGCTCAGCAGAGCAAGCCCTCCTCCGCCTCCCACCCGGCCGGAGCAGCTGCGCGGCACGCTGCCCACACCGAGCCTGCATCCGCCTGCCTTCATGGGAGCAGGCGAGCTCCGCCGGCGTCTTGGCTCGGCTTCCCTGGCCCTGCCTAATTGACAGCCAAGGTGCCTGTAACGCCATGTGCCGCGGAGCAGTTCTGCTTGTCAACCGGGAGAGCTCTGGGCAGGCCCTATAAAACACAGGCGAAGTAGGACCAGTGCAGCCCGCTTCGGTGTGCAGCGCAGTGATGTCGTCTGCACCTGGACACCGCTGGGACCCGTTACCGTGGCCGAGGGCGGGATAAAAAGTACTTTGTTTCTTGACTGCATTTTTGAAAACTGAGAAGACTGCTCAGGGATTTCTGAAGCTTGAGTTGATTAGCAGTTAATGATGTGTGTCCTGAAGAAAAAGTGAGATTAAATATTGTGCTCATATTGAGCAGGGCATTTTAAGCTTGAGATTTACAGCTATTTTGTTGGTATTTCATGAAGTGTTTAGGTCTGCTCAGCTCTTGGTTACACAGCCGTTCAGTATTTTGAACACTCATTTTATGCAGATATAACTTAAACAACTGATGAAGTATTAAAGTGTATAAGTGTATGTGTTATAACTGCATGTTAACTCTCAGGGAATGCTATTGGAAAACTCAGTGGGACAGGAATAACTCCTTCGGCAACCCACAGATCCATGCTTGAGAGCTGCAGGCTCATCCCTGAGCCATCCCAGTCCCAGCACCAACTGTACTGCAGCTTGGGCACTGCACCTTCCAGCCTGAGAAACGTGCTGTGGTGAAGCTTGGCCTCTTTTCCTGTCGCCTCAGCCCTCACCACTTTCTCTTGACTCCTCTCAGCTGGAATTGCCTTACACTCACTTTTGAAGCACTGCACAGGCCTGCTCTTTCCATCGTGTTGGATTTCTGAGTTATGTTGTCCACCTCTGGACAACATAATGCCCTGCAGGCACGTCCCAGCTTAGCTGCCTGGGTGTCACCCCAGCACCCTTTCAGTCCATGGCCCTTAGGATGTGGTGCAGGTTTTTCTGTGGGGTACTACCATGCTCTTGCTACTTACCTGTTTTGATGCCTTCCTTCCTGAGGACCTGCTGCTGCCACGTTTCCTCCAGGGAATCCTATCCAGCCATACATTGATTTAAAAGAAAGGTGAGGAAGGAGGAGGTGGTGCTGCCTAATCTCTTAGGAGAGAAACAAATCATGCCTTCTCTCCCTTTCCAGGGGTTTGTCTCCATGACAAGATGAAGGTGTGCTTATAAAGATGTGCAAGAGCAGCAAAGATGCAGTGGAACAGGCTTTAGATGGGTGTCAGGAGGTAAGTTGGGTTGCTGAGCCATTCTGATTCCTGTACACCATCCTTCACTCTTGTTACCTGGGCTAAGCAGACTCGGTGAGGCATAGACATGCCCAGTGATGCTACATTCATAACTTCATTTTGCCAGGGAGACATACTGCAAGATCGACACCTAACATATCATGCTTAGCAAATGGTGACAATACAGGGCATAAGATGAGGGCACTGATTTTTTTTCCCCTTCCTTTGGGAAATTTCCCTCACACATTACCCCTTGCACAAAAGACTAATTATTTGCCGACATATGAAATGTAGCTAGACAGGCTAAGCTGGACAAAAGCTTCAGGTCCTACGTGGCTATTGAGGGTTTCCATGTAATTGAACACTTGACTGATAAATGCACACAGCCACATTTGGATAGGTATCTTGTTAAAAGCAACTCCTCTACCCTAGTGAAACCCTAGGGAAATAATTTATAATGCAAGTCTGTGGTGTACTTTACTATATATATATTTATATATATGTATCTCAGGGTAAAAGAAGGCTAAAGCTAGAAATGGCTGAAAGAAATGAAGCAACACATCTATCAAAAGTTCTCAATCTGCATGTACAAAGTCATTAGTCTTTAATATATATGAATTGATAAAACTTGTACTTCCAGTTTGCTACACAGACAGATACAAAAAGCAGAGTAACTAATGTTGCTCGGTAGATGATCTTTGTTATTATTGTCATTGCTGGTGCTGGTACAGAGCTCACTCAGATTTTGTTACCAGGATACCTGTGAAAACCTTCCAACTTTCTCTCCTCCACTCTCACTCTCCAAATGTGAAGCTGAATTTCTATCTATCTTGCAAAAGATACTATAACTCACATTTTAAATTGGCTCTGCTCCCTGGCCTGACTGAGCCCACTCTGTGTGGCCAGAGGGATTAGCAGAAGTCAGCTTAAGTGATTTTTTTGAGAGGAAACAGGATGCATTGTATGTACATGAGCCTTCCGAGGCAGCTTAGCAGAAGCGCAGCAGCACTGCTGACAGGGATAATAGTACTGCTAATAGGTATGGCACATCTTCCAAATGCATTCAAAGTACTGATGGCTGCATCTCCCCCCTTTTTTTTTTCAAGTAACAAACACCAATAAACCCCCATAAAATAATGCTTTATTTTCACCAGCATCCTCTTGGAGGAAATGTAGAGTTGTCTGCTAATTTAGGAGAGAAAGGTTGTTTTAATGCATTGTAAAACAATCATTTGTATCGTGTTTTAGCATTGGTTTTCTATAAAAGTCTAAAGGTCATGTTCCTGCTTACTGTAGGACTATATCTGGTGTATATCCAGATTCACAAATAGCTAAAGAATAAAAATTCTTTCTTTGGCAGCTGGAACAAAGTGTCTTAAGCAAAATCATGTGTTTCAATCTACATCCAGACATGGATCTTACTAGTACAGGTCTGGAAATTTCTCCTACAGTCAGACGTACATTGCAAGCCCTGTATTTTAAACAGAGCACTGGGCTTAATTTGGATTGCTTTGTCCATACAGAAAAAAATTATAGATATTCACCAAAATGACCCCTGGATCACTTCAACAATAAAATTTGAATCTAGAAGAATAAACTCACATGGCTAATTTGATCTGATTTTCTAGGAGCCCCCTTTTTAGGTGGACATTTCCACCTCTAGAGCCAGAGATGGGACACTTCTTCAAACACCAAACAATTATACGTGTTTGAACTTGTAAAGCATTTTGAAAACAAAAGAAAGTGGAAATGCTTCAAATGCTATCACAAACTCTCTTACCTTTGGATTAAAGAAATGGTTCATGACTTACTACTGATTTCCAGTGAACATGTTTTTTGGCTGAGAGTTTTACCCAATATTTTGATGGAATATCAAAATTGTGGGTTCTTCTACCTGATGACTCTTGGTGTTGCACGAATTTCATGGGTCATATGGTAAGATTTTTTTTTCTGATTGGATGAATAAAACAATTTATAAAAGAAAAAAACAAACACCACTAGTGAATGAGGTGCTTCTGGCACAAACACTTGGAGGACTACTCATTCATTCTTAAAATTCATGCCACTTTCCCACACAAGGGTTGTCACATACTTGGCAGTGGTCCAAATAGCATAAAACATAATCTAGGAATAAAAGCAACTGAATGCAGGTCTTTTAGCTGCAAAACATCTACAGATCAGATTCTGAAAAAATATATTTTCAGCCATTTCTATTAACAGTGTTTGCTGTAAAACAAAACCTACTTACACAGATGGCTGTGTGTTAGTCCTTCTGGGATTTTATTTTATTTTTTTTTAACCCTTAACTCCTGCATTTTATCTTCTTTTGTGGGTTTGAGTCAGACCATCAGTGTTATTTTCATAGAGCTGTTTGTGTTCTAATTAAGCAATAAGGAGCAGAACCCATCCTGGGGATTAGGAGTGACTTGGAGTGTTGACGCAAAGCTGAGAGCCATTAGCGACACCTGGCCATTAATTCCCCAGGAGATGCTAGTGCCAAACTCATCAGGGCTGTTTCTAACAATCCTTGCTGCTTTTTTTTTTTTTAATGGGGAAAAACGATATTTTTTTTACTTTTGGAAAGTACCAGAGGGCAAGCAAGATTGCTACAGTTTACTATTGAAGAGATGACAAAAATAAAGAGAATATGGATGACTACAATGGTATCTAAAAAAAATATTTTCTTATTTTTCAGGCCCCTCACACATTCCCACAAGCAAGCAGATATTCAAAATACAAATCTGAGAGAAGATGTGGGAGATATTTTCAGAGCTATCAACTTCCAATAAACCAAATTTTGTTACATGAACCAAGCTGACTTTCAAATGGCACTCCTGGTGTTTATCAGTTTTTAAACCACTCTTATTACTATTGCTTGATAACCATATAGAATAATGCTATGAAAAGCTTATCCAGTAAACGTATTTATGCTTTACTTGTCCAAGAGGCAATGATAGGTATACCCATCTAACCACTTTTGCATTCCTTCTGGAAATAGATTAACCATTCCCATGCTTCCCCTTCTCTCCTCTGTGCTATTACAGCACCTTCATCCAAGACTGCCTTGCACAACTTCTGGGAGAACACTTTCACTGAATTCCTACAGGATATTAACGGACACTCATGTATAGTATTGCCATATGAATGTTTCAATGACCTAGATAAATGTGCATAATTTCCTTTGTGTGTAATGGGCATGAGTGTTTAATTATGACAAGTTGTGACTTTTGTAGTTTATCTCAGACCTCTGGGGAGCCCTTGAAAATGAAATTTCCTATTCCCTGGTATGCAGTGAGTGCAATTTTACAATAACCCTATACTAGGATATCATAATCCATGCTGCTTCCTCCTTTTCCCTCCACTTAGTGTATAAAGAGGAGTACAAACACTGAAACTGGAGTTTGTGTGAGATGGTGGGTTTGTGCAGAAAGCAGAAGGTTACAATTAAAAGAAAGATTTAATGGTAATAGGCTGCAAGACAGCAATCAGGATGATTTTTTTTTACAAGTCACTTAAATTACTGACCACACATTAATTCTGAGGTTAACTCCGTTGGTTAAACTAATCACTATTATTCAATGAAGCTGTTAATCAAATTGCTGAGAGCACAGGACCGAGTAAATTGGATAGTCGGATAATCTCTTGGGCTGACCAAAGATGCAGAAAAGTTTGCATTCCCCTCAGAAAAATGAGCAATGAGCTAAGGAGTTTTCATGCTGTGTGCCAATGCTGTCTGTTTGCAACAGCATTACACCCTGCTACGCCTTAGGTTTTTTGGAGGTCTTTTCACCCTTCTCCTGCCTTTCTGCCAAATGCATGATTTTGCACCACACTTTCACCCTCTCTCTCACACACATGCACATGCAAGCGAGGATGGAAAAGGCTCGCAATGGAGAGGTTTCAAGTGGAGGATTGATGGCCGGTGATTGTGAAGCCAAATCACTCACTATACTTGCTTTGCACTACACGATTTCCTGCTGTTGTTTCTAGTTACAGTAGATAATAAAAACTGTTACAAAACCCTCTTAACAAGAAAACAAAACACAGATGGCATGTTGAATGTAAAGCATCTGGGGATGGCAATCGACTCTGGCCTCAAAAGCTATTTTGTTCCATCCCAGTTTTCTTGAGAGAGTGGGAAGGGGACGGCAGGAAATGCTGCACAAGTTGCTGGGGTGAACTTTGCCAGCTACCAAGAAACTAACCCTGCGCTGGGAAGGAACTGGGTCTGTGGGGGAATTGTGGATTTCAGGAACGCTTAGGGCTAATGCGTCATGATATTATCCTCTTATCTCTTGAGGCCTTGGCTGCGAGAGCCATCTCTAAGATGTTCATTCCTCAGATTGATAGCCAACTATTTGAGGACCTGCATGGATACTTCTAAAAGAAGGAAAATGTGGTTATTATTTGTGCTATAAATTCTGAAAACAGAATAATAGTCAAGGCTTAAAAAGCAGATGATGCCTTACAGAAAACTTTTACAAACATCCCATCGAGAAACATTTATGTCTTGCATCATATTTTAAGCCTTTCTCCTCCTTTGTTCTTTGGTAATACAGATAGCAAACCAAATCTGGATATCAATTACACAGCGTATGTTTGGCACAACTTCACTGACCCCTTTTGTGTTCGTTAGCCTGTCTGTACCGCCCAATGCCACAGAGATCAGCCGGGTTCACTTTCAATGCAAAAGTCCCTGCGATGAATGCACTCATCTATTCCCGGGGGCCGGCCTCAGAGAGTGCTACCTGCTGGGGGAATATTACCCATTTGTTTGTGAGAACACGAAAACAGATAATGACAGATAACAAAACGGCTATGCCCTCATCCTTGTTGGCAAGTGAAAAGCAATGGAGCGTAGCTTGGGGAAGATTTACACCAAGATGCTTTGGTCTTATTCCCTGGTGTGAGCTGATGCGATTTATGCCGACTGCTGAGGCCTCCTTTTCCAGCGGACGTGATTGTCACTGCGCAAGGGAGCGGCTCCATGTTTGCTGTGTTGAGTGTCCTCAGGCCCCAGGGTATAGACAGAAGTGATCTACTGATTATAGGTGTCAGCGTCTGCATTTGGCCACATGTTTAGGTGTCTCTTTCTGGCTCTTTTCCTCCATGGGGGCTGCCAGCATTGGCCTCAGGTGGTCCAGAGTCTGCTCAGCAAGAGCAAATAAGAAGCAGAGTGGCCTGAAATCCAGGGGACAAACAATAGGCTCGACATCACATATTCCTTTGTTCTTACTGACAGAGGCTATTCCTCTCTCACCAGACATATCCTGAATGCACCGCCACGTCTAGGAGCAACTTGCCATGTGACAGGGGACAACTTGATGACAAACAGATTGAATAAAAGTCACACAGGTGGCTTTGAAGTGGCTTTGAAGCTGGCATGGATTTTGCTTGACTCATTTGGGCATGGAAAATCCATGGCAGGTACCTGGCAATGCGCTGGGCGTAGCAGAAGAGTGAGTAGGTTTCATATTTTGCTGAGGACAGCTGACGCTTGACTGGCTTTGTGGGTCTGGAACAGGATCAGCCTCGAGTTCACAGTTCTTTTGAAGATGGAGGTGTTTTCTTAATCAGCTACTTACTCACTGTGGAGTTACTTCCCAGTGACTCCAAACTATCTGAGTTCAGAGCAGGTGCTCTGGCCATGGAGCATGTATTAAGCCCCGTGGTCTGAGCATCATGTGTCATTTTTGAGCAGCAGAAGGGATCTGAGTATGGAAGACTCTTGTTGCTGTTCTCTGTGGGGCTGCATGGAAGATCATTACAGCAAAGGCTGAGAAGTGCAAAGAAATCCAGCAAGCGCCTGTGACTGCTCTTAACCATGTCCTGTGTAGCCCTGTTTCACTGAAGTAGCTAACGCAGATGGCCAAGTGGATAGTGGTTGGGAAAATTTGCTCCTGTCAGTTTGTAGCAGGGCTCGCATCCACTGGCAGCTCTTCGAACCCTGTCTGGGGTGTCACAGAAACTGGGAAGCCTGGGTCAGAAACGGTCACTGGAGAGTCCAGAATCTGTCCACACAGCCTCCAGGTGCGTGCCTGCACAAGGTTCTCCCAGGAGTGGTGGAGACTCCTGGGCACTGGTGTGGTGCACAGAGCAGCCTTTCCTGGGATGTGTGGTGAGTCTGCTATTCTTGTGCCTTTGATACAGAGCTTCTCTGTGTTCACATCAGCTATGTGAGGTTGCACAGGTGGTGAGGTGTATCTGGTGACAGACCTGCTGCATACCGGTAGAAAGCTTTTACAAAATGGGGGTCCAAGGACCTGGTCCTCTGGGCACAGTCCTCTTGCACTCTGCAGCACCAGTGCAGGGGGGCTTCCTCACCAGGTCACAAGGCCAAAAAATCTTTGTGGAGGTTAGCAATGAAGATAGGAGGTGCACTTGGCCTCAGGCATGGCTCTCGGGCACAGGTGCAGATATCTGCAGGCATGTCACCTTACCCATGTGGAGTTGAACCCAAGTCTCTCATATGTCATTGTCTAATCCTTACCCTGCACAATCCTTTACCTCCTCTGTCCGTCATTCTGGATCTTTTCTCTCTGCCACTGCTGCCTCGACTCTGAAAAGCATTTCAGATACAGCTTCACTGAAGCCGTATGTGCAGTTAGCGTTGCTCTGGTTAGTCTAATCAAAAAGGTGGAGGTTTTTGCAGATTTCAGAAACATTACGAGGGAGCACAGACCCACGGCATTTATTCTTCATGAGGCCAGCCAGTGGCTTAAAGCCTCACACATCCCTCAGGAGGCAGGTACTACTTTCTCCTCCTCCTCATCTGCTTCTCCAGGCTGCCAAGCACCTGGCCTGTTCCTGGGAATTACCCAGTGTCATTAGACGCATTGCTAGTTCTGCTCTCTTGTATACTGATCTCATGGGCCCAGATCGTAAAATTATAATGCTTACACAAAAAATAGAAAGGTTGGCATGACAACAAAGCACTGCATTTAGTACTGTAGACTAGACATATATATATGCATATATCTATATGTAAACAAAAACAGACTTAGTGTTGTGTGGTGCGTATTTTCAGCAGTCTGCCCACAAAATCAGAGATGGCAGATGGCTGGCTTCTCAGCAGGATAAGAATTAGTAATTTTTTTTGGATACTTGACACATATTCTGTTCAGTTTAAAGCTAATTTTGATAGCTTTTTAAACCTGGGGTATTTTATATTCTTTGATGTGAATGAAGGGTTCATTCCTGACTTTTCTTTTAAAAGCTTCATGTGTGTGCGTGTGTGCGGGTGTGTGTGTGTGTATGTTTGACGAGGATAGCAGCATAGGCTAAGGAAGAAAATGATAGTGTGTGAACATGCATTACCCTCCCGGCAGGGAAATGACTTGCCCCTGAGGGTCATGTCGGCCTTAGGCATTTAGAGAGTGAGATACCTGGAAATTTAGCACTGGGGGGCTACGAAGACCAGGAGGGATAACTGGAAGGGGCTGGATGCCTAGACGTGGGCTGGGAAGCAGACAGTCGAGGACTAGCACTAAGCAGACCTGTCTGCTGCAGAGGTGGGTGAAGGACACCCCTCCTCCCCTGTCTTCAGAAGGCTGTGGTTGTCTCTGTAAGGAGTTACCAGTCCAAACACTCTGAATATTTCACCAGGGACTACATTTTACTTAACTGAGCGGAAAACAAAAATTACACGGACATGAAGGGTTTATGTCAATGCAGAGATGAAGGAACACATGCTTCTTTGGGGAAAAAAAAACAAAAACACATCAGTCCCATTGCTACATCCAGTACTCAGGGTGTGAAATATTGACATGCATTGCAATGGCTGGAGCTAGACATTTCAGTGTGACTTTGAAGGTCTGTTTCATTCCCTTATAAAGTATTTAAGCTCATTCTGGCTTGAAGCTAATTCCTTTTCTTTTAATTGCTGCTTGGATAATAGGAAGCCAAAAAACCCCACATAGACCAGCACAACAGGTTCTGTGGTAGAGATGCACTATATTTTCCCCCAGAGATGACTGGACTAAGGGTCTGATGTGCTTTGCTGACATAGGAATAGTGGCATTTAGATAGCAAAGATATAGGACCTATTTGGCAACAAGACTGTGCATTTCCTCAGAGGATCTTGGGATAATTGAGGTTTGACAGCACCTCCAGAGCTTGTCTAGCCCAACCCTATTCTTTAAATGGCTTTTTTGGTACTAGGTGTGTATTTCTCATCTTGCAGGGCTTTAAGCTCTAGCAGTACAAGAGCTGAGAGGGAGAAAAGAAAGACACCCCTCTCTAAATTTTCTTTCTTTCTACCAGAAGGATGAGAAGCAGACAGAGCCCGTTTTGTAATCTGAAAAACTTATTATGCCCTAAAGGTTCCTCTGAGGGTGAAATTTTAGCCAGTCCTTAAAATACTGTACACCGTGCATATTCCTAGTGAACTGCATGCAGCGAATGGTGTTCAGTGAATGAAAGAGCAGAGCAGCACCTCACTGAAGACAGGGGGCAGAACTGTCTCTCTGCTCCAGACTCTTTTATACAGACACTGCCACTTCTCCCCCCCCCCCCCAGTTCTTTCCTGGATAACAATGTCCTACATAAGTGGCTCCTTAAGGTGCTGCTACAGCTATTCTCCAGTAATAACCATGCATTGTATGGTGCCTGTCTGAGAGGCGGCATTAAAGACCACCATGACCATTGGTGGTGTGGCTCTGCAAGGAGGCTGCAGTAACATTGCTGGTGGGCTCTGAGTGCTTGAGTGCCTGACGGCTGCGATCTTCAGTGCTGGCGCTGCATTAGGAGGGCTCTGGATTTTTTACATTTCATCTACCTTATCTGTTTGAACACAAAATATACCTTTCATCACATCCTCTTGCACTCAGACTGTCATGATCCATTTTCCACTGCGTGCCTTCAGATGGTTTTCACAGGTTAGATTTCTCCCACTGATTTTTTTTCAATACAAAGTTGTCACTGTTTACTTTAGGCACTATGAGTGCTTAACTGGGATATTATTTTCTGCTGAAAGTTTTACTTTCCTAATCGTGGCTGAGTGACTTTCACAGACACATCCTCAGCCTCTGAATTGTGGCTCAGAAGCTTGGCAGTTGCCTCCATCCCTCTGAAATACGCAGCCTACCATTGCTCATCATGGAGACTTCACAGTCTGCTGGGACGTCTGCAGGCCCCAGTCCTCCCCCTGGTCCGAGGCATCACAGCAGGTGAGGGACAACCTCTCTTGGCACACAGCTCAAGCTCCTCACTGCATATTCTCAGTATCACAGGGCCCGCTGATAGCCCACACAGTCATGTCTCCACATCAAAACCTTTGGGGTTTGGTGATGCGTTGCTGGTGGTGCGGGAAGCTCTGCCTCCCTCAGGTGGAACCCAGCAGGGAGCGTGTCTGAGGACAGGGTGTTTGTTCTAGTTGCGTCCTCCTGTTTCATTAAGTAGTTACTGAAATGTATGATGCATTCAGCTTTTTTTCATATTACGCTCCATAATTGTATTAATAAAAGGTATTTACCCTTCATTATTTTCATTCTCCAGAGGATTACCAAAGGCAGGATATAATTAATCCAGATGCTCATATGAATCCAGGGAGGTTGTGTGCAACAACCATTGCCTTTACTAAAAGTAATTGCACACATTCACCACAGTCCAACCTCTGTGGCATTTTAAGAGGAGCATGTCTAATTCATGAAAGGGAAGAATTGGTTATTATCTGTATTATCGGTAGCACTCCAGCTTAATTAAGAGTGTTAAAGAAAGAGAAAAGGTAGGAGAGAAACAGGCAGGAAGATGAAATGATTTGCCCAAGGTCACAGAATGGAGATTAGCACCTGGGTCTTTAGAGCCCCAGTCTAGTGCCCACCCCATTAGATCAGATGGCCTCCCAAATCACCCTTCCCAAAGATCAAATACCTTGAACACCCATGTCAGCATCCCAAGGAGAAAACCAAAAATGTCTGAGAATAGTCTGATAAAGTTACAGCAATGCGCAAGGCATCACTGCAATTCATTAAAAAGAATATTTATTGAGAAGCAATGTTAAAAAGGAAACACTGATGCTTTAAAGCAGTCAAGGCAATGAAAGCTTCCACCTTGCTTCAATTTGGAACTCATATTTAAAACTAATCAATTAGATCGTGCTCCTAATTTAGAGTACTGATGCTTTCAGCTACATTTCTGAGCTAGGAACAGGCTTTCTAGGATTCACAGCTTCTGAAATAAAAATAATTGGTTTCTGAGGAATGTAAAGTGCTAAGGAAGTAACCACTTATCAACCTATTCATTCGAGAGCAGTTTAAGGAGCAACTTTACATCTCTGGGCATCTGCAAGATAAAAAAAAAAAGATACAGTTCATTAGCAGACAACAACGTTAACACTCAGGCTACAGCTGAAAGGAAAAAGCAAACTTCTTGGGTGTTTCAGTAAGGACGGCAGGATGAGTGTCACCCCTTCTGAGCAGCTCTTGTTCAAACAAATCCCTTTTCTGTGTCCTCTGCCCAAGCCACTCCTTCCAGTCCTCCAGGCGACCCCTGCTCACTGAAGCAGCCAGTGCCTCTGACTCTTCTCCCCCACCCCTACCCCCATGGGGGATGCCGAGGGGCTGTTGAAAAGATTAGACCCGGGTCCGTGACCAGCTCCTGCATCCCTCTGAAACAACATGGTGAAGGGAGCCATTGAGGGATGGAACATTGGCCCTGATGGCAATCTCAACACGGGCAGTAATCTCTGAAATCGATAAAACCCCAACACTCTAGCTTCCACATCAGAAAGGAAACAGCTAAAATAACGTTCCCATTAAAAGATCAATGCCATTCTCAGGCATCTCCAAGGAAATCCAGATACAGAAATCATAGAAATTTTTGTTAGAAAATGTTGTTTTGCTGAAATAAAAGATTTGGAGGTGAAATCTGCTGCTTCTGGGATGGAACTTCTGCCTAGACCATGAAGGGTCAATGGCCTGTGAGATTAAGGTCATTTCTAGCTGTTATACTGGGGTGAGCTACAGATTGTACCAAAGCCATCCTAAATTAGCTAATCCAGAGTATCTGTAGAGACAGAAGATGTGATTTGGTTTGAAATTGTCCCATAGACTGATGTGAGCTGGATATTTAAACCCCCATTTGCAATCGATGGCAATCCAGGGCTTGGTACAGTTGCCTAACCATGGGTGGCTAAAGCCATTTGCGATATCATAGGCTCCTTCTGCGGTGTCCTAAGTTGTCTGAGACCTCCATGTGAGACTGGCAGATGGGGAACACATCTGTGGGCGACCTGTGCTCTTCTGGACCACCAGCTGGGGTCCTGCTGTCTCTACGGTATCCTCACTGACAATTAACAGCAATGCTTGGATGACAGTGGAGACTTTTGTTACCCACTTAGACACTTTGATGAGGACGCGTGAAGTTAGACCATCTCAGTCTGAAGCCCTGCTGTTGGGGCACACCTTCCTCTCAAACACAGGGCCGTTTGATGTGCCTCTCTTGGCAAGCCCCACCGCCCAGAGGGGCCAGCAGTTGGGGTGCAGCTTTCTATTGACACAGCTGCGAAACCTGCCCGTCCTGGCAGCGAGGTAGATCCTGCTGGGCTGGGGCTCTCTGCCCCGCGTTCCGTGGCACAGTATCGACGTGTCCTTTGTTCCAAGCCTCTTGTTTGAACCAAGTGAAGCAAAGCCCTGAACTTTGGGCTCCCTTATCCCCGGCCCTACCCGTGCTCTCGCATCTTTGCTTCTGCAGGGTCTCTGGAGGGGGAAGGCACCTCTAGCACTGAGTGGGTATGATCCTAAACCCTGCCAGCCACTTCTGCAGTGAAGGGCTGTCTGGTGCCTCCAGCCCAAGGTGGTGTGTGGAATGGGTTGGTCTGTCTCGAGCCTCTGGAGTCCATGGAAAGGATCCATTAAAATTTATCAGCCGGTGGTATTCCATCAGGTTTTTAATTGGAAATGCAAAATAACGCACAAATGACAGGATTCCCGTTGCCTGATTTTAGTGGGTGTCTAGTGTAAGTGACTGTCAAGGCATTTTATACCATATGGGAAGATAAGTGCCTCCAGTGGTTAAATCATAATGTTTCTCTTTCCCTTACATTATTTTTTATGCTTAAATGACTATCTACTTCAGGGGAGGGGAAGAAGGCAGGTGATGGGAAAGTTCATTTGAAACAGACGTCTCATCTCTAATGGGCTGGGTAAGCTAATTCCCTGCCCTGCTACAGCTGCAAGCCTGCGGCTTTTCCATCTAATGCCTCAGCGCCGCAGTGCAAGTGAAGGCTGCCCTTGGGCCTGCTAAAGCCAAACTGCTTGGTAACACTGCACAGCCCTCACGTCACCGTCCTGATCTTGTACGATCGCGATTCAATTCTCATTAAACTTACTACTCACTTGAGTTTAATAGGAGACAGATTTGAGTCCTACAAGACTGCGATACAGAACGGTACTTCAGAGCTCGCTTCTGTTTCTGAGCAGCCAGTGAGTACCTTCTTCCTAAAAGAGTGGATTGATTTTAGAATCCAAACCAAAGAAATATTGATTTGAAATTAAATGGGTCAAGCTGAATATGCTGGGGATTATGCTGACCTTGAGATGATGATAAATGAATTACACTTTTCCTAAAAAAAATAGGACACTTGTGCTAAAGACCGATTTTGTTGCTTCTGTTTGTTTCAGACAGGGGAGATGGGTGACTACACTGTGTCTTGCTCAGCCCTGACCTTTCTGTTGGTGTGGAGTTAGGTGTGCACACTGGGTCAGACCATCTGCCTCTGAAGGAAAACAGAAGAGAGTCCCCCATCCAAAATAGGCAAGAGCCCTAAAACTGGGGGTATCCACACTCATATGAGCATCTACACTCATATGAATGAGTTTACTGTGCAACCTGCTCTAAGTGAACCTGCTTTGACAGGGGGGTTGGATCATCTCCAGAGGTCCCTTCCAACCCCATATCATTCTGTGATTGTCTGATTCTGTAACACTAGAGAGACGTGGACTAAATGGTGCCCTTGAAAAGGGAATAAATATCTGGCTAGCAAACTTACTTACATCTGTCTCCAAGGATGGGAGCTTCAGGTAAAGAAAGATAAAGATCCATTACAGAGAACACAAAGGACAAAAGAAGAAAGTTGTGAGACATCTGGGAAATACAGCATGAGTGGGTGGGTGGGTGGATGGATGGAAGGGAGGGAATGAAGGAGGAAGGAAGGATGAGAGGGAGGGATTGAGTTGTTTGTTTCCTGAAAGGGAATACTGAAGGGAAGACAGGGTTCTCAAGAGTGTCTTAAAATGTGTATAAACTTGCTACAAGTAGGATGCTGCTTATTTCTTCATCATGACCGAAGGCAAGACAAGAAATTATCAGCTTAAATTGCAGCACGAGAGATTTAGGTTAAATGTAATGATTGTTAAGAATTGGCATGGGCTACTGAGACTGACTGTGGAGTGTTTTAGGGCTATACAAGACACATCTCTCAGTAATGGATGTTCACTCCTGCCTGAGGACAGGAGGATGGATTAAAATTAGCTGACCTCCTGAGGTTTAAGCTAAGCCTACGTTTGTATGATTCTACAAAATCAAAACCAGGCAGTTTCCAAAAGAGATGTCATCTCAAACCAGTATCTCTAAGGATGCTTACTATTCCACTGTTGCTATTGGTTGTTAATATTTTACGCTAATTAGTTGCATCTGCAATTATTTACACAAGTTAAGTAAACATACAAAGTGGCACGTGACGGGGATTTTTTTCAGTGTAGTCTTTGTTTGAAGCCAATCAATTAATTTGGCATCTAATCTCTGTTCCCCTTCTTCCCTGGGATCAGTTTAAATATTTGAACATGTTAATAAAGAATTTGAAATAAAAGCTAGAACATACATTTCGTTATAAATCTCTTTGTTTTGCAGAAACATACTTTGACATTTTGTCAGTTATTAAACAGCTTTTCGCAGGTACTTTCTTTACCGCAGTATTAAAGGTGAGGTCTTGTTGAAATAAGAAAAATTTACACAGAAGCATGGAAATTCACTGCTTTTCAGAATAAAACTCCTGCCTCAGAACAGAACTCAGAATTTTACTTCAGAAGATATGTTGCTTTTTTCTTGAACAGTAAAATTAATTTCTTTTGTAGCCTTAGGGATGTGCAGAGGATTTTTCCAGAAGGGTTTATAGAAATGGTTACAGAGGATACTATCCTTAATTTTTTTTTGTTTAGTTTTTAAGGAATGGGTTTCTCAGGTTCAAGAGCTCCACAGCTCAGATAATGAAAAGTAATTAAATCATAATCCCTGATTTGATAGTTATAATCTGATAATCTCTAGGAAATGCAAAAATGCATTCAATATGTGTTCTCATGTGACTGCTCCTGGAGTGTTACAGATTCAGGAGCAGCAGTCTTGCTGAAAGAAAAATATAAAATCTAAAACCCCTACAAGGTGCAATGAGATATGATTGACATTAAATTCACTGGAAAATATATGATGGAATGATTGAATATTTTCTACTGGAATTGAGGGCACCAATTGCAAACCCAGCAATATTTTCAGTAATCGCTGTTCCATCACGTGTTATCAGTGCTTCAATTCCATAGGCATTGAGTGTGCAAGTGTCAGACCATTGTGACTTCCTACTTGGAGGTGATGCCAACAAGCACACATGAGCATTTGAAGTGCAGGTACTCCTTGCCCTTATCTGATGGTAGGGCTTTTCATTTAAAATCTTCTAAGGTCCTCCTGGTTTTGCCTTTAGCAGGGCTGAGGGACAGAAGGCAGTTTGAGCTGAAGGCAGTGAACCGTAGGTGCGGTCACCTTGGTGTCTGCATGGGCATGAGGTTTCTGCCCTCCCCTTGCAGATGGGGGTGATCCAAGGTGGGAGGGAGTTTGGTAAACACAGCTGTCCTGTACCCCTTGAGGTGCCTGAGGTCCAGCCCTGGCCTCCAGCTGCTACTCAGGAAAGGCACCCTTGGCCATGTCTATTATGTCAGCCCCATATGAACACCCTGGACATTCCAGAGAGTCCCAGATGGCACAAGTTATCCAAATTTAGACATCAGAGTATAATCCAGAGAGGAGTTAATCTAGGTTGCCCATCAGTGTCTAGTGTGGAATGGGGGACATTGCTCCCTACCCTCCATTGACTGGCTCTCCACTGATGAAAAGGAAAATTTAGGCACCCAGTTCTGACGTGGAGACCTTAAGCTGGACCTGAGTCCCAGCTGTGCCTCCAAAATTTCCCTGTGCCTACATGAGCACTCAAAGAAAATTGCTATCACTTCTGAGATTACCCCGGCAACTCTCTGCCGTATTGCAAGCTGCGCTCATCAGACGCTGCTGCTCTGCTGACTGGAGGCCATCTCTGTGATCTAAATGTTCTTCAGCATTGTTTTTTTTTAATAAAGGCAGAATTTTTCTTTGCTGATTGTCTTCCAAAGAAGCAGGAGCCTGGTTATGACTGGCACACAACTAACAAAAGGAAGCCTTTTGAAATGAAAATTAAAGCCAAGATGGTTACATGTCCACAGCTTTTTTTTCAAATTAATTCTAGCAAAGTTTCCAGGATATCTTTCCACACCCCTCCAGCCATTTGTTTTTGCTTCCTAAAAAGCTCTGTGTTGTTTCTCTTCATTATTTAGCAGTTGCTTGCTGTTTTCCAGAACAGAACGGCTGTGCTTCAGGTTTTGGCAGGAACGGCCCCTTTTTCTACGCTCCGTGCTGTTTGTGAAATGCTTTGGGAAACTTTCCACTGCAAAGCATTGTGAAAACGCAGGCTTATTATTCTTGCAGCAGGGAATAACAGGTTCGGCTGTCGACTCACTCTGTGAGCAGGTGCCAAAATCCTGCCAGGAAATACTGATGGATTTCGCTGATTCACTGCGGCAGATGGGACGTGTTAGCCGGGCTCTGCGCTCTGAGGGTGGGGGGATGTACAAGGGGCTGCCTCGGCTCGGCTCGGGGGTCTTGGCCTGGAAGCGGGAAAGTGAGCAAGTCTGAGATTTATACCACAGCCGTGCATAAAGCACAGGTTTTTTAAAAGCCCGGCCCCCAGGAAAGCGGATGGGTTTTGGCCTTCCTCCGGCACCTTGGAGCTCAGTTTCGAAGCAAGCTGAGAGAGCCATCTGCTTGCTGACTGCTACAGAGCCGAGCGGTGCTTGTCTCTCCTCCACCTCCCTGTAATTGTTTGCGGCGTGCTGGGCTGATCCCACCTCTCCGCGGGAGTGCAAGGACCCGGGGCCAGAGTTTAACAGATTCACCAGTGCTGTGCTTTGCAAGGCCCGAGAGGCTGGCTGCCCAGCGTCCTTGGCATGGGGCTATGGCGAGCGGGCAGCTTGTCCTGGGGAAGGTAAAGGATGCTGCATGGGGAAGGCAGGCTCTATGTCTGGGGTCTTGAATGCGGTGAGACCTTCTGAGTTAATGTGTCCTCTGCAAGGCAAATGTGGAGACACAAGGGTGGCTTTGGTGCACACCTGAATCCAGCATTGTTGGCCATGCCAGGCTTTGCCATCTCTGTTAAAGGCAGGACCCTTGCAAAGTGCTGGTGGAGCTGGGTGTTTGCTGATGCATCTTCCTGGTCACCCTTCCACCCGTTTCTGTTGGACTGGAGGGGACGTGGTCAGCAGGCTTCAGAGGTGTAAGCCACATGCTAAACAACGGTGAACTGATGTTCCCTACTCTGTCAGACAATCCACACTGGTAGAATCATAGAATCATAAAATTGTCTAGGTTGGAAGGGACCTTTCCGATCATCTAGTCCAACCATCAACCTAACTCTGATAAAAAAAACATCACTAAACCATGTCACTAAGTACTATGTCAACCCATCTTTTCAATACCTCCAGGGATGATGCCTCAACCACTTCCCTGGGCATCCCAGTCCAACGTCTGATAACCCTTTCAGTGTGAAAATTGTTCCTAATATCCAATCTAAATCTCCCTGGTGTAACTTGAGGCCATTTTCTCTTGTCCTGTCGCCTGTGACTTGGGAGAAGAGACCAGCCCCCGCCTCTCTACAGCCTCCTTTCAGGTAGTTGTAGAGAGTGATAAGGTCTCCCCTCAGCCTTCTCTCTAGGCTGAACAACCCCAGCTCCCTCAGCCTCTCCTCGTAAGGCTTACTCACCAGACCCTTCACCAGCTTTGTTGACCTTCTCTGGACCTGCTCCAGCACCTCAATGTCTTTTTTGTGGCAAGGGGCCCAAAACTGGACACAGCACTCAAGATGGGGCCTCACCAGTGCCAAGTACAGGGGAACGATCATCTCTCAGGTCCTACTCACCACACTGGCACCTGATATAGGCCAGGATGCTGTTGGCCTTCTTGGCCACCTGGGTGACCTGGTAATTCCAAGACACTGGATGTGAGGAAGGGGGTGCCTCATAAATGCATGCAGGGATGTCATATCCCTTATTCCTGGATATATGGAAAAGTTGGACACAGGAACTCAGCTTCCACGGTATCCTGGGCCACATGCAGCACTGCAGGCTCTGCTGGGGTGGTGTGCCAGGTTCAGTGTCTGCACTAGGGCTCCTGCTGCTTAAGTAATTCCAGTAACGGATGGAAACGGTGAACATTTTGTAGGGAGAGGCTGGTCAGCCTTGCTAGTGGAGCTGGAGCTGTCTCCAGGCAAGGGCTGCGTGGGGCGAGAGCTCTACAGGTGTGTGAGGTGCCCTTGCTGTTGTTGTGAGCTGCTGGCTGCTGCACCTGGGTCTTGGCTAGTGCCCGGCACTGCAGGTCACACCAGCACATGTACCTGTGACCGGTACAACTGACAACAGAAAGTGCCCGTGCACTCAGGGGAGATGTTTCACTGCATCCCCCAGAAGCTACCCCCTTCTTTTGCCTGGAGAAGAGTCACTTCTCTCATGCAACTTGTCCTTGCGGCCCTGGTTGGCCCCGCTCCCGCCCCTCTGTTGGGATGAACCAGAAGGCACTGGGACTTAGGACAGCAGGGACAGTTGGGCTGGGAGCAGCAGGGACCATTCAGCCCTATAGCTGTTTCTCTCCTGCCTGTGTCCTGACTACTTCTGCCTCTCTTTTTTTTTTTTGCTTTCCTAAGAGCTCCTGATCCCTCCTCCTGTGAACAGCCCTTCCAGACCTGACTGAGGAGAATGTACTCTCAGGTGAGGTACTGTGCTCCCCTGGTGCTGTGTAGCTCCCCTTGTCTGACTGGGCCACCAGGAGGCTCTGGGCTGGGAAAATGCCCAACCAGAACAGGTTGCCCAGAGAAGCTGTGGATGCCCCATCCCTGGAAGTGTTCAAGACCAGGCTGGATGGGGCTTTGAGCAACCTGCTCTAGTAGGAGGCGTCCCTGCCCATGGCAGAGGGGTTGGAACTCGATGATCTTCAAGGTCCCTTCCAACTCTAACCATTCTATGGTTTTTGTTAGCCTCCTAGCTGGACATCCAGGGGAACTGGACAGCCTGGGTACTCCCTGCTGCCACCCAAACTATCCCAGGAGCACAGTGCAGCTGCAGTGGCAGCCAGCCTTCACGTGTCAGTGCCCCACTTGGCACGGGGAGTGAGTTGTAAGGGCTGCTCTGCCACAGAGCAGACAAGACTCAGGGGGCACTGAGCTGCCCACTGGCAGGGCTGGAAATCCTTCTTGGAGACTTGCTGCTTAACAGGTTAGCAGGTAGCAAGGAAAGCAGGACGCAGGGAGTGGCAATCAGTCCAGATGAGTGGCATCCTACCTTATTAGTCAGCCTTGTTTAAAGTACTTTGAAAAAGAATATAAAAGAGAGGGGAGGGGGGGGGGAAAGATGCAGAAAGCAGTTTAAAGGATCTTCTTAGTGTGATATTTCTGGACTCAAGGCACTCTTTCCAAGGGATTCTGTTATGGTATTAAAAAAGCCCTTTGATTTTTGCAGTAAGAGTGTAACCTCCACCTCTCAATTCATTCTGAAGAGGGAATCTGTATTACTAACATTAATGCAACCAGACAGAAATAAACCTAGCAAAGGTAATAAGCGTTCACTGGCAATCCTACAGAAATATCTTTTCCTTACATTAGTTAGGTTTCCCATTTTTCAAAGGGAAAATTGTAGCACAGAAACATCCAGTAATCCCCCCAAAGTGTCCTGTACGTGTCTCTCTGTTCAAGTCTCCTTCACCTGGCACTTCACTCACCCTCTCATTTCTTCACACAGATGGAGAAGCCAGCAACATTTTCACATCCTTGACTATTCCACTTTTAGCAGCCATTTCCTCGTTTTTCTTCATAAGGAAGCACTTTTCTTGCTCTGTACTTCCATTAAGAAAATGTACAAGCCTAATAGTTACTAAAAAGAAAGTGACTAAAGCTATCCTAATGTTTTTATGGACTCATTAAAGGTCTTATTAATTTTTCTCCATATTGGAAAAAGTCTAATTTTTTACTTGTGACATAATCAGGAGCGGTACCCAGGTTTTCAGGGGTGAAGCATTCGCACGTTAACCTTTCCTTCTGCTTCGAGCAATCATCCCAGTGAACTTGCTGAACTACAAATCAAACTAAACAAGAGCTTTTAAAGCAGACCCTTCTCCTCCCTATGTCTGTTATACCCTCCCTTTGCACTTGGAAGTGTTTCTCTGTGCAGCTGAGCTGGGACCAAGGTGACTTGTGAAGAAGCACCAGGCTAATGGTGTTTAGTCCCTCTATTCCTGGGTTCCCCGTGTCCTCAGGCTCCCCTGTGCCATGATGGGGTTTCACTACTGGGGCCACAACTCTGCTCACCACAGTCTTTGGGGCTGATTTCCAGCTGCTGCTCCTTTTTTTGCTTGTTGCTTTGCTTTGCTTCCTGCTTGCTCTTGGTGTCAGGAGCTGGAAAGGGGCTCTGGGCTGTATTTGAGGCCTGAGGTAGTCCCAAGGACTCTACGTGCCAGCCCAGTACCTTGGTGGGAGAGCCAGGGGTGAGGATGCTGTCAGCCCCACTGCTGGAAATGATCCCCTTAGCCAGTCCCTATAGAATCATAGAATGGTTTGGGTTGGAAGGGACCTTAAAGATCATTGAGTTCCAACCCCCCTGCCATGGGCTGGGACACCTCCCACTATAGAAGGTTGCTCAAAGCCCCATCCAGCCTGGTCTTGAGCCCCTCCAGGGATGGACCATCCCCAACTTCTCTGGGCAACCAGTTCCAGCGCCTCACCACCCTCACAGGAAGGAATTTCTTCCTAATATCTAACCTAAACTCCTCTCTTTTAGTTTAAAACCATTAAAATCCTTGTCCTATCACCACACCCCCTGATAAAGCGTCCCTTCCCTCTAGCCAGGTCCCATCTTGCAGCACCGGGAATGGAGGGGAACGCCCACACCTTCCCTACCCGGGGGTGATAAGTACGTTTCTAATTGATTCACTTACAACGGCTAGCGGCTACAGTAAAGCAATAAAAATACAAAAGCGTATAAAAGCGAAGATACAACGAGTGATTTACGGCACGCTGTATCTGCTCGCCGCTCACCGGGGCTCCAGGGCCAGCGGGCGGCGTTGAGTGCGGCGGCGGCGGTGGTGGTGGGGTGAATGTCAAGCACCCTGTTCCACAAAGCGCCCCAACCCTCCCGACAGCCAGGAGGGAGTGATTTCAGGAACGTGGGGCCTGTCTGCCTGGTCCTGGTGCATCTCTTAGCAATGGCACTTCATAAATCCCTGGGTTTTTGAAATTTGCTACCAATGGAGGGAAAAAGTATCAGTCTATAATCTGTTGTCATGGAAATAGTTGGGAAGTTCGATGCGCAAAGGCACGTAACTGGGATGGGAAAATGAAAGCGGGCTCCTCTTGATTTTGCCTCTTGGAGTTTTCTAATCTGGAAATAAAGGTAGAGGCTACAGCAAAGCCTAAGGGAAATGCATTTTCTTTCTGGACTGAGGCATCTCACCAACCAAGGAAACCACATCCGACCTAATCCCAGGCATCCTTGTGAATCCGCTGTAGTGCAGCACTGCATTTTCTCTTGGATGTCATCTCTCACCTCCTGACCATTAAAGCCTTGTGCTTTCTGTCCTGGGAACAAAATATCTTTTATAAAAAATCCCACACAAGATGAAAAGCGAGACAAGGAAAAGTAAAGATAAAATGAAGAATAAACATTAGAGGAGGTGAGCGCAGAGAAGCATATTCCACTTGCACTATTAGGGAGGTTTTAATTTCCTGAAAACATTTTATATGCCAGGCAGGGACATGACTGGATGGCAATCGCATTATCAGGCCTCTTATCAACCTCGATTTTGCTCAGCATTACCTGAATGGATTATTTTTTCAATAGTTCAGTAGCTAAATTAAAAAAAAAAAAAAAAGAAAGAAAAAAACCCCACACTATGGTTCAGGATAATATATTATGTGCTGTTTCAGTATTTCTCAATTCAGGTGAATTTTAGAATAAAAACATCCTCTCAAAATAATGCATCGAAACAATTTATTCTGAAACTGCCAAAACAAAATATCAAGGAAATATCAAAAACTTCTCACTCCTCCATTTTTCTCCATTTATCCATTTAATCTAACCCCAGTCAGTGCGTAGTTTTCACTGGAAACTGAATTTTTCATTTATTCTACTTACTATTCATCAAAACAAATCCTGTCTACTTCCATTGTAGTTATTTAATACTCACTGAGCTGCCGTTCTGCCGCTGCAGTGATAAATCTTTCATCCCCTTTTATGGTGGCTCCTTAGGGGCTAGCGAGATGCAAAAACATTTTCTTTTTGAGGAGCAGTATGATGTGCATTTCTTGAGGGGTGCCAAGACATGGAGGCTGAGGTCATTTAGGTGGTGTTCACCTGCAAGCACTGGTCAATCGCAATGACCATGTCATGGTGTCGCTGGAGGGACCAGCAGCATTGGCTGCCTGTCTCCCCTGGTACCATGTAACAGTGGGGCTCGGGGGCAGGATTTATGGCACTGGGGAGGGTTTTGAAGCTTGGGACGTGTGGAGGTGATGTCCCAGGCACTCTTCTGGCTGAGGCATTGTACTTAGGCCCGCTGGTGACAACAGGGAGCCAGGAGGAACAGTCCGAGGGGACTGCAAGTCACAGCTACAGGAGCAGGGGTATGGGTGATCCTAGTTTGAGTGTCTTCAAATCTGATGCACGGATATGAGCAGGCTTGATTTTTGAGGATGCTCAGGTCCAGCATCATGTTTGCTGTGGCACCGGCTGCCACTGAACACTTTCCTCTCAAAAGTGTGGTTTTTAGTGGCTGTCAGGAGCATTGAAATGAGGAGAAATAAGAGGCAGTCAAAGAGTTTGTGATGAAGAGCTCATCCTTGGAAGGTCTTTCACTGTCAGACTGAGAGTTTCTGGAACTGTTTCAGTGACTGTATCTAAAAACCAGAAAAACTTCTGATCGTGTTTTATTCCTGCTGGAAGATGCTGTTTCATTTTTGTTTTCAAGGAAATGACTGGTTCTGGACCATTTTCTCTGGGAAAAGATTTTAGGGGCCCTGTATGGTCCAACAGCATGGCTGTGTAAGATCCTGGACCCCATTTTTGGATAAGGGGCTGAAGATGCTGGGCCAAGGGTCACAGAACTTCTGTTGGGCTGAGGAAACAGTATGCGGCCGGATGCCCCTGCTGCTGAAATGAAGAGAATTTTCTTGTTAAGATCTTTGGGTTGCAGAGTATTTTAAGAAATATGGTCTGTGCTGGAACTGACATTTCCTGTAATAGAGAAATCTCTGTTTTGGTAAGCGTTACAGCTGGTCACTTAAAAATCTGGATCCCTGGGAAAAGCAGCTGGAGACCTAAACCACATCTTCATGAGGCTTTCTCTTTTGGTTTTTCTCTTCACTGGTGGGCACAGTTCTGGGGGAGGAAAGTGACATTTGGACTCTTCCTTGCAAAGAGTAGGGAGAGAAATTCACACTGATTTCAAGTCAAACATCAAGCCTGGACTTTTGGAAAGAGGAGCTCTCTGGTAGCCGAACCAGCTGGGCTGGTTTTAATCCCTGCTGGGGGGATGCACAGGTAGCAGGTACCATCAGTCCCAAACACAGCACCAAAGCCAAGTGGCGCTGCTAGGTCAGATCACCTGGGAAAGGGGGCAGTGAGACCCACACACCTTTGCTCCCCTGATCGCCCATCTCCCTGGGGAGGTTTGGCATTGACACAGACCTGGGAGCACGGCTTCCCCCCAGTTCCTGTTAAACACTTCAGCTTTTCCATGCAAAGCTTTTAAATCATTCTGAAATCTACCTGCTTTCTTTGTGGTCAGTACATTTGTACAAGGCGTAAGTAATCAATATATAGTTGCCACCAACACTCTTTTTTCACACCCTTTTTTTTCCCCCCTTGTACTGATGATCGCTGTGCCATCATCAACTAACAGCCTAGCTGATTATGCTCCCTCCCACCGTGATTTATGTCTAGGAGCAAACAAGGAAAGAGAACCGCTCTTGAAAAGCTGTCCTTGAAGTACTGGTCTACAATAGTTTCTCTTCTTTTTTTTTTTTTTTTTTTTTTTTAAACAGGGATCAGAAAAACATAAATTGCAGTATATCTTCAAAGTGTTCGGGGGGTTGTTTGCCACATGACTCATATTGACTTTAATGGGAGTCACATGCTAAACTCCCATGCAACCCTCGGAAAGTTTTAAAGTGCCACCGCTTTGCGCAAGAGCCCCGAATGAAAAGCCACTTTTGTTTTCCTGCTCCACAGCGCTGGCATTGTCCAAACCCCGTCCCTCCAGTGGGAATGTGCTGGGAGCAGGAGAAAAAAACCCATCCGGGGAGCCGGCGCTGCTGCCAAGCAGCCCTGCCTCCTGCCTGCCGGCTCTACCCACCTGCTAGTGCAGCAGGCAGGTGAAATCAGTGCAGCATCAATGCCTAGGGAGCCCTGCCAGAGCTCCCCAAAAAAACAGGGGCAGGGTGAAGATGGGTCTGGCACCGAGATATTTACATTCCTTCTCCTGGGACTAGTGCCTGCCAGATTCCTCCCCTCTCTTTTGCAGGGTTACATGTGTTTTCAGTCATGTCTGTCTGTCCCCTGATAGTACCCACTTAAAATCATTGTCATTATCTGTCGTCTTAAAATATAGCTGTCGTTGGGAAAGAACAGAGCAAATACAAAGACCATTTCCCTGCAAAATAGAAAAAAAAATAAAAAAAGAAAAAAAAATAAAGAGCTCACCCTTCTAGATGCAGGCAGGGCTTTTCTGTTTTGAACAAGAAAAGAGCAAAATCTCCTGCCCTTCCCCACCCTCCGCCCCCGAAACAGGTCATGTATTAGCCTGCTGTCAGGTCAAACGGCTGAGTGTGATTTAGAGGGATAAAAACCATGTTAAAGCAAACTAAGAGCAGATTGTTCCAAGCGCGCACGTGGCTAATCCTTGCCTAGGACTAGGCAGCCTGGGCACTGCCGATATGAGAATCTCTCCGGGTTCCTTTGAAGTATGGGCAAGTACATTAAAGCAGGAGGAAAGCACCCACTTCTTCAGGTGGTGATTTGTGTTTATTGGCTGTGATTTTTACGAGTTGGGGAAAGAGGTAGAAACGCCGGTGTATGGTAATTGAAATGTACAGGGGCTGGTGTAAGAGACCGTTTCATGATCAAGAGAAGGTGACAAAGCCCTTTCAGAGGAGTGTTTTTCAGCCTTCGCTAATGTTGCTGCATAAAGGGTCCCGGTGCTAATGCTACCTTTAATGGTGTAAGTGCGAAGCCGTGAATCATCCGCCCAACGATTATAAATAGCAATACATCCTCGGCCACTCAGAGCCAGGACCCTGCAGCATTTTAAAACGCTTGCTTTAAAAAGCCTTTCAGTGCTGCTGGTGGGACGAGGGATCTGTATGGCCGCCTGTTACAGCCACCCCAGATTGCTCGGTTACCTTGGGGTGTTTGCCTCATCCCAATTAGGCAGGGATGCAGAGGCCCCGCTGAATAACAGCTGGCCGATAGCTGTTTCTTCTCCCTGCCGTTGTCAAGCCACGTTTGCTAGTAAGTTATGCACGCCTTGAGCCAGGAAAGAAAAAACACATGGGATGTAAATCCGGCAGTCAGGGACTCCGGTGAGGTTCCTCAGTGGTTTCGGCAGCCCACTTATGCAAGCAGGAGCTGCTGGAGTGAGCGCCAGCAATACCCCCTCAGCACGAAGGGGACAGCAGTTTCTGCAGTGGCTCTCTATGCATGTGGCTATTTTTCTGGGTGAAAATGTTGCAGATAGGATTAAAGATTTGGGCTATTTTTTCCGGCAGCCCAACTGGCATTATGTCTTTGCTGGACATTCAGAAATGCCGGGCAAAGGGGCACTGCCTGCAAATAAATCATCTCTGCTGTGCACGTGCAGTGAGCCCAGCGTGGCTGGGATGTTTATCACACAGGCACTCTCCCACCCTACAGATGGCCTGTACAGATGCTGTAAATCAGCCCCATCCTGACATGCCCGAGGCAGCACATCTGGGCAGCGCATGCTGGGAAACCCAGCCCAGAAGCCCTCCCTCCCCTGGGGCCGCACACAGGCAGCCCCCCACACGCTGCTGGCCTCGCTGGCCCTGTGTTCAGATTCTCACCCTGCAGGGAACTTAAGAGGAGACTGGAAATATTCTTCCTCAGTCTTATTTTCCAACTTCTTCATCTGCTTCATGGAATCACAGAATCGCGGAATTGTCAGAGTTGGAAGGGACCTCTAGAGATCATCTAGTCCAACTCCCCTGCTAAAGCAGGAACACC